>OX465426.1:10133367-10733367 GCA_950005045.1 Agrotis exclamationis | reverse complement strand
CATTTTCATCTTGTTCTTTTACAACGTCATCCAGAAATTCTATACTATACCTACTTATAGTATGAATGAACTATGTTATCAAAGCAAAATTTTCTCATTAAATGCTGTTGTATTCGGTATGCTTGTAATATTTGCCGAATACAACTAGGTTATAGGTAGTATGAATGAACTATGTGCCTACAATAGCGAGTCATGTCACGGGCTAATGAAGTTCTTTGTAAATTTTATTGATAAGCTTGTATAAAATGTACATACTTATTTCTAATCTCATAATTTGTTTCAAGTAAAATCAATCTTCCAGTTTGTTAGTTTTTACGAACAACTTTAGTATTTGTAGATTAGCAAGCGTCACCTGTCGGGACGAACTGACTTCGAAACTCGTTCTGTTGTTTAAATAAAAGTTCTTTGTTGATTTTATTTACAAGCTTGCGTAAAATTAGCATATTTCTAATGTCAATTATAATAATAATAATATTCCACAACTATCACACAACGCCATCTAGTCCCAAGCTAAGCAGAGCTTGTGTTATGGGTACTAGACAACTGATAAACATACTTATATATTTCTAAATACATACATATTATAGATAAATTACACCCAGACACAGAACAAATGATCGTGCTCATCACACAAACATTTGTCCTGGGTGGGAATCGAACCCACGACCTCCGGCGCAGCAGTCAGGGTCACTAACCACTAGACCAACAGGCCAGTCATTATATGAAATGTATCTCATATTATTTGTGTCAAGTAAAATCAATTATCCACTTTGATAGTTTTTACGAACAACTTTAGTAGTGTAGCAAGCGACATCTATCGGATATCTGGAGAACTGTGTTGCGAAACTCGTACTGTTGTTTAAACAAAACTTCTTTGTTGATTTTATTGACAAGCTTGTGTAAAATGTACATATTTGTAATGTCAATTATATGAAATGTATCTCATAATTTGTGTCAAGTAAAATCAACTTTCCACTTTGTTAGTTTTTACGAACAATTTTAGTAGAGTAGCAAGCGACACCTATCGGATATCTGGAGAACTGTTTTGCTAAACTCGTACTGTTGTTTAAACAAAACTTCTTTGTTGATTTTATTTACAAGCTTGCGTAAAATTAGCATATTTCTAATGTCAATTATATGAAATATATCTCATAATTTGTGTCAAGTAAAATCAATTTTCCACTTTGTTACTTTTTACGAACAACTTTAGTAGAGTAGCAAGCGACACCTATCGGATATCTGGAGAACTGTGTTGCGAAACTCGTACTGTTGTTTAAACAAAACTTCTTTGTTGATTTTATTGACAAGCTTGTGTAAAATGTACATATTTATAATGTCAATTATATGAAATGTATCTCATAATTTGTGTCAAGTAAAATCAACTTTCCACTTTGTTAGTTTTTACGAACAATTTTAGTAGAGTAGCAAGCGACACCTATCGGATATCTGGAGAACTGTTTTGCTAAACTCGTACTGTTGTTTAAACAAAACTTCTTTGTTGATTTTATTTACAAGCTTGCGTAAAATTAGCATATTTCTAATGTCAATTATATGAAATGTATCTCATAATTTGTGTCAAGTAAAATCAATTTTCCACTTTGTTAGTTTTTACGAACAACTTTAGTAGAGTAGCAAGCGACACCTATCGGATATCTGGAGAACTGTGTTGCGAAACTCATACTGTTGTTTAAACAAAACTTCTTTGTTGATTTTATTGACAAGCTTGTGTAAAATGTACATATTTGTAATGTCAATTATATGAAATGTATCTCATAATTTGTGTCAAGTAAAATCAACTTTCCACTTTGTTAGTTTTTACGAACAATTTTAGTAGAGTAGCAAGCGACACCTATCGGATATCTGGAGAACTGTTTTGCTAAACTCGTACTGTTGTTTAAACAAAACTTCTTAGTTGATTTTATTTACAAGCTTGCGTAAAATTAGCATATTTCTAATGTCAATTATATGAAATGTATCTCATAATTTGTGTCAAGTAAAATCAATTTTCCACTTTGTTAGTTTTTACGAACAACTTTAGTAGAGTAGCAAGCGACACCTATCGGATATCTGGAGAACTGTGTTGCGAAACTGGTACTGTTGTTTAAACAAAACTTCTTTGTTGATTTTATTGACAAGCTTGTGTAAAATATACATATTTCTAGTGTTATTTATATTAAAAGTATCTCATAATTTGTGTCAAGTAAAATCAACTTTCTTATTTGTTAATGTTACGAACAAATTTAGTAGCGTCACCTGTTGGAAACTTAGAGAACTCTTACGAAAGTATTTTACAAACTTTCTTTAGTGTATTCAAATATTTGTTCGATAAATTTTACTATACTTAAAATAGTTTTAGTCAATCTGTTTTGTTATGTAAAATCAACAAAGTGGATTTTGTTAAATTCACTCTTGTTATAGTAAAATTAACTATGAAAAGGGTTGACTATGGCAGTTCATTACTCAACCTACGCTACTTTAGTACATTCAACAATTCTTTTTTTTCAGTGTAGGGAAGGAATTCGATGGGATTTGTTAGAATATGTTTTCATATAAGTTGGTAAGAGAAAGATAATGTTGATGTTTGTATTGTTTAGGCTGATTGGTGGTTGTGGGCAGGGGTGTCGCTTTGTTTTATTATTCACTAGCATTTGACCGCGACTCTGTTTGCGTGATTGAAGAATTTGATAATCAAGCTTGATTCAAAAGGCACGTAGTCTTATCTATTTTTATAAGACAGTTATTTTTGTTTGCCTCGGGAATAGTACCTACCTACTATTTTTGAGAATGCAAGGTACTTTTGTACGTGTCTTTACATCAGACAACGTGTTTTATGTTATGCAAATTCTTTCTTTGAAACCATATACCTATTGCAAACTTATAAAATCTTTTCGGAAGAAGATCATAGAAATGTACGTTGCATTGCAAAAGTACTTTAAATATTTTTCAAACCAGTTCAACATTTTGATTTTCGGTAGGATTTGTTTACGTATTTTTGTATTAATCTTATAAAGTTTGATGCATAGAAAATAAAAATAATTCAAGCTACATATATACGGTAAAAAGGACTACGCTTCATAAAATAAACTAACTTACTAAACATAGTTATAATTAAAAACAATAGCGAAAACACTTAGGTACACGTTAAAGCACTCCCCCACATTCTTGTCATCCAGAAACGTGCCAAGAAGACAGGAAGCATTGCCAAATTGATTGGCAATGCTGTCAAATTGTTGTCAATCAAAATTAACCTTATTACACTAATTAATAATTAAATAATAACGAACGATTAGAGCCACAAGGTCGATTACGGCTAATCCTAAGCTCTGTTAAGTGCCGTACGCTTGTCGGATTAACAAATAACAGCTTGACTGCGGTTAGATTGGCAAACGCAGCTGTATGTAGTTGTCCTATTTAATTGCTTAGTGCGTAATTTGTTTGAATAACACGGTGTTAGAGGCGGTACATACCTACTGCGTTATTGTAGTGTAGGTAATTATACTGAACTAGCTGCTTCTCATGGTTTCGCTGCTCGGCTCTTTTTGGCCGTAGCGTAAAGGTATATATATATAGCAGGAGTGGCCAATCGGACGATCGAGATCAACCGGTCGAGTTCAGTCGATCGTGGCAAGGCAAAAAATATAAATAAGTAGACCAGGCTGCGCAACGTAATTACCAACTACTGCAGCATCATTTTGTATGATTTGTAATCGCTGTTCCGTCACAGTATTTATCCTCTATTCGCATAAAGGCAACAATCTTACATGTGATATGAAAAGGAACTCCTAAGACTTGTCAATGCCCGGGTCGACGGCGCGTTGTGTTCCACGCGCGTGTTAGATTTATCTAGTAAATAATACGTAATTAATAATAATTTATAATATGTAATTGATAGTAAAATATATGTTAATTGTAAATAGTAAAATATTTAAAACAACGATCAACTGATTTCCGAACGAAATCAATTGACGTTCAAATATTTATCGAATTAAATTAAGGCTGCAAATAAATACTTACTGAATTTCTAAATTATCTAATTAAGTTTTAAAATGGTTCTACTGTACTGGATTTGTTTATTAATACCTATTTTATTAATTATTTAAATACTGTGTTTGATGATCTGTGATTGGTTAATGATGGCGGTAATATTTGATGGAAGTGGTACAATACTAAGTTTATAAAAATAGATGTACCCTCAGATCGGTAGTCATTACGCTGCAAGTGTTCAAAGAGTTAAGACGTGTCCAAAGTGGTGATATTAATGTGATATAATAATAGAGAATACAAGTGTGTGATGCTGAAAGTTATAATTGGTGTCCTAATGTACTACAATGAAAATGTAAGTTAATTGATATTTATTATGATAAGAATATTGCTGTTAATTATGTATTTTTATGAAGTGTATATCTGATAAATTATAAAATATGTTGCCGTGGAGTTTCTTTCTCAGTTCTTCTCCACGAAGACCTAGGGCTTGCGAACGGAGGTAGCTTGATAATAAAATACCTAGTCTTGATTTTGTGCTTTTCTTTATAAACCCATTCCTATAAGAAAGTCCTTAGAGATACTTTACATACAGTAAATAAATAACATTAACCATCCTGATATCTAAACTTGACAATAAAGTCTATATTAATATCAATAAAACCAGAAATACACATCCTATTTATTACACAAACATCCTGTTTCTAACATCAGAAGTGGGATAAGTGCCCTAACCTATTTATTAATTCTAATGAACTTCCTTTGTATATTTCATAATCAACGTTGGAGCTATCTATCGGCACATCCCTGCTGAAAATCTGAGACGTCATCGGGTGGAGGAATCGGGATTTGGAAGGGCGATGAAAACGTGCTGCAATCTTGAACAGCCGCTGGATTGCGATGCTGCTGAAAAGGATCGAAGCCATGCCGAGGATATCGTAACGAGAACTTCTGCACCACAATAAGATTTATGGGCTAATGTCGGTAAGGCCTCCAGAGGCTCTGCTTTAAAATTTATTTAATGTTTTAATCCAAAAGTGAATTGAAAAGGTCCTAGATATGAATAGTTTTTTTTTTTTTTTGAAATTGTGTTTGAGGGTTTGGCTTTCTTAGAATTTTAACGAAATTTAAAAAGAAAGGAAAATACATCAAAAGAAAGTGATGTCGGGCAGTTATATAAAAAAAGACTATTTACATTTTATTTATAAAAAAAATACTGTTTTAAAATAATTGGTCGATGAAATTGCAATACCTGTTGCATAATTACCAACTTTAAATAACTAAGTATTAGAAAAGACGTGTCGATTAATAAGAAATTGGTTACTCAAATTGGTTAATCAAATTTTAAATGTAAGTACTAGGGCCAACAAACAGTAAAACAGCAATGAAAAAAAAAATGTATTTACACATCAGGTTTCTTTAGGCATAAAAGTATTATTTTCGCGAAACAAAAAAAATAATAGTTGTTGCTTGAGAAAGGAAAAAGGGTAAACGAGACAAAATCTTTTGATCCGAAAAAATTATGAGAGTTAAAACTATTGACATTTTTGTTTATTTAATCTATCTGTCAATTGCAAAATGCCAGAGTTGGCATGATTAAAACAAGTTGTTTTGAAACACAAGTTGAAATCGGTTTGAATTGAATCAGCGTTTTTTTTTATCACACGTTTAAAAGCAAAGATTAAACAAGTTTAAAACATTGTATAAAGCTTTAAAATTACCTTTTATAACAAATTACTAGATATAATATGAAAATAAATTAATATTTAGGAGCATAAAATAAATAGTTTACTTTACATAAAACCTATTCGAGTCAATGCTGTTGATACGAGTATATTATATTTTTGAACATTGTTTTTTGTTTGTTTTGATTAGTAAATTATTTTATAAAAATGCCTTAGTACCAGGATTTGTTTGGTACAAGGTAACTCCTATTTTTGAAACATAAGCATATGATAATTTCAATTTCAAAACAATCAAAGTTATAACAATGTGAATAGATAAACAACATTGGTTATTATCAAATCAAAATTGTGGCTCCTAATTTCGACTGTCAGAAGAAAGTTATTCAATGGATTAGTGGTTGTTCCCCTCATTTTTAAAAAATATACATGTTGGTGTTTCCCCTATTCATAGAACAAAATTCATAGTTCATACGCCCCGCCGGCCCCGCTAGAAAAGTCCCTATGCCAACCCAATGTAAAAAAATCGACATTAAATCCGATACTACTAGGAAAGATTACGCAGCTTACAAGTAAATGTTTACCCGTTGATCATTTTTGTAAATATAATTATAATGTACTATTTTTAGTAAAAAAAAAAATGATCTAGTCTAGAAAAGAAACATAAAGCTCGAATGAATTACAAATGGTGACCTAAACAAAACAAAAAACACTTCTTTAAAACAATTTGAACACTCTTTTATCAACATTTTTTTTTTTTATACAAATTGATGGTCTTTTTGAAGTAGTATTTTGACTGGCTTATAAGCTTTGATATTAAAAGCCAGAGTAGATGTCGATCTTCTGGTCAATGACCAAGTTAATCGGGAGGTCATTTTCATAAGATACGATTCAGTTTATATTTGTAGAAAAATACGAAATCCTTTTTGATTTTGCAATGGGTCTGTGGTTTTAACATCAGTTTACTGTATGTCTCATAAAATAAAAAAGGTACTTTAATTATGGCTTTTTTCGAAAACTTGATGTCTTAAAGAACTTGAATATGATGGAATGGAACGAAACTCGACTTGAATAATGTGAAAACTAGAATCAAAGGAACTGAAATACGATTTGAATCTTCGTCTTAAAAATTAAAAGTATAGCTTAGTAAATCGGTTAAAAAATCATGATTTTGAAAAGATCTCGACTTGACAACACTATGTGCAATGATGATAATAATTGTCAGAATAACCGAGCTCTGGTGATTTTAATAATGAAATAGAAAATTAATAAATTTCGTAAATTTCTTTGGAAAATAAAATGCAAATCCTTTGATTAATGCAGCAAAAAAAAAACGAGAAGGAAATAATATTTTATTAGTACAGTACAGAGCATACAAAATTATATGCAAAAGAAAATGAAAAATGAACAAGTGATAGACGTCATATTGTCCTTGATATACGTAGGTACACTTCGTAAAAAAAATAAAAAAAATCAAGCTATAGCTTATGAATTGTATTTTATATTGGTAAAAGTTTACTATGATTAGTTTTAAGACATGATTGTATTATGTATGAATTAAAACCTTAGCAGTGGTATGTCATTCACTGGCTGCGGGTGATTAAGCTTCACTGACCGCGGTTGTATGGTATGCCAAGTAAGGTCGATGATTATGAACAGACTACTGATATTATGATGATTATGAACTGACTATTGACATTATGAACTGACTATTGACATTATGAACTGACTATTGACATTATGAACTGACTATTGACATTATGAACTGACTATTGACATTATGAACTGATTATAGACATTTTGAACTGACTATAGACATTATGAACTGACTATAGACATTATGAACTGACTATAAACATTATGAACTGACTATAGACATTATGAACTGACTATAGACATTATGAACTGACTATAGACATTATGAACTGACTATAGACATTATGAACTGACTGTATACATTACGAACTGACTATATGCATTACGAACAGACTATAGACATTATGTACTGACTATTATAATTATGAACTGACTATTGTAATTATGAACTGAGTATAGTAATTATGAACCGAGTATAGTAATTATGAACTGAATATAGTCATTATGAACTGAATATAGTCATTATGAACTGAATGTAGTCATTATGAACTGAGTAATGTAATTATGAACTGAGTAATGTAATTATGAACTGAGTAATGTAATTATGAACTGAATATTGTAAATATGAACTGAATATTGTAAATATGAACTGAATATTTTAATTATGAACTGAATATTGTAATTATGAACTGACTATTAAAATTATGAACTGCTGGTCGGTCACTGCCCTGATATTAGTCTGAAACTCATGTGCAGCAAATAATAGAACTAATATGCCAAGGCAAGACACTTCTTGAATATAATTAATTAGGTACTTCGAGAGCGAAGTACTTGTCAGTATGGCCGTGTTAGATTTATCTAGTAAATAATACGTAATTAATAATAATTTATAATATGTAATTGATAGTAAAATATATGTTAATTGTAAATAGTAAAATATTTAAAACAACGATCAACTGATTTCCGAACGAAATCAATTGACGTTCAAATATTTATCGAATTAAATTAAGGCTGCAAATAAATACTTACTGAATTTCTAAATTATCTAATTAAGTTTTAAAATGGTTCTACTGTACTGGATTTGTTTATTAATACCTATTTTATTAATTATTTAAATACTGTGTTTGATGATCTGTGATTGGTTAATGATGGCGGTAATATTTGATGGAAGTGGTACAATACTAAGTTTATAAAAATAGATGTACCCTCAGATCGGTAGTCATTACGCTGCAAGTGTTCAAAGAGTTAAGACGTGTCCAAAGTGGTGATATTAATGTGATATAATAATAGAGAATACAAGTGTGTGATGCTGAAAGTTATAATTGGTGTCCTAATGTACTACAATGAAAATGTAAGTTAATTGATATTTATTATGATAAGAATATTGCTGTTAATTATGTATTTTTATGAAGTGTATATCTGATAAATTATAAAATATGTTGCCGTGGAGTTTCTTTCTCCGTTCTTCTCCACGAAGACCTAGGGCTTGCGAACGGAGGTAGCTTGATAATAAAATACCTAGTCTTGATTTTGTGCTTTTCTTTATAAACCCATTCCTATAAGAAAGTCCTTAGAGATACTTTACATACAGTAAATAAATAACATTAACCATCCTGATATCTAAACTTGACAATAAAGTCTATATTAATATCAATAAAACCAGAAATACACATCCTATTTATTACACAAACATCCTGTTTCTAACACGCGCCTCAATGAGCGTCAGCAAGATGACGGGGCCCCCCTCTAGAGGGCCAAAGCCTGACGGGGTCGCGGGACTTATATCACTGCCGTGACCCTGGAACGTAAAGGGCTATTGAAGGACACCGTGGATTTTAGTCAGTACAAGTCTGACAGTCCCTCCCGCCCTTCCCTGGGTGGGAGGACTCATTTGTTGACTTTACCACGATAAAAAAAGTGTTGGCAAGGTTTAAAAAAAATGTTAGTCACATTATATCATGTAATGTGCAACAGCTGTTGGTATTTTTTAGTAAAAATTAATTTTATTCCTTTATTTAAACAGATTCAAAAGTAATTTTATTCATTTATTAACGTCTGTTTAATAAGTAAATTATAAATAAAGTAGGTATATCAAAGTGAGCCAAGAGTCTACTTACTTAATAGTTACAAACTCCCGCATCAAATAAGTATACAAAATTAAAAAGCGTGCACAATATTTTAAAAGTCAACTGTGTAGGGTCTGAAGCGGATATTTCAGTTAATTCGTAAACTTCATACTACTTCGCTCGCTGGCACCAAGTTAAGACGATAATTAAAACACTTTGCTGAACTTTTAGTACTGAATTTCTAAAGTACAGCAATCAAGTTAATGATTCAATCAAAGATCAAAACAACCCTATCACAATAAATATATAATTCCGTCCATTTGTTGGAGCCAGATGCTGTGGATTGCTTCGATATTGTTTTAAATATTTTTGCTTTGTTTCATTGGAATTGTATTGGTGATTGGAATATGTTTTTAGAGTAGGAATGCTTGAATGACATAAATAATACGTAGTTGCATAAAAGCAGAAATATAACTACTGAATAGTCGTGACGCGTCAGGAGATATATTTAAGCTATTGTCAAACAGACAGGCGAAGCGAACGCGAAGCGAAGCGTTTTTGTTTGTAATGTATGGAATTGTTTGAAGCCTGTCACATAGACTATCGGACCGCTTTCGCTTTTCTATATGACAGGATTCGGATCGCATTCGCTTCGCGTTCGCTTCGCCTGTCTGTTTGACAATAGCTTTAGTGTTAAGCTGGATTCCCAGGTGCATGATCATTGGGGCCGGAAGCGGACCAGCCTGCACCGACGCAGGTTTGTTACGAATTGTTTTGCTAAATAATTCGACGCTAGAACTAACGGGTTTTTTTTTCTCAATAGTCCTACGATTGTATGTATTACATACAATCGTAGAACATACATACAAATAGTAGAATTAATAGGAGTAATATAATATAATAATAATAATAATATTCCACAACTATCACACAACGCCATCTAGTCCCAAGCTAAGCAGAGCTTGTGTTATGGGTACTAGACAACTGATAAACATACTTATATATTTCTAAATACATACATATTATAGATAAATTACACCCAGACACAGAACAAATGATCGTGCTCATCACACAAACATTTGTCCTGGGTGGGAATCGAACCCACGACCTCCGGCATAGCAGTCAGGGTCACTAACCACTAGACCAACAGGCCAGTCAAGGAGTCTTTACTCCTCTTCTGCTCTTTCTACTTCTACTCTTTCCGTTACACAAATCCACAGTTCTACGTCAGAACTAATGAGAATTTTAGTAGTTGATTTATTCCTGAACTAGAACTAGTAAAACTTTTAATTTCATGTAGTTCTACTCTAATAAAATGTATTATTGCTAGTTTTGCCTAACATCAAAACAATAAATTAGTATCTATTTGATCCGTTTCCTAATGAGCGCAGCTATCGATCTTAGCAACCAAGAAAATGTTTCCTATATAAGTAAATGCTACACAATATCTTATTTATTTACTTATTCCACGTCTATTTATTAGTTCCCAGAATAAAAGATAATTGTATTCGGTCAATGGCACTTGATTTGGGGGCACGAACAGTTTACTCGAATTTTGCTCTCGCCGAGTTATGGCTACGAATACCTATAAAGCGAAACAGTAGTGCCTAATTAATACAATTAATCTTGTTTTTCTTCTGTACTGACTTGTATCTTAGATAGATACAAATATTACGCCATTTTTATACCAGTAGTTCATAAAAACGATGTTGATTTGGATATATTTTTTGCCAACAAAAGCTTTTTGAGGTGAAAGAAAAATTCGTTTGAATAAGCCTTAAAATCGACCTAGCTCAGAGTTTCAAATTTCACGGCCTGTCGGCAACAATTATTTGCTCGACCGAGGCAACATAAAAAAAAAAAAAAACAAACCCAACGCCTATAATTTTACTCTAACAGCTACTGGTATGGAACTGGAAACTATTAGTTTGTGCCCTTTGTAATCAATTTGTCGCACAGATGTGTATGTAAACTGGGTTTGGGTGTGAGTAAATAATGTAGCATTGACAACAAAGCGCACGTGTTGTGTAATACTGCGTCACGACGTTTTTAATATAAATTTAACGCTCTACGAGCAGTAGTTATACGCCAAGCCATTATTACTGCAACCACAATTCTCTATTTGTACTTGGTGAAGCTTACAGCGCCGGTCAAACCGAGGGATGTGACATCTTGACGTTGTATCGATATTTAAAATTGAAATTAAACGTTGCGGTTTTCTGTTGGAAATTCCTCCATTATGGTTCGGGATTGGAACCGTGCCCGGTAAATGGCGATAAGCTCGCCCAATATCAGATTGGGACTGACCTAATACTGTATTGGCAAACGGCGTATGTACCTTTCTGTCTGCCCTTTGGGAATGATCTACTAAACTGGGTTGTAATAATTCGATTTGTGTAATCTGTCTACTATAGATAATTATCAAAAACTAGAAAAGAAAAATATGATTAAAAATTAAAAAGGAATTACACAACATAAAAATGGGTCCCTAATTTGAGGTTTCTTAATAATAGCAGTGCTATGTAAACCAAATTACAATAAAGTCTCATTTAGCAAAATTAATTTATTAATAGTACCAAGTATTACGATGAATCTCCTAAAACCTAATTAACTGGAAAGGTCATCTGTCTGGAAAAACTGTATCTATAGCCTGGCTTAAGCCGTAATAGAGGACTTAATTATACTCAGTGTAGAAAATCAATCAGTTATCAAATTGACGCATACCTAGCAATATGAGCCTTATTACGTGTAAATAATTTCTTCATATTAAAAAGGAGCACTGTACTGATGTTTTGCTGCTGTTTTACATTTAGTCTTGGTTTTGCTACAAGTAATAACTTCACACAGTCTATTATAGGTGACTAATTTTCCGTCCTCTACTCACTCATAACTCAAATGATGAATATTAGAAACCCACTTAATGTCGCAGGCACACATTGTACCTTCAGATCTCTACAAGAAAACGCTAAAGTCTAGGTGACTTGCGGTCAAAAGGTCTAGAATTGTGTACCCTTTTTGTGTAGCATGTAGCATAACTTAGTGCTTACAAGGGTTTAATCTTTAAGTGCCCTAAGTGCGGCTAATCCTTTGCCTTTGGTCTCGAATGACCCGATCAGCGGTTTTTAAATGAAGCAGCAAATTAGATAGAGGTCGGATAGAAAGAGGTTGCGTTTTCGATTAAATATTCCAAACAGGCCATGTAGGTATAAGCATTCGTTACTTGAAGTATTTTTAAAGAGAAATTTCAACATAATATTTTTGTCGAGAAGCTAGATCAAATAATCTTCAAATATCGTAAAGTTATTTTGATCCAGAGTCTCAAGAAGTCCTCGAGTTAAGAGCAGGTGATTATGTACCAAATTAAATTATTTTACAAATAAATATTAAATCAAAATATAACACTAAGGATCTAAACTATGATTATTATTTATCTATTGTCAGAATAATATTTGGACCACACAAAACTTTCCCAGCATTAACTACTCATCGGTAAATATAGATATTAGATAGATTAACATATTAACCGCCCAAAACTTTCTCAGTGTTAGCAATCTATCGATAAAAATAAAAGTACGAGTCAAACATCGACATTTAATTGTCCAGCACGTCTAAACGGTTCAGCTGTCTTTAATAAATAGCGATATTTTTCTGTCTGTACTTCGTATTAGAAGGCTGTGTCAGCTAACTTCTACATTATTCTCGCAATTATTGCTATGACTTTGTCTATACCCTTTTTATTATTTGCTTTGAAGACAAACAAGTGGCTCTTCTAACGTTTACAAGTATTATAGAAGGTTGACGTTATTAGTTTCTTTGTATTATTGCGTATCAATATTGTTCTAAGGGGGTCTGTGTTTACGTTTCAGAGACTTGTAGAATGGTAGATATTTTTTGAAGCATGAGGAGAATGTCATAAAGTTAATCTGCCCGATATTGTCTGAGGGGTTGGTAGAGGAGGCGCTCCTTCATTGAGAGGCGGTCATTCTGATGAACGATTGAACTTGTTAGCTCTGGGCATCTAATTAGTTGTATGTAACATTTTAATGATGGATCGCAGAGGAGTAAAAGTACCTATATTTAATATGGTGTATATTTACTCTAAGCGCCAGTTATTTAATTAGTTGTTAACCAAACTTTCAGTTAAAATTCTATACATCTTTTAACCTTTTGTAAAAAAATTAAGGATTTTAACAACCAGTTAAACTAATTGATTTGTGGAAAATCTATACAATAATATAACAAAGAAATGTTTATATTGTTGATAAAATTGCACACATAATATAGGAAGGTGGAGTTGATGATGTACATAAATATCGACAATTAATTGGTTCTTTATTATATTTAGTTAATAAAACAAGATTGGATTTATCGTTTCATGTAGGTTATTGCAGTAGACATCAGGAAAATCCGAATTTGAATGATTTTGGAAATGTTAAAAGTATTTTTAGATATATTAAAAACTCAATTAGTAGTGGCATACAGTATGTTCGTGGGAACGATTCGAGTTTAAAAGCTTACTGTGATGCAGACTTCGCAGGTGACCCAGACACTAGAAAAAGTACGACTGGCTTTGTAATATTTTATGGTGGTGGTCCAATTCATTGGTGTTCACGCAAGCAGTCAGTCACTGCTCTTTCGAGTACTGAGGCTGAATACATCTCTGCAGCCGAATGTATATAAGATCTGCTATACATTCAGTCTCTGATCTACGAATTGACTAATAAATTGCCGAAAACACAGTTGTTTGTTGACAATCAATCTGCTATTGTATTGATTAAGAATGGAATTTTAAATAGAAGGAGCAAACACATTGATGTTAAATATCATTTTATTAAGGAGAAGATAGATAAAAATTTGTTGGAAATTAATTACTTTCCTACTAAAAATAATTTGGCTGATATTTTAACTAAACCACTGGACAGAACAAAGTTCTTGAGATTGAGACAATGCTTAGTGAGTGATAATTGAAGGACATTCTTTAATGTGAAGAGTTATGTATTGTGTTTGAAGTTTAATTAGGAGATAAGGCTGTTTGGGAATTAATTTGAAATTTTGTTGTAAGTTAGTTATGTAAGGTGTTTAGATTAAAAAAACCAAAAGTTTGGTTGTAGTACTTGTAGTTTTTAGTTAAGATGGGTGGGTTCAATTAAGTTGGGTTTTAAATGAGTTGATGGGAGTTAGTTATAAGTTTGTTTTCAGTATGTTGTTCTGATTGTTATAAACATAAAATTCAGAGGGGATGTTGGGGAATTAGTTTTTTAGGAATTTTATGTTACTTATAACTGGCTAGAAATAAACTCTATGGCAGAGATTTATGGTCTGTTCTAGTTTTGTTTAAATATTTGAAAAGGAGATTGTCTAACTGAGGAAAAAGCAGGGGAGTCGTTTTGGTGTTTTGGAATAGCATTGGATTAGAAAAAATGTAAAAGTATTGTGAAAGTGATTTATTTTATAACAGTGTATTTTAATATGGAAGAGAAAGTTACATGGATTTTTATTGAATCAGAACGTACAGAAGGATCTCAGAGTGAGTAGTTTCCCCTCTCGCCGAAATCATTTTACAAGAGGTTATGGGCCATCTTGCATTTATAATTAACATACTGTTCTGTAAGCCAAAGTAAATGAATAGTGGAAAATAAACAAAATAACAATAAAAGAAAAATCTGGATTGTAAGTAAAATTGAGTGATTATTTGGATTTACTTTTATTAATGTACCTGAGTTACATTTACTAAATTACTCCAAGAGTTACAATAAAGCTTAACTGTATTCAGCATTAAGAAAGTAAATAACTATGCCAGACGAGATTATGTACGAAAGTAATAAACTTTCTGGCATTTTAAGACGAAACATTCACTTAACAGACGGATCGTAATAATCTTACTGAATACTGGAAGGAGTAAACGTTTAACATTGAACAATATCAAGACGTTTAAGGTAATGGTTTAAGTCGTGCCTTAATGCAAAATGGTAATTAGAAGATGGTAATATAATAATATCATCCTGACTCTCCTGCCCTTATCCCAATCATTATCATCGGGGGCCGGCGCAGTTGTACAAAATATTTTTAAATATTATATCTTTTATAAGTTCTTCTAAGGGAAAACCCTACTAAAGGTGAATTCATTTTGTGGATTTAACAAATGGTCCAAATTCAATCATAGTTTATATCAATATTTGATACAAACGAAACAGCTTACTGCAATTCCTTTTCCATATAAAATAATTAAAACTGGGCCCATACACCTTCAGCAAAGTATTTATTGTAAAATGGGGTACAAATATTCTGGTTCAAGTGTTAACATATTACAGATTCTTTACATGCACACATTTTTGTTTCTACTGAAATGTGAGGATTTGAAGAACCTATTTTCATCTTAAGGCGCAACATGTCTTCTTCTTCCGTTATTCTCTAACCTAATTTAGTCCTCATCTCACCAATTACCTCTTTTCTAGCCATATTATCCTTCTCACCAACCAGCCACTGTTTCTTTTCTCTTTCTCTATTTATACAAAGCAAATAGCACAAACGAATTTCATCCTCCAGTTGATAACGTTAAAACACATTTCACCTCAACCTACTCAATGAAAACCACGCTATAATCTACAATCCCAATATTGCTCCTCACGAAAATGAGATACCCCCAGAAACTTCAATTGTAATATTTTGAGCACTCAAATTAATTTAACCATGTCTTTCGGCTTTACTCGGGAAAACACTTTTCATCACATTTCACATTATCGTTTCAAAATAATGAACAAGGAACAATGAAATTGGACCAGCACTCCAATGGAGAAAAGTACGCAATGAATATTTTTCTAACTGATCTTGTTTGAAGATCATCACCAATATGGTTTGTGCCATGTCCTTCTATACATATCCGACCAGTCATGCGTTTAGTTGAAATCAGGATTTGTAAATATTTTTTACATTTACACTATGTATAACCTTACCAATTTTCAAATGAAGAGCGATTCTCGTTTTTAGATATCCATGTGATGTACTTGTGCTGCTCTTTACACGTGTTCAATTTTGATATCCTATTAACAACCTCCCTTGCGTTGCAAGAAATTCTCATCCTGTAAACGATACTTTACCGAAGGAAGTAAAGGAACAACATGAAATATAGTGGTGTTGCTGACTCTTACAGGAACAAAGTGGTGGGGCTGACAAATGTGGTGGTACTTTAGTAATAATAGCTGGCTAACCGTCGCCCACGGCCGCTGTAAGCGACTTGTATTCGCTTCCATTAAGTCTTATGGTTGTTGTACGTTGTGCCGCGTTTCTACGTGCATTGCTGCCGTTGTTGGAAATATCGAAGTTGTTATTTTAATTAAAATTTTGTTTTTTAATTAATTGTTAGTTTTATTTGCATAAATAACCTTCTTTGCATAAACGTAGTTTAAAACCTTTTGCAAGATCCCATATATCTAAAAAAGTAGCCTGAAACATTCTCCAGGATATCATTTATCTCTTCAGTAAATTGTATCAATATCAGTTCAGATTATTTAGGCGTGAAAGCGAAACAAACTAGTTGACTTTCCAACTGAATATTAAAAAACAGAATAGACGTTCTGTTTGTCGGTCAATTATAGGCTTGGAAACGCAACAAAACATAAGCTTCTTTTACAAAACATTTCTCGAGATAAATGTTTATCATTACATTTGTTGTTAGCAACAAATAAACGGAAGCCCAATTTAATATAACAATAGACTCAGCTAGTTATTACCTCCTGAAACTTGTTCGGAATAATAAACAGACAATAGATACATCATATTTTATGCCCAATCAACTAGAAAACAAAGGTATCATTTACTTCACCCGCTTTTGTAAAGACGCGATCGTCTATGCTTGAAAGAAAAAGGAAAAAAATGGCAATAAAACGCAATTTTCATGTGTATATCATTGTTTCAAGGTATAAATTGCAACAACGCACCGGCAAGCGCAGCGTGAGACGTCCAGCTGCAAGGTGGACAGACGATCTGATGAAAATTATAGAATCGCGCTGGATGCAAGCCGCTTCCAATCAGTCTTATTGGAAGTCTATGGGGGAGTAGCAGTGAGTGGACGTCCTACGGCTGATATGATGATGATGATAAATTGCAATGATTTATGAAATATGGCTTTTATGAAATATGACAAATATAGCAGTGGTTCTCCGTGCAAATGTCACAAGGTGGGCGAAACAATTGAGTAATGTAAATACATTACTCAATTGTTTCGCCCACCTTCAATATTTTAGTGAGTGTACTGAGTTGTAACTTCTTGTTGTCGTTCGTCTCATTGTATAGCTAATATATTCTAAGTTTATTTCACAAACAGAATATAATGGTTAGGCAAATGGAATTTCTTCTATTTTCCTTCTCTAAATAATTGTTTTGTCTGTCAATCAACGTTGTTTACAAAAATGTCTCGTGCAAAAAACTTACTAATACTAACTCAAACATTTATTTACTGTCATACTTTTCAAAAAAACTTTACCTTTTTTGTTGCATATAAAAGTACCTAGGAGACGTAGGTAATGCTTTTACATCGATAATCAACTCCAAGAAAGACTTGGAGCTTGTTATCTCTCTGACTGAGACATTTTACTTCACAAACTGAAACTTTTTATCTCCAATTTGAATTTAATATAAAAATCAACTTCTGTCTACTTTAGAGTACATTTTACTTGAAGATCCACGTTTTTTAATGCACTCAAACGATTTACGTAGGTCAAATCAGAAGTAATTTTTATTTCAAATGATTGGGCTGCAACCGAAGACAAGGCGCACTTTGAATGTAGTTTCCCTGCCAGTAACCACTCAGGAATAAGTCGCGTGATGCTCTCTAAAGTGCTTACATTATCGCATAAGTGTGTAAGAAGATTTATTTCTGCTTTTATGAGAACATAAGGATCACTAACATTCATGGAGAAGTTATAAGCATGCTTTAAAAGTAATGCCAGTTCCCATAAACTACCCATGACTTGCTTTTAACGAAGTGTTTTATAAATTCGATAAACACGCTTATTTTTCGAAAATTAATGATATCGATACTTTTATCTACAATGGATCTTCATTTTATATCGGGACAACGAGGCTGTAAAATAAGATTACCCTGTGTATTTTTCATCAAGAGTTCTACTTTCGTACTTCCTACCAAAATCGAGGCTAAGAAAACTGACGGCAAAACAAAAATTGCATTTTTTCAATTTATAATGGCAATTATCAGCGTTTATGTTACAATGTTAACCTACTTACAAGACTGGCAATTTACTTCATCTCATCATCATCATCTGCACCACCTGCCCTTATCCCATTTTACTTAGAGTCGGCGCAACACGTTTTTTTCTTCCATTCTCCCCTATCAGACGTCACAGCATCATTCACTCCTTTAATTTTATTTTTTGCATTTTACTTCATCTTACTTAACATTAACTTAATACAATAGTGGGCTGGCCACGTTTGTCACACGATCGGTGGAGCAGACGAGTCCCGGAGTGGAAACCGCATATCGGCAAGCGTATTGTGGGACGTCCCCCGGCTAGATGGACCAGGAAAGTGCCCGGGACAGACTGGATGCGGAAGACAGAGTGATGTGGCGAAGCCTGAAAGAGGTCTATGTCCAGCAGCGGGCTGCGATAGGCTGAGTTGATTGATTGAGCTGATTATTATGAATGTAAAAGTTTGTGTTTGTTTGAATTGATTTCTATGCCCTTTAAATAGAATAGAAATATTTTTATTTGATATAGGACACACACACAGAAATAATAATAATAAAAAATACAATTGAAAATACAATAAGAATTTTGATGAGCATGTCCACACCAAAAGGGTTACCAACTCAGCATTTGCTGGGCGAAAGACACCCAGCGCTGGTTTTCAGTTGGCACCACGCAGTGACACAAATTCGGTACAGAGATTGCTTATATTTTGTATTAACACGAGATTTTTACTTTTATTCCAGTACTACGCAGTATGGAGGGAGCGACTGTCGCAACCGAGGTTCGGGCACGCCGCAGTCGCGGTGGTAAGACCCCTCTTTGAGGAGTGCCTGGATAGGCCCCACGGCATCCTCGCCTACCGCTTTCTTGATCCTCCTGTAGGGAACCTGTGGGGAGGAACCCAGACGTTTCCTCCTACTGTAGGGAAGGAGGAAACGTCTGGGTGTCATCACTACGAGGATCGCCCGAAGGACACGGTGGAGCATACGGTGCAGGACTGCCGCGCTTGGGCAAAGCACCGCCGTGTCCTCACGCAGGCGATAAGTGACGACCTCTCGCGCCCGGCATTGGTCGAGGCCATGCTGCGTGGCGAGACGGACTGGGAAGCGGTCGCCTCCTTCTGCGAAGCAGTCATGCTCGCGAAGGAGGAGGCGGGACGCGCGACGGAGAGGACAGCGTCCACCCCTCACCCACGTCGCAGTGGTAGACGCCCACGGCGATGGACGTCGCGGGACGATCTCCGGCCAACGTAGGCGCGGCGGGCATGCTGGGGGCGAGTAATGGGCAGTCCGACCATGAACCATGCCCGGGTCGACGGCGCGTTGTGTTCCACGCGCGCCTCAAAGAGTGCCAGTCAATGACGGGGGCCCCCCTTTAGAGAGCCAAAGCCTGCTGGGGTAGCGAGACACACGTATACCGCGACTCCGGTACATAAAGGGCTACTGAAGGACACCGTGGATTTAGTATTACGTACCCATAGATTAATTTTCGCCATAAACACGGACGAAACCTCTGAGCCATGGCTAATAATACAAAATAGAAATCCGGAAATAAATATCAAAGCACCTCATAAGTTATTTCAGGTGCTACAACGATCGCACACTTAAACTCAGAACCACAATTCGTGTACAAAGCAATGCCGCTATATCAACATTAGAACGGAAGAGAATGAAGACAGTGGGTAGTTTCAGTAGCAAATTGCAATTACCGTTATTGCGGTAATTTGGAGGCCCCGAGACCGGCGGGCCGCTCGGCGCAAAACTACTAACATCTTGGAACGGTTACCGCTTACAATTTATAATAGAATGCCGCTGTTCACTTTAAAGCGACACCTTTATTGATGCAGTGCTCTTTAAAGAAGAATATTTTAGTTAATAAAGATGTGCATTTGCTAAATGGCCGTTGGTTTGCTGGCTTTCATTTTTAGATCTTTGTCTAAAGTCTCACATCCTGTCTTGCCAAGGGGTATCATATTAAACTGTTATTGGGTTGCAGAGGTTAAGTCAGAAAATACTGATCAGTTGAATCCGGTTCGACTGAAAGCGAGCCTCTACATAGTTGGGCTAGACAACTTAAAATAATATAATTACTGATATGGTAACCATCACCTGTGTGGGCGTTTAACAAAATTGGTTTAGACATTCAGACCAATTTTGGAACCATGATTTTGCAGTTTTGCGGTTAGACTTTTTTATTATAGTCGTATTCATTTCCATGGCATAAATATTAATTTCGAAAAAGCCTATGGGCCACCCCGCTGCCTCGAGAAGTCGAGGCGCGGCGGGAAGAGGTCCGGCGCGATCTCAGGGCAGTATGGAGGGGACGACTGTCGCAACCGACGGCCGGGCACGCCGCAATTGCGGCGGTAAGACCCCACTTTGAGGAGTGGCTGGATAGGAGTCACGGCGTCCTAACCTACCGCATGACGCAGGTCCTCACCGGACACGGAAGTTTCGGGGGGTACCTGTGTCTGAGGAGAAAGGAGGAAACGCCTGGGTGTCACCACTGCGAAGATCGCCCGGAGGACACAGTAGAGCATACGGTGCAAGACTGCCCCGCTTGGGCAGAGCACCGACGTGTCCTCACGGCGGCGATAGGCGGAGACCTCTCGCGCCCGGCATTGGTCGCGGCCATGCTGCGGGGCGAGACGGAGTGGGAAGCGGTCGCCTCCTTCTGCGAAGCAGTCATGCTCGCGAAGGAGGAGGCGGGCCGCGTGAGAGAGAGGACAGTGTCCTCCCTCTGCCCCACCCGCAGTGGTGGACGCCCACGGCGACGGACGTCGCAAGACGATCTCCGGCCACCGTAGGCGCGGGCATGCGGGCGGCGAGTAAAGGGCAACTCGCTGCCCGACCATGGACCATGCCCGGGTCGACGGCGCGTTGTGTTCCACGCGCGCCTCAAAGAGCGTCAGCATAATGACGGGGCCCCCTCTCTAGAGGGCCAAAGCCTGCCGGGGTCGCGGGACTTATCTCATTACCGTGACCCCGGAACATAAAGGGCTATTGAAGGACACCGTGGATTTAAGTCAGTACAAGTCTGACAGTCCCTCCCGCCCTGCCCGGGGTGGGAGGACTCATTTGATGATTTTACCACGATAAAAAAAACAAGCCTATGGGCCAAGAAAAAGTGATACTTGATAATTGTATCAAGTATCACTTTTTAAAATGTGTAAAACTGGTAATTGATCACTTTTTGAAATTATATAGTTTATTTCATTGATAAATTATTATTATGATTTTCATAAATGTGACGTCACGGTTAAAGCAGTAGTTGATGCTGATACATACGTCATGATAGACACAGAACAAATATTTGTACGACCTGCAGGTAGTTGTTTATTTATATGTGTTTTAGGTTTGTAAACGTACCTACGATACCGAAGAAATTCCTATTGTGGGGCAACGTGTTAAAAAATGAAAATACTGAAATGCGTGAATGCGAATATCCATTTGAAACACTATCATCTGTCTCTTTAATCACAATCGGCAGATGACGATGTTGATGCGATCAACATCCCTGATTTCACTACGAAAAGCGCTGCTTAACAATACAATAAAGTACGTATATTCTATCTATTTAAACAATTCAATTCCATTAAGTACCAAAATACACGGACACAAGCACGTCAGTTACATTCGTATGAACAAATCAATCACGGTAATTATTACTAGCGGCGCCATCAATTCCACATTTTAATAATAGGCCTTCAATTATTGTGTCTGAACGATAATGACTGCACGTAATTACACGTTTATGAAAATAATTAAAATTTATTCGAACTTTGCGCGCTAACTACACTGATAAAGGCTTTAAAATTTCGAAGACAACAAAATATACGTAACATGTGAATTTTCTTCGTTAATTTGTGTACCGAAAGGTTTTAGATTACACGTTCTCATGGAAGTATTTTGTAATAATTAAATCTTACAAACCCATGAAACTGTGTTTTACGCGAGCCGGGTAATGGGTAAAGTTTCATTGCGAGCTTTTATCTAATTTATTTTTATTGTTATATGAGCCAGTTTATGCCCCATTTTATATCCTTTCCAGTAGTTACAATCAAGAGTACTGAGCGTGATATGTTTTGTTGATACGTCACTGTACTGTACTGAGGTGTTTCTGTTTGTATATCTTTGTTTCAATTTTCTCTTTAATAGATCATAGCTGGTGTCACTAGTGACGTGGATCGGCCACGAAAGATATTACGGTACGAATTAGATAAGTTCAGTCAAAACTGGAGGGAAGAAGCGCGGTATCGAGAGAAATAGAACAAGTGAATTAAGGCCTTTGTCAAGGAGTGGGACAGAGCAGGCAGAGAATAAAAGAAACTTATCTCTGTATCTATCTATAAATACATTTCTTATTTTGCTGTGTACACGATGTAAAAATGAACAACAAAAGATAAATGTAAATAAAAATATCTCCTGTTTGTTATGCCGTCTGAATGGAAATAAAAGAGGTCTGAAAACTGAAACTAAACAGAAAGTTGACTTCTCAATGTTATAAATAGTTGTTAATTGTTTTACCTTGTGCCTTTCTTTACTCGTAAACAAAGAGAAAAGAACTTTCACAAAATTAAGGGAACCTCATCATCATCATCATCAACCTATAAATTTTCCCACTGCTGAGACACAGGCCTCCCTGTCTGTGAGAAGGAGTGGGCCGTTAACCTTCACGCGGGCCCAGTGCGGATTTCTAGAAGTCACATGTCTTCGAATTTTTGGTTCTAGGACATGCCGATTTCCTCACGATGTTTTCCTTCACTGTTTTGAGAGCAGTGGTGATGAAATTAATTACACAAAGTAATGCGCGTGGCTGGGTTCGAAACCACGAGTGACCACGACGTACAACTCGTAAGTCGGGACCGATACCACTGGGCCACCACTGCTCCCACAAAGTGTCACAGATCCTGCTAAATGCCCTAGATTTATAAAAGTAGTTCTAATCGTCTTGAACGATTTCGTCCACGGTGGCCAATCATAGCGGAGATTAGCCATTTGCGCGGGACATATTATTATAGTGCATAAGTGCGTGCGCAGGCAC
The DNA here is from genome assembly GCA_950005045.1 of Agrotis exclamationis. Taxonomy (NCBI): domain Eukaryota; kingdom Metazoa; phylum Arthropoda; class Insecta; order Lepidoptera; family Noctuidae; genus Agrotis; species Agrotis exclamationis. Next base: position 10,709,793 of record OX465426.1, on the reverse strand, counting down.
AGGTGCACTCTTTGTTCCTTTACTCTCATAATCCGATGGGACGGCAATCCAACCGGAGAGAGATCCGGGGGCCTGATCTCTAAGCACGAAACCCGTGGTTTCGGCCTTAGTAACCGGCGTATTGACCCAACTAAGAATGAACGATATTACAATTTGACAGATAGCTCTTTCAGTACGCGCCACCACTGACACCACCACACATGACCTGCGGAAAATTCGTGGTGCAACATTGTTTTAATTAAATTTCACGTAATGACATAGAACCTAGCGCTGCGTCAAAAGGTTTTCAGTCGTGGCGGTATTGTTACCTGCATTTTGACTTTAGTTACGTTCGTACATCCTTATCCATACCCATGTCTTCATTCACGGACTAAGAAAGTATTAACTGGCGCAGGACTAACGGCTTAACGTGTTTTTGGGCACGGGGATGTTATACCGCCAACTCTGGGCTGCTACTGAGAAATTCTAATAGAAAAACCCTAACGCACCTTTTGCCCGACCTAAGAATCGAACCTTGGACCTCACGCTCAACAGTCGCGCTTGTGACCACGAAACCAATGAGGTAGAATAAACTACGCATATAATTTGTAGGTACATCACTATGTGCATAGTTTCAACGAATGTGGACAAAACTAAAGTGAATCCCGCCATCTAAATCGCAAATGACAATAAAACAAGCTGGTAGGATTTAGATAAGTTTGATGCTATTGAATTTTATCGGTGACTGTACTCTAGCTACGTCAGAATTGTACCTACAACTGTACAGATAAGTGCAACCGTGTCCAGTAATAATATATGCGACACTTACAGATTTATACTTGGTTTTGTCGTCGGTTTCGTTCGCATAAGGGACTATTTATTACACAACCCCCCCCTTGGATTTTCCGCTATGATGTATCGTGTATTCGGTGGAAAATTGAGAATATGAATATATTATGGACATTCTATGGTAGTCGGAAAATAAATAATTTTAACAACTTGGAAAATGTGAAAAAAGCTTCTGGTTGGCAGGTAATGACTGTACAGATACCCAACGTCCGAATAAATCTTCATAATTGGAACTGAAATGAAATATACGCACTTCCGTTAGTGGGTATTATGTACAATTTCCTCCCATTTATCACAGAAAAAAGAGACAAAAGACTAAATATTTTATTTCATTGTGATTCCCTCGCGTTGGGATTGTGTTGCAATGTTCGGGGAATTGGAGAATTAACGATACTCTCAGTAGCGATCCGTCACTATTGGCGCATTTTTCAGACTTTCAATCCAATGTTTTATCACTCCGGTACAATTTATATTCGTACGTATTCAAGTTCATACAATCATTTCCGATATCTCTGTGTTCCGCATCGATGCATCTCGTATTTTATTCCGAATTGCTTGAGGAAATCGGGCACCGTTCAAGACGTCCTTTACAATGATTAGTTCACAACATTTTAGTACTTGCAACGCGATAAGACAACGCAATAACTTAGAAAGAACCATCAACACAACAATTGTTTAAAGCAATTTAATTTTTAAAATTGAAAATTCCAAGCCTTCCCATTCTCCTAGCTCTTGGCTGTGAAAAACTATATTGCTTTTTTTATTAAAAATACGAAGTGTTCCAACGAGGGGCAAACTGCCACTAAAACGTTATGGTTACTGCGGTGACATTCGCACGAATACCTAACTTATAAAATTGGTAATCCCCTACGCAATAGCCACCCTTCTTGGATACCCGATAAAGTATTACCTACGTATTAAGGATTATTTCGGTCCTGCGCCGATATTGTTTAACGTTATTCCGACTCGTTTTTTCCTTTGTATTTCTTTTATTTCACCCTGTTTTGGTGTTTGTACGTGGACTTTTATCGTTGTCTAGTATTAGTGGGGACTGACCGAAACTGATGGAACACGCCTACGTATAAGTAGCGTACTTGACGCAAAGTAAAAAAACTTTATAATAAAGTTTTCTCGTTATCTCGTGAGGTACAATGCGTAAGTACTCAGAAGAGATATTGATATTGCGTTCCTAAGTAGCAATTGTAGGGAAATGGAGTTGGAAAAAGATAGGCCAAACTGCGATATCATTACGTAAAACAATAATGTAATATGATTTACTTACGAATGATTTCTTAATAATAGTTCTCAGAATAACGTTTGGCAAATAATATTCCTGGCTCGTGGAATGTTTACCGTACGTAGCTAGGTATAATGTAGGTTATTGTTGATCATAATAACATAAATAATGGTTACGATTCGCGCAGTGGCGTCGATCGTGGAACAACACATTTACATTAAGAGAGCCAATAGCTGCAGCGAACGTAACGTGAAATTTCCATTTGGTATGTAACAGTTTGCCGAGTGGGAATTATTAGTCAATTGTTTGGATACCACGCCATTGTTACGGCATAAACGTAACGTTTGTGTTCATTGTCTGTTAACGACTTTGAATGTCCTGCGTTTAGGGTTGAAGTACCTACGATCACGAGTGTAAATACCTATGTTTGATTGCCTTTGACTTAGTAACTAGGTATTATAAGATAGCTTTGTTTTACGTAATCATGTTGGAAATACGTAATTATTAGGTGTTTATCCAGCAAGTTTTTCATTTATCCTGTTGTTCTCACAGCTTAAACATCATATACATCCTCTCAGTAAGTGGTAAAGGTCAAAAACCCGTAAAGAGCGTGTTAGTGGATACCTACTAATCTTATTTTTTATTTGTTCTACAAAATACCATTTTCTTCACAAAATGCCATTTTCTTCACAAAATGCCATTATCAAGTATTTACTCATTCATCAAAACTCAAACTATTTTTGGCCGCCTAAACAAGGTTCTCTATGATTTATTTTTATCCCTTCTACCCCTTTATCCCTATTATATAGAGAAAAAGTAGTTTTTGTTTAGGTTACGATTATGTAATGTAAAATACGTGCCCTAATGGACACGTCCTAAGACAACAACAAAGAAAAACTAGGCTACGAAGTACTTTCAGAATATGCAACTTTAATAAACTACTTCACAGTTTGAGTCATAACGTAAACGCAAACGAAACAGAAAAAGCGAAAATTCAAAAAGAAACTTAATTTACAGTTTCCTTTAAGATGCAGTGCCCTTTCAAAAACCGGCCCGCGGTGATGTTACTTTACATTTCATCTTAAAAAGGCAAACAAAAAAGTTCATAAAAATTCAGCCGAGAGAGGCAGTTGTCCTTTTTTGGTCGCCGCTCCACCAACGGGACGATGTAAAAGAGTCCGACAGAAACTTGTTTGAAGAAGTCGATTTAAGTTACGAAAGAAGAATACCTAAATTATATTTTTATCACGAATTTTCTTAAACATTAAATGTGGTTTGTTAAATTAGACATATCGTCGGTCGAATCACGAAAGGGCCTATCTGAGTTTTACCAAATTTTTCAGGAGAGCGATTTTTAATAAAATGTACAAGTATTAACCGTCGTAACATTTTACCTAATTCTTATATAAGGTTCATAGAATACTCGTTTTGATTAATGGTTAATACAGTTTATATATTTAATTTACTTTTTTGTGTAAAATAGTTGGCTGTGGAGATATTCGATTTTTGTTTTTAAAAGTTTCGTTTACGCCCCTTTATGATGTTCAATTAATATCAAATATTTCATTTACGCCCGGTATCTTGGATTTAAATTAAATAAAAAACAGGTAAGTATACTGAAGTTTAATCTTATTTTGTAATATAATAATCTGAAAAATACTCGTACATGAAAAGGGTCGAAAAACCAATCAAAATAAGTAGTAATTCTAAACTCATTCATTAAAATTAAATTATTTTGTACTCAAATAATCTTCAATCGTGGGGTTCAAGTTTTCGTAGTAAAAAACATGTTCTCGATTCCCTATCATCGGTGTATCTCCGCTGCACATTCATAAGGTCATTATACTTCTCTTTGGTTTTTTTTAAAGAGTGTTTTAACTGTTCGACGTTTTCGTTTCAGTGATATAGATATGTATTGTGTTTCCATGTGACAAATTTTAAAGAACAGTGTAGTAGTTTGGTTTCTCAATACTCTAAACTCCATGACATCTGTCCACTTTAATGACTCACCAGTTTGTTCATCTCCCTTTTTCAACTGTAGCAACTTAAGTTTTGATGCGAGGTCTTTGAAATTTCTGATCCATCATAATTCAGAAGTCTAACCTCATAAAGCTTTTTGCATGCCAATCGTATAATAATAATAATAATATTCCTCAACTATCACACAAAGCCATCTAGTCCCAAGCTAAGCAGAGCTTGTGTTATGGGTACTAGACAACTGATAAACATACTTAATATATTTCTAAATACATACATATTATAGATAAATTACACCCAGACACAGAACAAATAATCGTGCTCATCACACAAACATTTGTCCTGGGTGGGAATCGAACCCACGACCTCCGGCATAGCAGTCAGGGTCACTAACCACTAGACCAACAGGACAGTCAAATAATATAATGGGTTCCAGTTGACTGGGTACTTGAATGTTTCCAACCTGATTCATTGCAAATGCTATACGCCTATTCGTCATGTTTTAAATTAAAGGAATAGTAGATAGGGCCCTTCGCGACTACTCATAAATCATTAAATACTGAGATTTGGGTTACGCCTTTTCGTGACATGATAAAACTTGACATCTAGAATTCAATGGTGTAAATAACTCAAAATCCGAAATTTTGTTGGTTGCGCCCTTTCGTGATTCGACCGACGATATTGAGAATAGGCTGAATAGGCTTTGGTAAACTTGGCTTTCATTAAAATAATCGTTATTGACATAATCTACGAATTGCAGTGTTGTTTAATGGCTGTATTGCCTGAGCCAGTGAGCAGTAAGCAATTTCGTTAGCTCCTTTAGATTTAAATTAGTGAAATCAATAATGCAGCTGGCTTTTAATAGCATGAAAGATAAAGTGAGTTATTTGGTCAGGTAGTAAGTAAGTAACTGCAAAATATCTCCGCCAAAGTTCGGGCTGGGGATCCAAGTGAACAAACAAAACTTCCAACGCCTTATCAACTTTCGCTTCAGTGATTAGTGAATAACAGAAGCTGGATACATGCGTAGGCCGGAATGGATATCAAATTATATCCATCCCATTGAAATTTGAGACCCTATTATTGTCATAACAACGAGCCCAGTCCGCAAGCGACAATCATTATTTTCACACTTAACAAAGTACTCCTCACATAAAAAGCGTCCATAAGCATAAACTCTGCGAATTATTCGATTCATTTCAAAGGAATCCTACTAAAAGGAACGCGAGACTAACTCAAAGCTTTTATATCTCGTTTGGAGGCGCCTTATTGTCTTCAGCGGTATATGTATTAAAGCTTGCTTTCTCTTGCGTAAATAAAATCCATTGGAAAGAGAAGTGGTTGGGAGCAAGTGCAAGGGTAGGGGGCGTCTAGGTGTAATGCCTCATGCGAGTGCCGGGGACAATGCAAAGTAGATTGAATTGGAAAAAAGACTTGAACAGAATGGCGGCTTTCGGCACCCCGGGGAAAAGGAAAACTCGCTCTGAAGGGTTAACAATGAAAGCGGTGTCCATAGATGTTGCCGCTTTGCAGTGTTGTGAAGTACAGCTTTCGGATTCATTTTCCTAATACTGGAGAGTATTGAGGAAAAATTTGCTCAAAATTTTTGTGTAAAAGTTTCAAGAGCATTTTGCTAATGAAACTTCTGCATTAAACCATAGAGTAGGTGCAGGTTTTGTGATACTTAGATCTATTCTGAAATAATTAAAATGAAGAGTTTCTTTGTTGGAACTCAATTTAAATTTTTATAAAACATGATTTGGGCAGTGACCTCAGCCACTCACAATACTCAACATAATCGAAAGCTGCGCTGCGAGTCGTGGGTTTGATTCCCGCATGGAACAAATATTGGTATGGTCGGTCTAAACGTAGTTATTCCATATCTAGCTGTCTGTGTATGTGAGTTCAAAGTTTTAATAACACACGATAATTTCTGGTGGGGGCTAAGTTTTTTTAACTCTTTTATAGACCAGTTCTTGAGAAAGGTTAAAGGCTAATTCAAAGGAAAGTTATAGGTTATTCCATATCACGACTGAACTGAGCAGCGCGCAGCGGCTGTAACAACGAGGAACAGCTAGTGTGTATAATTATAAATCTTCCTTTAAAACTGATTTATTTTCGTGGACACGGTTTTCATTTTAATATTCGGCTTTCACGCGTTAATCGGACAACAACCATTTTGCATTGCATTACCATAATTTAATTTAACTAATCAATTTAGGCTACGTACGCAGTATTTTAGAGTTCAGTGTATTACAGAACCTTTTCCGTCTGACTACAAAAAGTTAAACATTTTGTTGAACAGTTGTCTAACAAGTGTCAGCATTTGACGCTGAAATAAGGTCCGCTTTGCATTCACACTTGGTTTAGACAAGTGTTCAACAGATGTTTAACTTTTTGCAGTGAAGCTGTTAATGTTTTACTTTTATGGTTTAAAGATAAAGAAAAGAAAGAAAGAAATAACATTTATTGGTACAGACATGGGATTTAGTGGTTATGAATTTTTGTTGCATTGTTTGTATAATATAACATTACGTCTATAATTCCCAAAGTGTTAGGTAGAAGTGTATCCAATGGTACATTCATAATTCGCAATCTATTTTTAGGTCCCATGTTTTAGAAAAAAATATTTCCCAGACATGGGATTTAGTTGGACTGATTTCTCAAAAACTCAAAACATGGTACATTTCATCGAAGTTATTAAAGCCGTTTTCAAGTATAATTTATTACCAAACAAATTATTCGTTATGTAACGTCGAATAACATCTATCTATATATATAAAAGCGAAAGGTCACTCACTCATGGGTGCGTCTCATTTCATATAAAGTTATTTGATATATTTTCATTTCAATAACGTTCACATGATATAATCAACGTGAGAAATACCAACGATTGATATAATTTCTTTACACATAATGTTTGTGTTACTCTAAAACTTATTTCATATAATATTATTTGATATAATAATATAATATAATAATATTCCACAACTATCACACAACGCTATCTAGTCCCAAGCTAAGCAGAGCTTGTGTTATGGGTACTAGACAACTGATAAACATACTTATATATGTCTAAATACATACATATTATAGATAAATTACACCCAGACACAGAACAAATGATCGTGCTCATCACACAACATTTGTCCTGGGTGGGAATCGAACCCACGACCTCCGGCATAGTAGTCAGGGTCACTAACCACTAGACCAACAGGCCAGTCAACGTTTATTTAAGCGAAAATCATTATCATAACGTTTGAAACATATAATTTAACGTTTAGTATCCAAGAGCGAGCGAAGCGAGCTCGGGACTTGGGACATCCCGACACGGACAGGCTAGGTTCGAAGGGGATGGCGGGGTCTGAAAGACCCCGCCATCCCCTTCGTGTTAGGTTACTTTAAACCTTGCACGCAGAAATAGGAGCCCCGCGAAGCGGGGCTCCGTCGAGCCAGCATGACAGGCAGTAATCAGTTATTTGACCTAGGATGCAAGAGCGAGCGAAGCGAGCTCGGGACTTGGGGCACCCCGACACGGACAGGTTAGGTTCGAAGGGGATGGCGGGGTCTGAAAGACCCCCGCCATCCCCTTCGTGTTAGGTTACTTTAAACCTTGCATGCAGAAATAGGAGCCCCGCGAAGCGGGGCTGTCGAGCATTCATGGTAGGTGGTACTATTACTAGGTACATCAGAGTTAGATTACATACCAGGAAGATAAAAAAATTAGACCAAATAAGTTTTATGTCTTTTGAGTGGTATACAAAACGATTTTATATTCATTGATTGTTGTGATTATAGAAATTAGTCATTATAAAATTATGTCAATCGTTTATTATATTAAGACTATCGTTATATCAAATAAAATTATACATTCAGTTGTTATCGCTTGTAAATATTAGAGATTTTGTAGTTATATATCATATATTACATATATATACATATATATATATTATAGGGGTTCTTTTTAGGACGTAGGCGCTCGCTAAGACGGGATTTTGCGAAATTCCATCCCTAAGGGGTTGTTTTTGGGGTTGATAGTTTGTATGAAACTTTGTTACTACAAGTGCTAGGAATTTCAAATTTTGCATGCGGGTTCTTTTTAGGAAGTAGGTACTACTTACGAAAGGGGTTTCTTGAAATTCGACCCCTAAGGGGTTGTTTTTGGTGTTGATAGTTTGTTTGAAACTTCGTTATTATAAGTGCTAGGAGTCTCAAATTTTGCATGGGGAATATTTTAGGAGGTAGATGCTCACTTTGACGGGATGTTGCGAAATTCGACCCCTAAGGGGTTGTTTTTGGTGTTGATAGATAGAGGTCTCAAATTATGCGTGGGGATTCTTTTAAGGACAAAGATGGTCATTAAGACGGGATGTTGTGAAATTCGACCCCTAAGGGGTTGTTTTTCGGCATGGATAATGTGTATGAAACTTTGTTACTACAAGTACTAAGAGTTTCAAATGTTACATGAGGGTTCTTTTTAGGACGTAGGTGATACTTAAGACAGGATGTTTGGAAATTCAACACCTAAGGGGTTGTTTTTAGGGTTGATAGTTAGGAGTCTCAAATTTTGAATAATGGTTTCTTTTTAGGAAGTAATTACCTACTCACTAAGGTAGGATTTGCGAAATTTAACCCCTAAGGGGTTGTGTTTGGGCTTGGAGTTTGTATGAAACTTTGTTACTACAAGCACTAGGAGTTTCAAATTTTGCATGGGGGATATGTTTAGGACTTTAATGCTCACTAAGATGGGATTTTACGAAATCCAACCCCAAAGGGTTGTTTTGGGGTTGACAGGTAGAAGTTTCAAATTTTGCATAGGGATTTTTTTAGGACGTAGATGCTGCCTATGACGGGATTTTCTGAAATTCTATCCCTAAGAGGATGTTTTGGGGTTGATAGTTTGCATGAAACTTCGTTATTACAAATGCTGGGAGTCTCAAAATATGCATAGAGATTTTTAGGACGCGGCCATCGCACACTTTCGGGCATGCCGCAATCACGGCGGGCATGCTAGCGAAGGAGGAGGCGGGACGCGTGAGGGAGAGGACAGCGTCCACCTTACAGCCCAGCCGCAGTGGTAGACGCACACTGCGACGGACGTCGCAAGACGATCTCCGGCCGCCTTAGGCGCGGGCATGTAGACGGCGAGTAATTGGCGACTCACTGTCTGACCATTGTCCATGCCCGGGTCGACGGCGCGGGTGTCAGCGCAATGACGGGGCCTCCCCTTAGAGGGCCAAAGCCTGCCAGGGTCGCGGGACTAACGAATACCGTGATCCTGGAACGTAAAGGGCTATTGAAGGACACCGTGGCTTTTAATCAGTACATGTCTGACAGTCCCTCCTACCCTGCCCTGGGTGAGAGGACTCATTTGATGAATTTAACACGCTTAAAAAAAAGATGCTCACTGAGACGCGACTTTTTTCTTGATATGAGTCTCTTTGCTTATGGGTTTGTTTAAGGACGAAGGTGCTACCTCAGGCGGGATTTTGCGAAATTTGAACCCCTGAGGGGTTGTTTTTGGGTTGATAGAATGTTTGTTGTATATTAATTTAGATTTTCCAAAAGTATCCCATAAGGAGGGTGGCCGGGAGTAGAAATTCACAGATAAAAAGTTCGAAATACGCGCAGACGAAGTCGCGGGCGAACTGCTCGTATTCTTACAAAGTTTAGTGAGTGCAGTGGTGGCCCAGTGGTATCGGTCCCGAATTACGAGTTGTAGGTCGTGGGTTCGAACCCCGCCAGGCGCATTACTTTGTAATTTATTTCATCACCACTGCTCTCAAAAACGGTGAAGGAAAACATCGTGAGGAAACCGGCATGTCCTAGAACCAAAAATTCGAAGATATGTGACATCTACCAATCCGCACTGGGCCCGCGTGGTGGATTATGGCCCACTCCCTCTCACAGAGAGAGGGCCTGTGTCCCAGTAGTGGGAACATTATAGGCTGATGATGATAAAGTTTAGTTAGTATGAAGAATATATACTTCGAAATAGTGAAGTATGCATGCAGCGTCTTAGAATCCAGTATAATAAGGCATCCTTCCAATAAAGTTATATGTAACTGAATAATTAAATTCTAAGGGCCTTACTTATAAAAAATTGTGTTGCTTAGCTACCGATTAAATATCACCTGTCCTTGTCATTTCTATTTCAATGAATAGAGATGGCAAGTGACTTAAGAGCTATTTAAGATAAGTAACGTCTAATCAATGTTTATAAGTAAGGGGGTACGTGAATATTTATTACAGCGAACTTTTCTATTTCAACTTTTCTTTGCTCTTATTACAATTCCGTTATGAACTGAAAGCTCATTTACACTTAAAAAAATGTCGGAATGGAACGAAATGAGAAATTCTTTCGTTTATTTAACTAGTAGCAAAACAGAACAACCTATGAGAGATGCTTCAAGTATTTAGTAGTTAAAGTTGCGGGATTTTGCTTTGCCTGAGTTTTATTTAGAATAGTCTCGACGAATGCCAATAAATGTTTCGCAATTAACTTTTTTTTCTGAAAGCGTCTCTGTTTAATTAATGGCAAATTACCCTGGCTGCCTTTTTTGACTACATTTTCGTTTTGTATTCGCTAATTAATTTTATTATAATAATAGTATTTGCAAATGAACGGGAGTATTATTTTTAAACGAATTGTCTTCATTATTATCACAGACACATTTACTTCGGCAGAAGGTTTATTAAATTATGTTTAAAATGGCTGAAGATGAGCCCTAAGTTGAAAAGAGGTGACACCCAGAAGGAATTGGAACTCCTGCGTAGAAAAAAGTGATTGGCGCTTGATTCCGACAGGATAATGGTCGCGAGCCAGGTGGCTCTGCGGCCATATTATGACGTCTTAAAACCAGGCTTGTTCAAGTGAGTGAAAGAGACAGAGCTATACATATACAAGTCGTCTATAGTTGGTGCCAGTTAAGATGTCAATAGCGGACATTGACCTTTACCTAATAAGTCCTCGTATAATGACATAAGATCAGAATTAGCATTTTTCTGTGATATGATAGTGTTTACTTGTGAGTCTTAAAGATAAAAATAATATAAAATCTTAGGTATAGATGAAATATTTTTACCATTTTGATATCTTATGAATACTTAGATACTTATATCCTTACAATATACTTACTAATTTTATGCGGTATTTTATAAACATGCTAATTCTGATCTTATGTCATTATACGAGGACTTATTAGGTAGAGGTCAATGTCCGCTATTGACATCTTCACTGGTACCAACTATAGCGCCACCTCGTTCACTCACTGGAACAAGCCTGGTTTTAAAACGTCATAATACGGCGAGGTCTGGTTACTGCCAGTGATAACACTCAGTCGTCACCTCTGGTTATAAATAGCCTGTGGTGCAGTTACCCAGGTTAAACCATTACGAAGTGGGTCTCTCGATACTACAAACTAGACTAAAGGTTGAAAAGGTAACATTTTTGGTGTCAATAAAAAAACATTTCAACTGAAAAGGTAAAGATAACATAATCTAAATACGAAAGTGATATTCTAAAGAGGCAGAATAAAATGGCCTCCGGGATTATGTCACAGGGTTTCAAAACTTTTCTCACTATTTTTATAACAAAAATAACGAAACAAAAGCGTTACAAATAAGCTGCTTAACATCCCTCGTAAGTAGCGCTCGGCGAAATGCTTTATTATAGTAAAGCTTAACTGTCATACTTGACACCAAAGACTAGTGTTGGGCCCGAGCCTAGAACCCGAGCGTGTGACTCCGAAGTCACACGCTACATTCAGTAAGTGTTGTTAGGTCTTGAGTTGAGCTAGCGTTTGACATAAGACGAGACTAAGTAATTTTATTTGGCATTTTAAAGGGTTGTCTTTGCCTTTGAATCCCCAATATAAAATGATTGTAGTAATGCGTTGGCTATAGCAGTTGTCTGTCAATGGAATGATGCTTTATGTTTTACTAGGGGCTTAAAATCAGAGTAAACCTAGGCTATCCTTTGTGTTTATTCAGGCTATAAACGACCACATAAACACACGCTATAAACTATCTGTGTACCTACGATTTAAATCGACTTTGTTGTCCTAAAAATATAAAAATAATACAGCACTAGTACGATAGACGATCATAAACACAGTTCGTTAGGTTAAATACGTCAGGTGCCATTAGCTCAGAAGTCATTACAACGGGTGCCCAATGTGGATTACCTCCAAAATACCTTCCAAATCCACGAAATAAACAAAAGGTTTGTCACAATGGCAGAATAGAGGTGCTACTAACAGCTAAATCACAGGCGTCATGGGTATTACTTATTTGAGGAAAAATGATTAGGTACTAATATTAATATTTCGTCTCGTCTAAATAATACCATAATCTGAAATGGAGTATTTTTGATTGATTGTTGCGTCTGCACACCAAGCTTGTCCCAGTTTAGGACAAAGGATAGCTTTTATCTCCGTAGCATGAGAATTTCTGATCTCCTTGAGAGTTAAGCTATGGGCAACATCTAATTATTGATGTCATTAATTCCTTATAATTAGGTATCTTCCATGTGGATTTTATAATTATATAGAGTGACTGGTAATTAGTGACCGATTCTTAAACAAGTGATTCTACTCATGATAACGAACAACTTTCCTTTAGAAACTTTTTTTTAAATATTTATTGCGACACATGCGTATGGGACACGCTTTTCGAGGTGACTGTTATTGCGTCACTACTACCAGTGCCCCTATATAAATTATATAAATACGAAACTTGTGTACCTATACTACAAAATTGTCAAAGAAAACAAAACCGTTGACACATAAAGGCTACCTAAAGCTATGCAGTTCGAGGATTCGGGTCAATCCGAAACAGTCTTAACCTGGATTCAAGAACGACTTGACAATTGAAATTGTATTTTAAGGGACCAATGTCCATTTTTCTGTTACAACCCTAAAGATTTCTACACTAATAATAACTCAGGAGAAAAAAAAAGAGTTAAATACTGTGTTACCTATACATATAGTAAAAACTTACATACTAAAATAAAAGCCAAAGATAGAACAGAAACATGAGTCTTTGTGGCATTATTACCACAATCTGATAAGATAGCATTAATAATTATTCGCGTGTACCTAGAAAAATGGCCCGCAGTGTTGCTCTAAACTGAAAATTTTGGGTTAATAGGAACAGTGCCGAGCGAAAATAATTCAGCGATGATAGATGCCGAAAAGAGTTTGCCGATTTGCACGACCTTAATGAAAGCCAAATAAGTGTTACGGCAGTTACGGGTCGATTTTATTGTTCAACAAATATTGGCAAAGCGAATGCGCATTTGTGCAAGCCTGAATTATTGCAATATAGTACTACTTTCGGGGTATGGGGAACAGAGAGTAAACTTCCTCGATACCTCAGTGAAAAGGAAGGTACCTTCAACCATAGGAGTATTGCGTCTGGTGGACTGTCTGCCCAACAATCATTGTCGGAATATTTCGGTCTTCTAAACTCGCGAATAACTTTGACTGCGCGATGTACCCTACACTACTTACTGATTACAATTCCACAGTTTTTATTGATTTAAATCACTCTGTGAAGACGTAAATCAGATTTGAAATTGCCAGTATTAAGTAAGGAAATATAAAGCGTAGAAATCAGGATATTTTCCGCGCTATTACAGCCGGTGGATGCACTCGACTACGTCGTCTCACCGGGTGCACAATGAAGCTAATGCTTAACGATTCCTGGATCTTCCTTTTGAGATTTATTAAGTAGTTCTTGTTTCACTAATAAACCTAATAATAAAACTTTATTGAATTGCTTTGTTAACTCAGTGTTCTTGATTTCTAGGTCAGTAATAGTGTTCGGATTTTTCATTAGGTATTTCTCGTTTATTTTCTTTTGTTATTTGTGATCGGATGCAATAATACTCGTCCTATTGAATGAAAATTCAACAAACCTTTTTTTTTTGAAATTTAGAAAACCATCAATTGAGTTCTCTCTCTTCAGGTGGTGCGGAAGAGACTGTCAGAATTGACTGAATTAGAACCAATAACTTACCTACGCTCTCTTGCCCCTTGCATTCCAGCGTGACAACTTCAACATACTAAATTGGTGAAATGTGTTATTATAATAAATAGTCAATTAAAGTTATTGAGTATTGCGCGTGTGAGTGATCCAAGTGAAAAATAAAAATGTAAACAAACAAAAAAATTATAGTAAAGATTTTCGTTTGATATTGCCATAAATTAGGAATTTCTCCTGTTTTGTTGGTTCGTCTACAAACATTAAGTATGTTTATAAAAAACCAGATCAGCGTTTCAGAGAAAAATTCGTCATTTTATGTTTATGCAAAACTTTGTTGCCTTATTAACATTGCAACAGCGCGATGTCCCGGATTTGATTTTCAACTTACAAAAAAATGACACAGCTCAAAGTAGTAGTTACGTAAAAATGCTAGTAGTTGGTACATTCAAACACAAATTTTTCATCATAAATGAAAAAAAAAGCAGCTGAAAAATTCAAAGCGCTGAATTTATAAATGTAAGCAACTAACGGAGCTAAATGACGACTGCTACAAACTTTTGAGTGGCATATTTTTATCAAAACCTGTTTTCAACGTGATTATTTAATTTACTAATTGAAACACATTGAAACTGTTTCGTATAGTTATGTATATTTAGCTGCAAAACAGAGTCTGTTTTTGTCTATTTTTTTTTTTGTCAAATAGAATTACAGACAAAGCTATGAACACTTTTAAGGTCAGTTCACACCGAGGTACGACGCGACGCGACGTGACGCGGCGGTACTGGAAATGTGAATATTTTCATGTAGTAAATTTTGAGCCGCTCTATTGACATGTGAGCGTAGCGTCGCGTCTCGGTGTAAATTGACCGTAACGGCCTGTTCACGACCTTACCGCTGTGAGCAGTGACATAGCGCGGGGCGGCGAGCGGTAAAATCAAATGTATAGAAATGCTTGAAATACGTCACGAGGTGCCGCCAGTAGCGAATTCGCGTACTTACAAAGTGGGTAATGTCTTAAGGTGCCGGTTCACGCCGGAGACCGCGACAGGAGACCGAGACAGGAGACCGCGACAGCAGGAGACCGCGACAGGAGATCGCGATCGGAGATTGCAACCGTATCTGTCTCCTGTCGCTGTCTCGCTCGCGAACTGCCGCTCATACATTGCCTAATGTTAAGTACTGTCGCGGTCTCCGGTCGCTGTCCCCTATCTCAGTCTCCGGCGCAAACCGCCACCTTTATTCGCGCCGCCCCGCCCGTCGCTCCGCTCACCGCTTAGACCAAATTCGTGAACGGGCTCTTAGCCGACCTTGTAATTTAACCATCTAATCTTACTATATATTATATACATTATAATGCGATAGTTTGGATAGATGGATGGTTGAAGAGATAGATGTTTGTTACTTAATCACGTCAGAACGGCTGAACGAATCTTGATAAAATTTGGCATAGAGATAAATTATAGTCTGGAATAACACATGAGATACTGTTAATCCCAATATTACGTATATTCATGGGTGACATGAGCGAAGCCGCTGGCAACAAATAGTTTAATTAAAAATTATAATAGAGGTAATTTGCATTGTCTTCTTCGTTCACGTAATAGAGTGATGAGAAGTGAGACGTAATGAGAAGTGCCTTTATGTTTAACATTACTATTATACGTTTCGGTTTAATTGTTTGTTCGTGTACATAACAAAGATTTGAAGAACTCTTTCATTAATTTACTAAAGATAAATAATGGTATCCTCTTGTTTTGCAGACAGAAATTTCATAGAATATCGTTTCGCACAAAATGTTTTATGTAATAATTTGGTTCTTCGAATTTTATTGTTTCTATACTACTTTCACCGAAACACAATTCAATGAATTTCGTCATCACATATTTTTATTAAACCAACTAATCAAACAGTTCAATTATTTTAACGGATATAGTTTGTTCAGTGTATTTTTCAAATAAATAAAAAAATTATATGAAACGAAATTTTATTAAAATATTGGCTATAAAACAACGCTCAACCTTTCCCTCAGTGATAGGCCAAAATACTTTTAATAAGGAAAAATAAAAATTACTCATTTATAATGGGGGTCTAATCTCTACGCACGAAACCCGTAGTTGCTGCCTTAGTTACGGGTATTTTGACAACGAGTCCGAGCTAAGAATAATTAATGACTTAGGTACGGTTTGTCAGATAGCTCCTTGAAGTCCGCGCAATCACTCATAACGTGCGGAAAACTCGTGGTACTACATTTTTTTTTAATGCAATTTGATGTAATGAAATAGGCACTAGGGCTTTGTTAAAAGGACTACAGTCTTGGCGCGGTATCTAAGTGTCGGCCTCCGGCAAATTTGATTTTGACGTTAGCTACGTTCGTACATCCGTATGTACGTACGCTAACGAAAACACGGGTACGGATACGGATCCGTACCCGTGTCTTCGTTAGCGGACTTAGAAAGTAGACCCCAGTCTCATTCCGAGAAGTTATTAGCCCAAAGATACGTAGATATTAACAGAAGCAACCGAGAGGAACCAAGAAGCGGTGCAGTTTATTATGCGCTACAATACCGACTGTTGATTACTTCCGACCAAACATGGCCGCTATGGCATCTGCAGTGTCTTTAATGACACAAAACTTGTGTTCTGTTTGATTGAATGTGTTTTACTAAACAGGGTGTAACATTATATTGTAACATTATGTTTATATTTTAAGAGGATTTTTCGCATCGTATCATGCATCCTATAGTTTTCAGCCTACCATTTTCCCACCACTGGGACACATGCATCTTCTCTGTGAGTGGGCTGTAATCTGTTCTTCAGTGAAACGACTTATCAGCTTACTTGAGCATAACAGGTGACCATGCCAATCAGGTGTAGTAGAATTATTCTTTAAGTCATCCAATGTGCAGGTGTATTTATATAAAGGATACTTTAGAGATAGAGGTTTACCTGGAACCCACTTTAAGCACTATCTGCCTATGTTTTGCTGGGATAGAGGCAACGACCATATATAACTAGACTCCTAATCACAGGCGACCGATGTCTGTCAACACATTAGGTAAAAGAATCTTATAACCGTCGTGACTCGACCACTCCTGTGAATCCCCGTGTCGCACTGACCTTGAGTTAGCCAATCAGAACGCAGTATTAGCCAATCAGAACGCAGTACCCCGTTCCCCTCGCTTACGTCGTACCTCAGCGACTTGACAGAATAATTTTCGTTAGTCAGATCGTGCATGAGGCGTCTAGTTATAAATGGTCGTTGGATAGAGGCCTCTTCTCTGTGAAAGGGAGTGGGCATACAATTCACCACGCGGGCTCAGTGCACATGCCTTCAAATTTTGGTTCTAGGACATGCCGATTTCCTCAAGGTTATCAAGGTGGTATCGCTTTGAAAACAATGGTGATGAAATAAATTACACAAAGTAGGTAAATACGCCTTACAAGCCCACGAACTGGAAGTCGTATGTCGGGATCGTTACCAATGAGCCACCACTTCTTCAACAGAGTTAAGAACACAAATGTACAGATTCTAGTACATCAACTTCTTCGATCTATCTTTCTATAATAGACTAGCGACCCGTCCCGGCTTCGCACGGGTACAATCTCTACTATATTAGGAATAATTAGCAATAAATTAAAATTGCGACTATAATTTGAGATTTAAACTATCCTATCTCTCATGTTGGATCGAACTGCACATGGTGTGCGAATTTTATTATAATCGGTTAAGTGGTTTAGGAGTCCATTGAGGACAAACATTGTGACACGAGATTTATATATATTAAGATTTTCGGCTTTATAACATTAGAAGAAGGTTCATCATGCACGGTTGGGAAAATTGTAAAGTTTTGGTAATGAAATGAAATTAAATGATACTTATTTTTGCAAATAGGTTAATATCAACACTTTTACACGTCGTCTTTTTACAAACTAGGTGAAGCCGGTGTTTCGTACCTGACTACTGTCTCTTTTAAAGTCCAGACATTAAATTCGTAGTCATACGAGGGCCATGTAGGTTAACGTCTGAGATGGTATTTTGAAGAAAAAACCACACAAATTTGAGTGGACCTGTCCAGTCAGTGCAAGCATTTGTCAGTTATCGTGTAGGTCGACTCATAATTCAAGGAGCTCAACTTAAAACTATAAAACTAAAACTTTCATTACCGAACAAATCCCAATCGACTCATCTGGATATTATTATTGTTTTTGGCACCTAGATGTGACGTATGCTTTAAGTGAAAAGAGAGAAAATAAAGTAGTGTAATATGTATCTTAGAATCCATTATACTCGTACGTTGGCAAGCACTCACATATCGCATATTATATAATAGTGGCAAGCTGACAGGGTACATGTATTAATATCACATAAGCATAACAAATAATCACTTCCAGAATTAATGTGCCATACATTATGTTGCCTGTCATATTGTATTTGTATTATATTTTTATTATAATCATAGTATGAACTGTGTTGTTATCTACACGAGTTATCATTTTATTTTTGGGTAAATGATTTATTATGTGTAATGTTTTGTAGGTAGGTACCTATGTGGAAATTATTATTTTTTGCGTTAGTGATAGACTGATATACATTATAATAGCTTTAGACTTTTTACATTTTTGTGACGTGAACTGGCACTTTGACGTTAATTTCATGAAAAATATTAGTTCCTCGTTCATACACAATAAAGGCAGTTAATATTTATTTATTTTATTTATTTATACTTCATGTAAAAATCAATGGTACATATTTATTTAGCGTGGTAAAATCATCAAATGAGTCCTGAACCCAGGGCAGGGCAGGAGGGACTTTCAGACTTGTACTGACTAAAATCCGCGGTGTCCTTCAATAGCCTTTTATGTTCCGGGGTCACGGTAATGAGATAAGTTCCGCGACCCCTGCAGACTTTGGCCCTCTAGAGAGGGGGCCCCGTTATCAGGCTGACACTCTTTGAGGCGCGCGTGGAACACAACGCGAAAAATAATAAAAACTAGTAAAATTATAATAAAAAAGCTAATAAATTAATACTTTAAGTACCTACGCTGTAAATAAAAAACAGAAATCTTGTGTCTTTGTGTCCTTCTGGATAAGCACTTTAGACGGTAAACCAACTAAGCTATAGAAATTCTGTTCAGCGAGGTTGAATCTTTTATTCCGTTTGTTATACGTAAAGCAAGCGATTAGGTATGCGTATAAAATAGGTGTTTCAAAATCGTGTATCTTAATGCAATCAAAAATACAGTTTCTGTATATGAAATTGTATACAGACTATAGGAACCACTATGTATATTAGTCTCGACTTCAGTGGCTGCTGTACGTTGACCAATTACAGCTACAACAACAGAAGTCCAATCAAACTCCAACACAAAGATAACTTGCCACCGCCGTCGCTTCTAAATAAGATCAGTTCTGATGCCGACACCACAATATTGCGAATCTTGTGATAAAATTATCGCAAAGAAGCGTACTGAGCTAAGCAGATGAATAACGTAGTAGCGTATTGTAACATTTATTATTATTTGTTCATTGACAGTTGATTACTTCAGGAAAATCAGAACAACTAATTCAAAGTAACGATAAAAGTGGTTGAAATTTTAAATAAAAGTAAGTATTTTAACTTAGCATGTGTAAGTTCGTTATGCAAATTCGTATAGGGGGTGCCTTTGTACCACACGTGTATTGTGATAGGAGTGTTGAAGACCGTGTAAAAACGAACCGCGCGTTATGCCTCACCTACAGACAACTTCCTTTTGGATTCCGCATAGAAGGCAGCAAGGCACAAATGCACTAATTCACTGAAGTGTAGTGTGCATAGCTTGCCTTGTATGCGAAATATAGAGGAGGTTGGATGTGGCCTCACCTAGCTACTAGTTCACTCACCCAGTGTGTACATGCCTTTATAAGCGTGAGTACGTGTGTCGGTTCATAAGACCCGAAACCTGAAATTGACGCTCGATTGAATCCACTCTAAGTTCGTCTTTTTTATAAACTGGCGAATTACTGCTCATCGTAGTAATATCGTAGTTAATGTTAGGTAAACATTCCTTTAGGAGTTGGCAACCGATGGATGCAAGTAGCGAATTGTCATTCGGCGTGGCGGTCTAAAGGGGAGGCCTATGTTAAGCAGTGGACGTTTTCCGGCCGATGATGATGAAACATTCCTAGGTAACAGCTGGAATAATATTTCTTATCCATAACCGAACAACTAGGTCAATCTATGTCTCTCAAGATGAGAAGAAGAGAATGAATCCTGAAATACAGTTAATACCGCAGTTCTATTTTCATTCCCATTAACCTTTTTCCATAATTTGTCTGCTGGAGGTTGCTAGTTAATACGTTGAATCCTCACATACTTAGTTTTTTTTTCTTTTTTTTTTTATTACACCCGTAACGTAACATTACACTCGTAATTTTGAAAGGACAGGTCATACAGATGTGTGCTTATACTTATAGCAAACCCGTTAGGTCCGTAATACAAATTACTTGCCAGTAACTTGCATAAGTATGCAAGTAGCAGGCATACTATGACTAATCAGAAACTGTCTACTACTACAAAAAAAACTTACCTTTCCTCTCCCTGCCACCGTCATGTCTAAACACTATAGGTCGGTTGTGTTCCCGTCGCCACAAAACGGTCGGCGGCGGCACCCCGGTTGCGGTACACGTCAATCTTATGCTCCCGCCCTCCTGTGCCGAGCTTCCCTCCGTCACGCTGTCCACTATGTCCGGCGGGATCACCACGGATAAATGACCCATCTGACAAAAATAATTGTGCTTGTTAGGCTTTATTAGAGAAGTCTTTTGTTTGAGCGGCAGTGGAGTGAGAAAAGTCTGGGAGGAAATGTTTGGAGGGTGATAGATTAGGGTAGGTTAAGGCGAAACTAAAACTGTTTTGTTTTCTTTTTTGAGGGTAGGTTTTGGTGTGGTTATTAGTAACTTTCTCAACCTGGTGAATAAGAAATTAATGCTTGTAAGTGATTATTTTAACTCTTTCGCATTATTGTCATCATCCACAACTTAACTTAGGTATTTATTGATGGATATAAACCTCTAAGCTTGTACTAATCTAACTTTTTTAAACTGACATAGTCAATGACTCTATTATTAGAATGTAAAACTGTTTTTTTTTTTATTGTCACGATCACGAATGCTTTATCCGTGATCATACCACTTTAAACAGTGCCCAAATATCGGAAACTCAAAACAAATAACAATCATGGAACGAACTCAAAACCTTAACTCTTTCTCGTACTGTGAACATTTGAGCCATTGCCGCATATTTATTAATTAATCTCGGTACACACGATTATACATACCGTATCTAAACGCAGACTAATTTCATAAATCCGATTGATATTGAGTTTGCGGTGTAAAATTAATTTCACCCTAATTTGATAAACACCAAAATTCATCACCTACATTTTGTAGTAATTACCTACTTAAATATTTGGATAGGATTACACACAGGATTTAATGTAAAATGTATGAGCACCACCCGTGAGTTTGAAAAGTAAAATAAAGCGCTGTATAATCCTGGCCGCCGTTGTTGGAGGTTGCTAGTTACGCTGAATTCTCACCTACTTGGTTTTTTTTTTCGGATTTTTATTACGCCCGTAACGTAACATTACACCCGTATTTCCGAAAGGATTATGGGTCATACAGATGTGTGCTTATAGTAAACTCGTTAGGTCCGTAATACAAATTTCAGAAAATTGCTAGCATAAGTATGCAGGTATGCAAACACCAGTCAGAAACTGTTACAGCTCAAGGATATCCTAGATAGAGATAATCGTTTGCCATCAACGAGGCAAACTTAATAAATAACTATTCTAACTGCAAATATATAATTCTTGATGCAATAATTCTACAGCAAATAAAATTAATAGATTTTAAAAAATCTAAAAACCCACGTTTTTAAATGTCCTAAAAATAAGAAAATAACCCTACGGGGCTGAGAGAGGGGCCACTCAAAACGTGGGGGCGTATATTATTTAAGGGATTATTTATGGGATATATTTACATGACGTGTAACTTGCAAAGATACGCCCCCACGTTTTGAGTGGCCCCTCTCTCAGCCCCGTAGGGTTATTTTCTTATTTTTAGGACATTTAAAAACGTGGGTTTTTAGATTTTTTAAAATCTATTAATTATTTTATTATTTTTATTTTTGTTCATCGGGTTTGAAGCTACCCTGAAAATTTCAGCCTGCTAGCTTATCGGGAAGTGCCTCAAAGCCTGTCCGCCATCTTGGACGTCCGCCGTATTGGATTTAAGTCACGTGACTATTTTTTTCGTACTCCTGACAGCAAACCCTTTCATTTGATATCCATATCTTAGGGGTGCATTTCAAACAGCCAGTCTGCCATCTTGGGGAGGCCGCCATATTGGATTTGTTATGACGTTTTTTAGCTAGTCATGCATTGTCATCAGAACTTAGAGCGTGTGCAAAATTTCAGCCTGCTAGCTTATCGGGAAGTGCCTCAAAATTGAGTTGCAAAAGTCCAACCGGAACGACAAACAAACAAACAAATAAACAAACAAACAAGAAAAGTGAGTGTATAAAAACGTGGGAAAAATAAATAATGTCCTCCGTCCAACATAACATTTCCTAGTCAGTCTTCCGATAACATTCTTGAATGAGCAGTGTCATAGCATACATTCCTGCAGAAATGGAATTCTTATAAAATACCAAGCTTCATACTTTAACTTTATTTGTAACTGCACTGTTATCGATTTTTGTACTGCACTTAATCAAAAGTTCACTCGCCCTTGCAGAGTATTCCATTATAATTTATTGGAAAAAGAAATAAGTGCTTGCAGCACTCGCTGCTTGATTGAACACTTCTTGTTGTTGTACTATTTCGTAAGTGTTGTTCACAATGTTTGCTTCAAAAAGGAAACAAATGCTATCTTGTAGACAAATGCTACATTTTAAGTTTTAGAGCGAAATAACTTGGCACTTTGTAAACTTAGCTTAGCAGGTGACAAAGTGTTGCTTACCTGACTCTTCATAGGGTCTGTGTTGACTTGGCACATATACGTGCCCGAGTCGTTGGCCTGCACATTGCTGACGTGCAACTTCCACGTGTTGTGGTTATTGTAGGTGACGCTCAGCCGAGGGTTCAACGCCACCATATTGGTATGAATTGCCAGAATCGCTTTCGAGTCCGACTTAATCCACGCCACCTAAAAATAATATTGCCATTATTTCACAGCTCGACCAAAGCCTTATTGGATTCCTTATAATCTGTAGCGACAATATAAATATTGACTACGAGACAATACAGACAGAATTGGCTCCATATTGACACAAACACAGTACACATTTATAAAACAGAAGCGCCATATGAAGTTTAATCAAACTCAAGAATATCTGAAACAGCCGGAAGCTAAATGTAACAATGCAATTAGAGCGGGTGTCTACGAAACAAAACGGTTCTGTACCGCTGCATACGAGCGTGAAATTTCATTTTATATCTAGGATTAATGTCATAAATCGCTCGCATTTCCCCGGAGCTCTCGCGAGTTTTAAATCGTTTGTATTGTTCACAGTGAAGACGAAACTTAATGTGACTTAAACGCTGTAGCAAATGTAAAACTGAGGGTGCGACACGTGAAATTGTGGAGAGTTCCGCGGGAGGAATGCACGGTGTCTCATCCGCGCCGCTCCCGAGCATTTTTCATGTGACATCTCGCTTTGTTGCGGTTGGAAAATAAATTAGTAACAATTTCATTGTTTGTGAGAATTATTTCCGTGGAGTTTCAGCGTAAGCGCGGCTAGTGCTCCCGGCTGAATGCGAGCACTTGTCGCAACTACCACTTTTTGTTACCAGTACAAGCTTTCATAGTTAGATGTTTACATACTGTTTTATTTGAGTTATAGACGCGATTTATGCAGTGCAGTTCTTGTGTGCTAACTTAGTTAGTTAATTAGCTTTAGTTCTAAAGTTAATTTATTCTGCCTTGTTTATTAATGCATTCAAGTCCCACATGAAAAACAGAGAGGTAAGAAGGATTTCGTGAAGATAAATTCAAATATTTAACAAGTATGTGCTGAAAAATATTCCCAGTTACACACGTGCGTAGGTTGTAAATTGTTTCAAAAGTAATGTGATGTTGACAAACACGTGTTTACTTTGAACAAAATAATTATATTACTTACAAAATATAGAATTCTAAATGTTTTCATCTGAAAGATGTGGAATTACAGAATTTTCGAAATATTCGTAACTAATTAAGCATTCATTACAATTCTTGTTATTCTTGTAAATACGTTTTGGAAAGGAAAATGCTTTTATGATAAGTAGATATAAATACTTGATCTAAGGCTGTAGATGATTAGACCTTATGTATTTAACCTTATAACCACCCAGAACTCAGGTAGGTAGATTTTCCCCTAAATTGTATTCAGCAAAAATGGCATGTGTGTTCCCGTTTTTTTAACTTGGTAAAATGATCAAGCGTGTCCTCCTACCCAGGGCAGGGCGGGAGGGACTGTCAGACTTGTACTGACTAAAATCCACGGTGTCCTTCAATAGCCCTTTACGTTCCGGGGTCACGGTAATTCGATAGCCCCGCGACCATGTTGTTCCCTTAGTGAAAGTTTATAATGATGAGTACAATGATCTGACAGATTTCTAGTAAATAAAGAATAAGGCTGTGGTTCATTGTGTTCATCAAAGTATAACCATTTACAATATTTATGTAACCAATTGTACAGGTAACTAAACGCCTGGAGCAGTTAACTGGGGTACTTAATCATTCCACTATTAAGATGAATGTTGGCATTCACTGTGCTCAGCTTGTAACTATAGCTTATATTGTATGACAGATAGTGCAACATGACACTGTATTACAATTATAGTTTAATTGTAACATATTATGGCTATAATATCCTAAAGTCGATGGGTTCTATGCCTATGGTCAAATTTTCAATAAAATCTATCTTTCTCCCTTATAGAGTCTATTGGAAAGTTAACAATTTTTTTTGTCACACTAGGAATTTTCCCTGTGTCCAAGAAACTCACATACACAAACAAATAGACCCTGGAAACATGCACTCTGGTAGCTATTTGCGTACCAGGATCACGGTTATCTTTATGAACGGTTACAAACGGTACTGTGACACGGGGCGTCATTCAAACCCTGCCAAGGTTTTAGACTTTAATTTTCTTTATGACTTAAACTTAAGATTATCTTGCTTTCTTTGACTTCTACACAATTTGGGATTAAGCCGAGACATAAAGGAAACAAATGAATGTGTTTTCTTTCAAAGTTTAACCAAAATTTTATGATAAAAGTTGCCTTGTTTTAGGTACCTAGTTCAAAGTTTTATATTCGGTCTATTTTCAAAAACACAATACAAAATTGCTGTTTTATTGCTAGCTATTTTTTTATGGTTCTATGAGCTTATTTTAAAGATAAGATTTGTTTATTTGTAACACTAATCTCCGGTTTGTAGATGTTACATGTTTTCGAATATTTAGCTCTGGACATGTCGGTTTCCATACTATGTTTTACTTCACCGCTACCGTTCAGAACCGTGGTGGAAGGATGGATGAAATAAATTACACAAAGTAATGAATGTAATGAATAGTGAATGACGAACCCATAATCTACAACACGTAGTCGGGGCCGATACCACTGACCACTGTTACCACTTTATATTTTCATCATCGTCATCATCATTAGCCTATAAATGTTCCCACTGCTGGGACACAGGCCTCCTCTCTGAGAGAGGGAGTGGGCCATAATTCACCGCGCGGGCCCAGTGCGGGTTGGTGGATGTCACATGTCTTCGAATTTTTGGTTCTAGGACATGCCGGTTTCCTCACGATGTTTTTCTTCACCGTTTCGAGCAGTGGTGATGAAACAAATTACACAAAGTAATGTGCCTGGCTGAATTCGAACCCACGACCTACAACTCGTAAGTCGGGGCCGATACCACTGGGCCACCACTACTCAACATTTTGCTTAATCATAAATACGATTTTATTAATAATTTTTCGTTTATCAAAGAACATGATGCATCCAAGTGTAGAGAGCAACATGCTTCATAGATTACAAACTTTATGATGGATGAACTGTACATTACAGTTGGATGCAGCGAAGTGTGGAACTGTGGACCACTTATTTTATGCTCGGCTTGTCATCTGGTGCACGTTGGTTTTTGTTAGAAATGTGCCTCGTATGAGGCTATTGTGGTCCTTGTTTTTGTATTTTTCTAATTCAAGGGAAAATACACGTACCTACATGTTTTTTTCCTACGATTCCACTCAAGGAGGTCGGGCCTCCTTGAGTGGTATTTTACGTAGGTCATACTATGTAAGTTTAAATGTTTGGTTTTAATTTAGTAAGAGTCTGACAGTCTAATAGGCAGGAGGAATCATTTGATGATTTTAACACAAAAAAACCGGCCAAGTGCGAGTTGGACTCGCCCATGAAGGGTTCCGTAGTAGCAAGCATAGATTAGGGATATAATTATATTGAGATTAGTAAGTAATATACACAAACAACAAAAATAACATTGTTTTTCATAGTGTTTGTATGAATGGCAAAGTTATATTTGCGGTTTTTTAAAATGTACTATATCTCAAAAACTGCTAACTGTATCTCATCAAAACCAATTTTCGTTGGAAATTTTTGTTGAGGTCTACATTATATATTTTTTTTAGTTTTATCATTCTCTTATTGTAGAAGTTACGGGGGGGGGGACCAACTTTTTACCACTTTGGAAGTGTCTCCCGCGCAAACTGTTCAGTTTAGAAAAAAATGATATTAGTAATCTCAATATCATTTTTGAAGACCTATCCATAGATACCCCACACGTATGTGTTTGGTGAAAAAAAAATTTTTGAGTTTCAATTCCAAGTATGGGGGGCACCCCCAAAATTTGTTTTGTTTTTATTTTTGTGCGAAAATCCTAATGCGGTTCACATAATACATCTACTTACCAAGTTTCAACAGGATAGCTCATATACTTTGGAAAAAAAGTGGCTGTGACATACACGGACAGACAGACAGACAGACAGACAGACATGACGAATCTATAAGGGTTCCGTTTTTGCCATTTGGCTACGGAACCCTAAAAATACATGATACATACCTTTTTTGATTATTTATTAAAATCTACATTATTATTTTAATTCGAGCAACGATTTTTTTTTTACAAAGGGTTTATGTTGGCTTTGATTGACATTTATAAAGTTTAAAAGTAAATTTTAAGAAAGATAAGACAGCTGAGACGAATAAGCAGACTAAATGCTACAATTCTAAGTTTACATTGCAACTTTGAAACTGACGATATGAATTCCTAAAAGAAAATAAATAACTTTCAAGACATTCGTTATTATTTTGTTAGAAAATTTTTGTTCAACTTCAATACAATATTATTATTAGATTAGATTACAAGTGTACCTACATATTTATTCAATTTTTCTTGTCTGCCAGTAATTTGATAGATATGAAATAAATAACTTAGACAAGATGATAAAATTAAAAAAAAAACAAAGGCATCAATGAAATATCAGTGGAATTTTACTTCAAATATTTTGTAATATATTTTATTTAAAACATTCCAAAAATATAGTTAAATCTTTCAAAATGAAGAATTAATCTTTTATTTCAACTTGTAGTTGATTTTCTTTTGTAATTTTAATATATAAAAATGATTGTATAAAATAAAATGTTTAAGTGCCCAAGAGACAGGCGGCGTTGCCACATTATGTGGCTTTGACTTTGGTCAAGGTAAAAACCAGGTCTATATTGGGTCAAGAGATGCCTCGCTTTGGCATTAAAAGATGTCGTTTGTCACTTGATGTATTTACCAGTAAATCACTTTTCTAATCAGTCTATGTGACCGCGATGTTCTTTAAAAATATGAAACTGATTCTAATGTAGTTTTCATCATGATTTAGAATTTAGATAATAAATCCCGGCAGATTACATGGTTTAAATATTTAATAATAATAAATCCATACTTGGTTAAGTCTTACAAACCGCGTGAAGCAAGGGACGTGGTGGTTAAATAAATTCTTATATTATGCACTTTAAACTAACTTTCTTTAAACGTTTACGAAAGTAACATTGCCGTATAAAACTCTACAACGAAGTGGTCTTCAACTTTGGAAACAATTCCACCAAACAGTCGCACCCCGCTTTCCTTTCAAGATAATCCTTCAGAGATTTTATAAGATATTCGAGTTCCTCCTCTGAATCCGTGTCAAATCCTTTCAAGCAACGATATGCCACAATGCACTCTTCGAAACGTCCTTTTGTAGCCAACAAGTAAGAAGATTTGAGGAATACATTCACCGTTATAGTGTAAACGCGACAAATACATATGCAAAAGAGACGACATTTTTCCTGAGGAAAATTTTCTAAGCCTGTGCTTTCTGAATCTGACATATTTATGAGAGAAGTTTCTTACTTGTCAATACTTTCACACATGTAATATAATAAAATAATAACAGAATGTCATTTAAGCCGGTCTGTTTGTTAGACTGTATTTTATAATAAATAAATACACAATAATAAAAATATTGTTGCCATTCTCTTGGGTACATTAACAGCTGACAGCGTTTATCGATGCTATGTAATAGTTTAGGGCTATTCTTTCAGTTTATCTACTCCAATATAAATGAAAAATGTTTGTTGTAGTACTTAAATAAATAATTAGTAAATCAGGAATGAATTGTCAAAATGATAAATTGATGATTTTGTATGATATTGTGGGTGTAGTTTTAACGAGGTTATATAAACAAAAATATACTTTTTGTTTATATAACCGTAATTATTTGAACGCCTAACTTGAACAGAGCTCTTGAAAATATATCTTGTTGTGTAATAGATTTTAATTTCTTAATTTTTATTCAGACTTTCAAAGCACACTGTATGAACAGATTAAATGATATTTATTTTGTAAGTTGGTTTATCATCATGTAGTGCCTTCATGTCACATCTTTGATGTCATGTTTAATTTTAATCACAGCAGACAATTCTCCATTCTTCTAAGTAAAATAATGAACTAAACCGGTATTTTACTCACCCTATAATTAGATAGATGGTTGACGACACACGTAAAGTGTACATCTCTTCCTTGTGTGACTGTGTGGTTCTCTAGAGCCTGGAGAAACTCAGGTTCCAGCTCCGTCTGGATCGGCATTTCACCTGTTAACAGAAGGAAGTTAAGTTTTATTGGATAAAGTTGAAATGAAATTATGGCTTAGAAGTATTCGTTCTTATCCGTAAAATGAATATGAAACATATAGTACTATACTACGACGTGTGATTAGGTATGATTTCGTGTACTCCTACAATGCAATATTTTCCGTAATTTATATATCCTAAGTTTTGGTTAAGCTCTCGATTATTAGCACTCATTATTGAGTATCTACCAATTATATCTAACCACGAAAATGTCAAAGACCTCCAGGCATTTATTAAAGTGAACTATTAAAAATTACGTTTAGCAAAAATACTTTGTGTTAATTAATTTTCGATTGTATTTCTGAAAAGTGAAACATGCTCTACTTTTTTGTGCATAGGAAACGATTTCAACTAATTACACACGGAATTTACAAATAGCTCTCGAAATTCCAATAAATATTAATATGAATAATAATAAAACTATTTAATAACAGAAACAATGCACGCAACTTTCGAAGAAATGTAATTAATGCAATAACTCAAACTGTTGGCTAATTAACTTTTTACGGAGTTTCGAAATTTCACGGTCCTATTTTGTTATAAATTAATTTAAGATTGTCAAGGGCACCTTTAAGAACTACTTAATCTACCTGAAACAGTTTTGTAATAAATTAATATTTAACCATTTGCTAAGGCACGAGTATTAAAATTATCGATGTTATGAAACGAAAAATAATTTTCGTTAAAATGATTTAAATACAATCAGTTTTAAAAACATGTTAACAGCGATAAGAACTCATCTGCCTGTCTACAATTAGTGTTTCATAACACCCAGTGTGTTAATATGTTCCGTGGCTACACTAATATATTTTGACATAAATAATGTAAAACGTCCTGAAATAAATTCTTGTCGATGTATATCTTTTTGAGGCTGACTGTATCCTCTAGCGTTTTCAATGTCAGTAATAGTACTTTGAAACTGAAATTAGTTATTGTTTAAATTGTGTTTAGAAAGTAATTTAAAAATGAATTTGGTTTCGTTAAGTTGAAAATGATGTGGGTAAATTAATTTAACATTATGAAAACACATTTTTAAATTCTGTTTTATTAAAATTTTCTTTCCAAAGAAAACCTAACCTTTGAAACAACCATGTTTGTTTATGTCCTTCGTCTGTTCAATGCCAATAATTAATTTTAAAGAAAATATATAATTATACGAACTTTTACAACTGCGTTCTATCTAAACAAAGATTAAGAATGGCCGGCTGCGGCCGGTTTAACCGAATGCAGCTGCATATCAGTTTATCAAAAACGTATCTTAAATGTTTAAATCATCCTATTATCTCCTTTAACCAAGATTAGGTGTGTGCAGATAGTGTTAAGCTTTTGTGCAGTAAAGTTCTACGTCTAAGTGTTGACAACTTTTTAAGTATCTTGTATACTTTAATTAGCAACTGGTTAACAGCTCATCTTCTACTACTATCCTCTTAAACTTCTTCTAAGTTTGTATCTAGTAAGTTTTTCTTATTAATCAGAGCTACTTTCCTGTTTATAAGCCTCTTAATATTAAGGTATAGAAAAAATACTGCTACCAAGTAAATAAATGTAAAGGAGAAAAAGTTACAGAAACAATTTGCAAAAAAATTGTAGGCGAAATCCTTCGTCAAGCAATTTTAGTTTCTCACTAATTCTAACTGTGACATTTTTCATGATATGATTTTGTATCATCACGCGGAAACTTTAAAACGTT
This sequence comes from Agrotis exclamationis, assembly GCA_950005045.1. Taxonomy (NCBI): domain Eukaryota; kingdom Metazoa; phylum Arthropoda; class Insecta; order Lepidoptera; family Noctuidae; genus Agrotis; species Agrotis exclamationis. The sequence goes on along the minus strand of OX465426.1, from coordinate 10,678,866 downwards.
TTTAAAGAACTTTCGGCTTTTTTTTTTGATTTAGGGTGGTCAAATCATCAAGTGAGTCCTCCCACCCAGGGCGGGACGGGAGGGACTGTCAAACTCATACCACGGTGTTCCTTCAATAGCCCTTTACGATCCAGAGTCACAGTTACCTGATAAGATAGTTCCACAACCCCGGAGACAGTAAGTAACATAAGAAATCCAAAATAGCTAAACGGATTTTAATGTGATACCTACACACCACAGTACATAATCTGGATAAATACATAGGATATTCGGCTATACGTAGGATATATTTTATCCCGGCGTTACATTGCTGTGGGATAATTTGCGAATTTCACGTGGGTGAAACCGCCGCGAAAAAGCGAGTAATTTTATAAACACAACCAAAATTCAGACAAAATCCATTACCGCGGCCATATCTAAGCACCCAGTTATTTAGGGTACAGTCACCGAGTATTAGCCGCACTCTAACTAAGGGTAGGCTTTAAACCGAACACTGGAGCAGTGTGGATAAAATGTAACGTAGCACCGGTCGGATTTAGCGGAACAAGTAAACTCCACTAATAGGGGTTAATACCTAAGAGTGTTGTGCGAAACAGGTGAGGGTCGGGAGAGGTTTCTTACGAAAGCATTAGCATATTCCGTGATTTTAGCGAGGAGACGTGATTTTTGGTTGTTCGTAAAGTTTTAGATTTTATGGCGAAACAGGATAGCGGAAATAGCGCTTTTTCCGCTTTTGTGTAAAGCTACTCTAAAAATAATAGGGATTCAAACTATTTGCTCTAGAATGGAAGTTTTTGGATGAAACCTTTTATTTCGATTATATTATTTTTAGTATTCACCCTGAAGAATATTACAGTGATCTCTAGGAAAGTTAAAGAAATTTTCATGAAATCTACGCGAACAAATCAATGCTCTGTGTCTGTTAACACAGTGACGTATATTTTTGTTAATCGGTTTTTCAGGCCTAAGATAAAGGGTGTAATTAGAAAAATTGTGTTTTGGTATTATTAGTCAATAGTATAAACAACAGCTTTATGAAAGCCATAGAAGTCAAATCAAAATACAACTAACACTTGTAACCTCATTTTCTGAATTATACTAACTCCTCCAGAACTAAACCAAGTTTTCCACTATTCACGTGAAAGAAAAACAGTGTCACTAAGGTCTCATACATGTTGTAAAGGTCAACCGAGTGGAATTTATTTGGATAGTACTCTAGGGCAATGTGGTAGTTGAACGAGTTACTGTCCTGTGCCGCTAAAGTCGCACAGATACAGGTGAAACATAAACTGTGTAGTAACACCTCGTGGTTTACTTTTTTTTTTTTTTTTTTTCGTGGTAAAATCATCAAATGAGTCCTCCCACCCCGGGCAGGGCGGGAGGGACTGTCAGACTTGTACTGACTAAAATCCACGGTGTCCTTCAATAGCCCTTTATGTTCCGGGGTCACGGTAATGGTATAAGTCCCGCGACCCCGGCAGGCTTTGGCCCTCTAGAGAGGGGGCCCCGTCATCATGCTGACGCTCTTTGAGGCGCGCGTGGAACACAACGCGCCGTCGACCCGGGCATGGTCCGTGGTCGGGCTGCGAGTTGCCCTTTACTCGCCGCCCGCATGCCCGCGCCTACGGTGGCCGGAGATCGTCTTGCGACGTCCGTCGCCGTGGGCGTCCACCACCGCGGGTGGGGCGGAGGGAGGACATTGTCCTCTCTCTCACGCGGCCTCGTGGTTTACTTGCAATATTTATTTTTGTAATGGCATGTTCCTTAGTTGCTTAGCTCTGCGTCGTAGTCATGTGCGAAAGAAAATATTTATGTGAAAATCATGTTATTATTCAGTGCAGATTCTGACTCAGATTTGGGCTTGATGCATTCTTTTTCTTCTTTGTATCGCTGGCACGATAATTTTATACTTTAGAAGCTGTTAAAAGCGGCCACGCCCACTACAACTCAAATATAATTCCAGGGGAAGATAATTCGGGATAAAGAGTGTTATAAACTCTGTGTGCCAAATACTATACAAATCCGTTCTCTATTTTTTGCATGGAACAGTTTGAAACATCCATCCATCCTTACAAATGATAGATCAATCCTCAAGAAGATAGAATTTGACACAGATTTGGGCGTGTTGCATTCTTCTTCTTCTTTGTATCAGTGTGAGATGGTTATATATTTTATTAGACAAAAACTTCGCCACCTCTACGCTGATGTCGGTGGCAGCGCGGAGATCACTTTGGCTGCTTGTTATTCGGCCAGGAGGTCAGAAAATGAGATGGAGCATGATTTGATAATACAGCTCAGCATCTACAACTCGCTATTGTTCCGATGAGGTAGTGACTTAATTGTTTTGCTTTAAATCCCAAAGTTACAGTAGTTTTAGTTTGCACAAAACAGAAAATATGGCTACCATTCAGTAGGAGTTCGTTTCCGACCTCACATGTAGAATAATTTTATTGACAGATTTAATTTTATTAACAAGCTACCCATCCTTTAAGTTTACACACATTGAAACCGGGCATATTGAATACCTACCTGTATCTATGAGTCACATTGGAAAACACCTGTTAGCGCTTCTCGTAAAAATAAGGCTTGCCTTCACTAACGTCGCCAGTCTCTTGGGCACTTTATAGCTTGCAGAATGGAGGAGGACTTCGTCGCTCTCTTTAATAAGTAGTTAATTGTAGTTTAATATTATTTCAGTTACTTTTAGCAGTTAATATGGATATTATTAGATTTACTGAGTTTTAATTTGCTTAATAAATTATTAAATAACATACGTACCTGTTACAAAAACACTAAAAAACGTGGCCAGCCACCAGGCCGCTTTCGTTGACGATGGCGAAAACATGTGTCCGCCGATGATTGGTCTGAAACAAGAACAAACAAACATAAGTTTTTAAAGTACTAACAACAATACACACGGGTAGAATAGTTCTGGGGTTCTTAGTTTTGTTTTGCGAAATCATCAACTCCAGGCCGAAATTACAACACAAAATTACAACAATTACAACAGAGCATAAAACTAAAACTTTTTCTAATTAGTCCGTCAGTTGAGTGGGAAGCGGTCGCCTCCTTCTGCGAAGCAGTCATGCTCGCGAAGGAGGAGGCGTGAGGGAGAGGATAGCGTCCTCCCTCCACCACAGCCGTAGTGGTAGACGCCCACGGCCCATGTATTATCAATTTTGGTATACGTAAAAAAGAAAAATAAATAATATTTTGATAATCTAACTGACTCTCTTCTTACGCATTTACAATATTACTAGCTATGCCCAGCGGCGTTGCCCGCTACATCTCTAAAATTATGCCACGGAGACATAAAATCAGTCATAATTATGTAAATCTAGGTTATAAACTGTGTACAAAAGACATTGCCAAGTTTCCCTTGAAGCCTCGGCCCATAAAACTAAACGTAACCCAACAAAGATGAACATTCAATAAGAAAAAAAACAAACAAACAAACAAGAAAAGTGAGTGTATAAAAACGTGGGAAAAAAATATAGAATTTGATGGTATAATTAGTTTTCCATAAGAAGTACACCGAAAAAATTGTTGACGTATTGAGTGGTCAACTTTATATGTAGGTCAACCATACAATTTTTTTTTCGGTTTACCTACTTCTTATGGGAAACTAATTATACCATCAAATCCTATATTTTTTTCCTAATTTTATGATGTTCATCTTTATTGGGTTTTAACTTTAATGTTAACATAAAAGAAACTTTTAAATAATTAATTAAATTAATGATTTTTTTGCATATTAAATATTATCATTTATTATTATTTGTTTTATGTTATGAATTAAGTATCAAATATTATTATGAAATTCACATCTTTCATTTTTTGACACAACATGAATCGGGCCCAATCTTGTCATACCCCTTTCATTCAATTGCGTCCGGTAGTTTTTGCGTGAAGCTAGACATCCATTCATCCACCTTCACGAACTTTTCCACGTTTATATTATTTGCTAGGACGGGACGTAAGGATTCTTGTAGTACTTGATTGTATCATCCTACGCACTGACGCCCACTCTTTAATCCTACTTCTCCTCAAACACCTTACCTACGTACTTTACACGACACATCACACACATTATACTTCACATAATAAGAAAGGGTAAATAAGGGATAATTTATTATTGTACATTTTGTTACAATGCTATTTTTAAATTTATATTTTATTATTATTATTGGATTGCCGATTGGGTGCCAAAAGGGAGAGCTCGACGTTGTGGCAGGCCCAAGCGAATATGGCGAGATGACTTGGACCGCTTCAAGAAGGACTGGACCACGGTCGCAGAAAGCCGTGAGAAGTGGAAAGAGTGGAGGGAAGCCTTTGCCCAGCAGTGGGACACTGTAGGCTGATATAATAATAATAATAATTGGATTAAACCCACGCCTTCATCCTTGTAGTAGAGGTCGGAAATTCTCTCGCAGATCATACTATAAAATTGAGCCTTTATTTAAGGCTATGCCTCTAGCAATACATTGGTGACAAATTGCATTAAATTCCACGTAGTATTTTTTGCGTTAGACGGCAGGTCGACGTACTCCAATCTGTCAATTTTGAACAATCGATCATTAACCTTCCACTATTGTGATAAGATTGAAAATCTATTAAAGAAAGACTGATTGAGGTTGGTTGATATAGACTAACATTAAAAAAATACTGTTGTTAATATTATTCTTTCTTCAATATAATTATTTAATGTACTAACATCAGCCTGGTACAATTTTATTGTTTGTGGTAACATTGAAGTAAAATTACGTGAATCTTGGTGATTAAAGAAAATACATACCTACATAATATCATATTGTACAACTAATATGATTTTGGAAGCCTCTATCAGTCCCATACATGTTTGTTTGGTCATTATATAACCAATATGTCTATTTGCGTAGCCTTGTCTTCCAACCCACCCATCCGTCTATTTAGTCTTCACTTTTTTTTTTCCTTGGACGCAATATATTTGAGTATACATAAAAAAGATCTTGGTTCGGCTGATGATTTATTGTACCTACACTTTTCTACCGAAAAGTTATAAATTAAAGGCTTTACGTACACAAATAGATTCTACGTGAGCTTTCTTCGAAAACGGAGATAGGCACGAAGATTGCTCCAGCCACCTGGCTATTTACTGAACGCTTTACATATGGATGTTGATTTATTTTTGCATACCTGTTTACTTATATTTCCATGTTGATCTCGAATGGAATGAAAACAAAGCTTACGAATTTGTCATTTCAACGTGTAAGTCGATTGTGGAAAGGTGTTCGACATTGTTTTTTTATGATACAACGATTCATAGGTTTTTGGTTCTGTACACGGTCGTAACTCGGTTTATACTACCGAGGAATATCGAGTTTTAGAAAACTTTGTATAGCGTCACCTGTGTCTTACGTGATGTTTCTTTCGGATAGGTAAAAGTATTGTATAGTTGGTAATTATCTGAATTTAGTAGATACATTCAGAGATCTTCAACAAAGAAAAATGGTGACAGAGTGAATCTAAACATATATAACTCAAAGGTGACTGACTGACATAGTGATCTATCAATACACAGCCCAAACCACTGGACGGATAATAATATAATATAATAATAATATAATATAATAATCCACAACTATCACACAACGCCATCTAGTCCCAAGCTAAGCAGAGCTTGTGTTATGGGTACTAGACAACTGATAAACATACTTATATATTTCTAAATACATACATATTATAGATAAATTACACCCAGACACAGAACAAATGATCGTGCTCATCACACAAACATTTGTCCTGGGTGGGAATCGAACCCAAGACCTCCGGCATAGCAGTCAGGGTCACTAACCACTAGACCAACAGGCCTGACAAATCCGGATCGGGCTGAAATTTGGCATGCAGGTAGATGTTATGACGTAGGCATCCCCTAAGAAAAGATTTTGATCAATTCTACCCCCAAGGGGATAAAATAAGGGATGAAAGTTTGTATGAAACTTTGTCAATTTTAAACCGATCGGGCTGAGACTTCGCATGCATAAAGCTACTATGACGTAGGCATCCTGTAAGAAAGGATTTTGATAAATTCTACCCCTAAGGGGATAAAATAGGGGATGAAAGTTTGTATAAATCTTCTTAGATTTTCGACTGATTACGCGAGCGAAGCCGCGGGTAAAAGTTAGTAGATTATAAGGTAGGTAGAGATACATCTTATTGCCTTTTTTGTACTATATGTGACAAGCAAGCATACGGTCCGTCTGACGGAAAGCCGTCACCGTAGTCTAATAGCGGCCATACACCATACTGCCTATCGTACAATCGGCATGACGCTGCCGATTTGATCAGTTAGATTTGACCGTGTGTGGGCGTGGAATCCATCAAATTGGCATGACAATAGGCTTGATCATGCCAATTTGATCAAATCGATTTGATCATGCCAATTTGATCAAATCGATTTGATCAAATCGGAATGATCAAACTTCAAATCGGCAGCAGTGATACCAACTTATAGCGGCCATACACCATACTGCCTATCGTACAATCGGCATGACGCTGCCGATTTGATCAGTTAGATTTGACCGTGTGTGGGCGTGGAATCCATCAAATTGGCATGATCATGCCGATTTGATCAAATCGATTTGATCAAATCGATTTGATCAAATCGGAATGATCAAACTTCAAATCGGCAGCAGTGATACCAACTTAGCAACTTTATAGCTAGATCTAGCTAATATTCGGGAGCTACTTTTTAACCGACGTAAAAAAAAGGAGGAGGTTCTCAATTCGAAACGTTTATTTTTTTGGAACGAAGTTCCTTATGGCGCGTTGCGAAAGGGGGCTAGGCGGAAAAAATTAACACGACACTTTTTTCAGTGGAGTGGAGTGGAAAAAACTGGTTCAAGCGATTTTCGACCTTATTGACATTTAAAATTTAGTTTGTTTTTTCTCACATTCTCGTTAGCTAACATTGCTCCTTCATTAAAATCCGGTGTTTGCATAAATGTCAATAAGGTCGAAAATCGCTTGAAGGTCGGAAAACATTTGCTTAACGATGAGCAAATGTTTTCCGACCTTCACTTGTATTACCAACTGATTCCCACCAGTGGGATAGACCGGTAAAAAAACAAGTCGGTAAAACAGTAGCTAAAAAGTTAAGCCACAACTTTTATAAAATTGTAGCTGTCGGTCACCGAATAATAGCTAGATCTAGCTATAAAGTTGCTAAGCTGGCATCACTGCTGCCGATTTGAAGTTTGATCAAATCGATCGTCATGCCGATTGGACGATAGGCAGTATGGTGTATGGTGTATATGGACGAACTGCCAATTTGATCAAATCGATCGTCATGCCGATTGTACGATAGGCAGTATGGTGTATGGCCGCTATTAGCAACTTTATAGCTAGATCTAGCTAATATTCGGTAGCTACTTTTTAACCGACGTAAAAAAAGGAGGAGGTTCTCAATTCGAAACGTATATTTTTTTGGAACGAAGTTCCTTATGGCGTGTTGCGAAAGGGGGCTAGGCGGAAAAAAATGTAACGACACTTTTTACAGACTGCGCGACGCAAATGAGGGTAATGTGTGTATTACCATGGAATGGAATGGGATGGAATGGACTGGACTGGACTGAACTGGACTGGACTGGAGTGGAGTGGAGTGGAATGGAGTGGAGTGGAGTGGAGTGGAGTGGAGTGGAGTGGAGTGGAGTGGAGTGGAGTGGAGTGGAGTGGAGTGGAGTGGAGTGGAGTGGAGTGGAGTGGAGTGGAGTGGAGTGGAGTGGAGTGGAGTGGAGTGGAGTGGAGTGGAGTGGAGTGGAGGGTCGAAAATAGCCTGAACCTTTATGGTGTGTACCTTTGTGGCAGTATGGTGTATGGTGTATATGGACGCACTGCCAATTTGATCAAATCGATCGTCATGCCGATTGTACGATAGGCAGTATGGTGTATGGCCGCTATAAAGACTCCTGCAAAACCAGAAGTATCACCTGCACGTTGACGAACCTAAAGAAAAGAACCAATTTACTCGCATCTAGTGACGAAACGCAGATGAGTTTCTTGACTTATGCGAGTGGATGGTCGCCAGCCAGTAGGACACTGAAGGGTTATCTACCACTAAGCGCTATTTTCGCTTCTTACGACATACATTTGTTCCCGATTTGCGAATTGGCATCTAAGCCCTCCCATACACGGCACGAATGGTAAACGGTACTTGATCGACAAGCAATTTCAGTATTAAGTGCGAATACTAAATCCCTGTTCACTTCAATAACTCGGATAATTCAACTAAGTACTTTAACAAGGTACGGTTAAGTCTCAAGATCTCTTGATGCAAGTCAGGTCAGGATGCCTTAGGAGTTGGACGATGCTTGTTTCAAAATTATAGGTGCAAGAACAGCGGTCTAGGGCAAGTTATAGCGGAACGTGACTCCCCGCGGTTGCGTTGAATTTTGTGCTCCATTCGCTAAGGATATCGTCTCTTGAAGTCAAGTTGAGTGAAACTTGAATGTAGGATGAACAGCTATCTATATTTCATTTATTTTATTATATAAACAACACAGGCAAATACTTGGGTAGAAACTAAAGTTGCGCTACACTTAGAATTTGGCTTGTATCGTGGGTGAGTTTATCTACAAACATTTAAACTCACAAACAGGAAAGGAACAAACAGGACCCGGAATAATACGAATAAAATAATCTTAGGAACTACTGGTTCGAATTGAGAAAATATTTAAAGTCTGATAGTCCATTTTTAAAGGAAGGCAATAGGTTATATAACATCACTTTGCGACCAATAGTGGTCGAGCAGTGGGTGAAACCATGGAGAACAGGTAGTTAAGCTAGTTAAGTATATAATATTATTAAACAGTTCACAACAGTAGCATTTTGAAAATAGCATCATGCCTAATTATAATTTTGTTTTCCAGCCGCAAAATGCTAAATATGGGCTTTGTTACATATTTTGTTTGCACTGTGTTCACAAATAAATTTAATTTAAAACAATATGTTTATTTTGTATAATTTGCTCATTTTAATTTGATAGCCTTTTAGTTCAGGTAAAATCAAATAATTTTATACCTACGGTTATATGGCTCTAAATAGTTTATACTACTACTAGGGGGAGGCCTATGTTCAGCAGTGGACGTCTTCCGGCTGATGATGATGATGATTAAAAATTAACTATCTAGTCAATAATTTAAATGCCAAAGTTTGGATTTGATTTTTGTTACTCAAACACGTGAGAATGGCAGCACCTATCTTTCTATAGATATATTTTTAAACGACTTCGAAATAAGGGTTAGGTTCTCGGTTCGTCGGAACCGTTTTTGTGTGTGTCGTCTGAAGCCTTATCATGAGTTCTCACTTATTGTGACGTAAAGTAAATACTGGAACTTTGACATTTAATTTCAAGGAAAAAATTAGCTCCTTCTTCGTACACCAGAGGCGCTGTTCCATTTTTCTATACAAGAAACGCTGTAAATACTGGAAAGACGCTGTAAAGTAAAATAGTGATAACTCGTGATAAGAGCTCTGGTCCTTGATTTCTTAATGACGCTCGGACCATTTTGAAAAATTCTTGTTTGAACTTTACAGATTTTCCTATTGTATCAGATCAGGATCTGATGACGGGATCTTGGAAAAACCGAGGAACTATTGAATGAAGGACAGCAAATCTTCGACGATTGCTGCTATCGCGCTTCTATGCATTGTTTACGCAATAAAACAATATAATATAACGCCATTGCCCAATAACAAGGTTAAATAAAAATACTTTCTAGGTTTAGGCATTTCTTTAGTTGGTACTGCCAATTTCTCCACTTTGATTACCAATTCGCAATTATTTTACAGGTTCACCAATAAAATACCTAAAACACAAATTACGTTATTGCTTCCAATCTCCACCGTAATAAGATCTGAAGATATTACAATATTCTACCAATCATTGGGAATGTTCCTCGGAATAATAGGAAATGGATGAACAACCCTCAAAGGAGATGAGTTGATCCCGGCGTTGATAATTTGAGTTTTATTGAAACAGATGGCTTGAAAAAATGTACTTTCGAAGAAAGTATACAAAAGAAAAAAGACTTTTGGTCAATCATCACGATTAAGTAGCACTCTTTCAGTGGATGGGTGACCATCCACTGAATACAAAGTTTCCCTCCCTCATGTCTTGATAAGCAGATTACGTTGGTCTCGATTGCCATTTATAAATATTTGGCAGTCGTTACAGGCAGTAAATGACCCGAAAGTTTGACAACAAGTCTAACCAAGGGGTAGGGGAACAGTGTATAAGACGGGGACGCTAATAATCGCGAGGTATAATGGGGACATTCACTCTTTAGGCATACTTAACACAACACTAACGTAGCGCAAGCACCATCAGGACGTCATTTGCAAGCGGCCATTAACAAATTAAAATCCATTAAAATCCATTAAATATAAACACAGAACTACACTTACAACATATTTTTTTTTTTAAATGGCCTCCTGTTGGCGCTTGTGCTACGTTAGTATTGTGTTAAGTTTGCCTTAAGTGTGTGATTTCCCATCATACCTCGCGTCCCCGTCTTATACACTGTTCCCCTATCATAATACGCAATTACAGTACCTACCTACAAACTGGAGGTGGATTGAAGAAATCGTGAGAACCGCGCGTAACCGATGGATGCAAAAGGCGGATTGTAGTTCAACATTGTGATTTAAGAGGGAGGTTTGTTTCAGTAGTGGTCGTAAATCCGATTTTGAGTAATGATGATGATGACCATCATCATCATTACTCCATGTAAAATACTAGTACTCAGCTCCATCCGGATAGACTACGAAAAAGCTGCAATATCTTTATTACACATTACTACGCTGCCTAGACAGGGTGATTGGTAATGGGTCTATTAATTGAAATGGGTGATACTACTACTTCTTCTTCTTCAAACGTTAGTCGACCAATGCTGAGTGTAGGTATCTTCCAAATCTTTCCACTTCTGGCGGATGCATTTGGGGCTAAATAAGCCTTAAATTGCAACAATTTTTACCACGATAACTTGGGGTCCAACTTGTTGTTTAAGAAAAATAAAAACTGTGCTACCTCTCCCCAGAAACTGCTTATGTGTGATATTACAAACAAACGTACTGACTGAAAGTCAATATAGTTTGCAAAAGTACAGGCAAATGATGATAACAATGTAACCAGTTAGTCTACAAGACTTAATGTTGGTGACTGTATTTTCAATAGTTCCTCTTTCTGTGCCAATCTTTAATGGTGTCGTTGCTAGCAGTATTAAACAGATACAAAGTTTTTAAACATCCAGTACTGGCTTTAAGACAGTCCGTCCTGGACTAATGAAATTAAAAACTTTTAAAGTTCGACGCTTTCCTTTATTGTTTGAAACGGTAACTGTAGTTAAATTTTATACCTAGTTTACGTTTCGTGAAAAAAGTTCTGTTTGAAAATGTCACAGATACTAAAATCCAATTTGTCATTATTTAATTAATGAATAGTGGGTGGTATTTGAGATTACCGACTTTAGTATTTTTTTATTCAACTGTCAGAGTAAAATAAAGGTTAAGAGTGGGAATTTACTCTTGACCTTTGTTCTGCCATTTCTTCAAAGCCAAATCACTAAGCAAGTAGCAAAAGACGAATTATGGAACAGTCCAATTGTATCGCTCATATGACGCTATTACCAAATAGCGTCATATGAGCGATATAATTTGACAGATAATGTGATTGATATAAAGTAGGTACCTATATCAATTTTAATCTTATCCTAAACTATCCATTTCTTTCAATGGTGTGATTCTTCTCAATTCCAATTCCATTCACTTTAGTTATATAACTTTTATAGAGTGTTTTACAAATTCCCTATGTTGTTATTTATTATTTACTAGTAGAGCTATAACCAGGCTGTACATTCATGAGTTTTCACACAGCGAGGTTGTTAGCTGCGGTCAGAATTCGACAAAAGTTATATGCTACCGTATGCGTTTTTAAATAAAGAACCGGTTTAGTTGGTTTAATGCAAATTCCATTATATATTTTTTTATTCTATGCTTATAGAAAAAGTGCTTTGTCAATATTTAGATTGAATTAATCACTTTGTATAGTTTTAAATATTATATCTAAATACGATGAAAAGTATATTTTTTCTTTTTTTTTATTAATTAAGACTGATTTATTATATTAATTTGCTTGTAAATAAATCAATAAGTAGGTATACCTATTAAGAACGAGAATTGTTTGTTAAAAGAGTTTAACATATTCTATACACTAAAAGAGTAGAGAATTTTTTCACAAACAAACAAGTCCATACAATCTTATCTAAAGCATTTTGCCATTATGCCTTAAAAATAATCTACATACGTAGGAAGCGTGTAGGTTGTTTAGACAGTATCCGAAACTGATACTTCAAAACCTATAGCCGCACGCTTAAATATTTAAAGGTGAATTTCATGTGGGGTGCTAAGACAGGAAACCTCAACGTGCGCCCGTGGACTGGAGTTCCCTCTTGGATACGTCCGGGGGGAAGACACGTTTTTCGGGCCGGTGCACCCTGGGATGCGGGCAAAAACTCTTCCTTAGGCACTGTGTGCCTAAGGAGTCTCTTTGCCCGTATGCAAATAGCCTGTCTGGTGGACGCTCCAACGCGTGTCCCTCTGAATAGCAGAAGGCACGGCGGTGGAGCGGGCTTGCGGATTATGAGTAATGGGTAAGCTCGCCATCCGACCAAGGACCAAGCCCGGGTCGGTGGCGCGTCGTGTTTCACGCGTCACCGACGGGGCCCCTTATGGGGCCAAATGCCTGCTGGGGTCGCGGAATTTTTCTTAATCCAGGATACCGTGGCCCCGGAACGTAAAGGGCATCCGAAGGAACACGGGTGGATTTTAGTCAGTAAGAGTCTGACAGTCCCTTCCGCCCCACCCAGGGCGGGAGGACTCATTTGATCTTTTGCCGCCCAAAAAAAAGGTGAATTTCATGTACAGCATGTTGTTTTTACGCAAGTAATACGTCACACTCTTTCTTTGCATAGTAAATAGACACACGCCCACGAATGCTAAGGTAATCCATTCCTTTACCCGACGGTTTCATTTGGTGAAAGATAAGCACCATGTATAATGTATTCTGTTTTCCTTTAACGTGAGAACTTAACCTGCACTTTGTAAGCTTTCTTTTTATATTAGGGTGTTATCTTGGTGTTTTCTTTTAAAGTGACGTAGAGAGTTATTTGCCTTGAGAACGGCGATTTTGTGTAATTGTATAATGTATTTATACAAAAAGGCATACACATTTTTGCAATAAACAGTTCTTAGGAAGTGATCGTACTGTCTCATCGACTGGTTGATTTGAGCCAATCACATTTTTTTATCATAAAAAAATTGTTTTGTTCGTTTTAGTTAAACGAAATTGAAACGTTTTTGCCTTGGATTACAAAAAATTGGAGGCAGGTTACAAAACCGCAGTCAGAAACATCCAATACGCGTTTTATGTCTTTTTTTGTAACGTCATTAATCATAAAATAAGATGTGAATTTAAAAACGTTACAATGGTTATTATCCGGCTCGAGGGACCAAAATGTACAGTCACACCCTTAGGGTCAGTACAGACCGAGACGCGAAGCGAACCGACGATGCGCGCACACTTTTAAGAGCCATTCAAAATATGACTTTATTTTCTACACCAAAAGATACACATTTCCTTGTGAGAATTTAGAATACGTTGAGATGCGCAGCGATGCGCCGCGATGCGCCGCGCGACTCCTCGCGGCACAGCGCGACGCATCTCGATGCAGCGGTGCTGCGCGTCGCCGATTGATGCCACTCGCGGCCGCTCCACTATGTGAGGTGATGACCGGGAGCTAAAGGTGACTGAGTATGCATAATTAATATTAAATATGATTTAAGTTAAGAAAAGGTCAAAGAATAACAATGTAGAACTTGTCGGTCAATTTTTTGGTTCATTTTTTTTCGCCCTCTTCTCTTAATCGTGAACGAAATGTATTGAGTACATGATTTAAAATCATTTTAATGATTATTTCCGTAATAATTTGTAGAAAAATCAGATCACAGCTTTTTGCGGGACAGATAAAGCGCATAATAATATTATGTTTATGAATTCGGTCATAGTTGCCGTCACTCGGATTTTGCATACTCAACTACCTCTAGCCCCTGGACTATGTAGCTGAGGCCGCCATTTGCAAATGGGATTGCGGGAGGACGCAGGGCGGGGCGGCAGTACGTGGAAAATCTAGACACGTCTGCTGCACAGCGCGGCGTCTGGATGCGCCTCGCGTCGTTGCGATGCATCTCGCGGTGCAGCGAGGAGCATCGCGGCGCCGCGAGGCGTAGCGCGGCGTAGCGTGAAATGACAGGCCTCTTCACGCATCGTCGCGTCGCTTCGCGTCTCAGTCTGAACTGACCCTTAACGTCAGTTGATGAATATTTCAACCCGAAATCTTCTTTTTTATCGCGGTAATATCATCAAATGAGTCCTTCCACCCAAGACGGGACAAGAGGGACTGTCAGACTAGTACTGACTAAAATCTACGGTGATCCTTCAATCGCCCTTTACGTTCCAGGGTCACGGTTACCTGATGAGACAGTCCCACTACCCCGGCAGGCAACTCAAAATCCTACGTCGTTATTCCAATCATCAATGTTTGTTGCATAGGTTGTACATACGTGTATTACTTCGTAGCAAAGTTACAAATGGTTGTGAAGGTATGATATCCGGACACTGATTGGCAGAATGTTAGCTGTTGGTAATAAGTAACCAAGGCTACGATAGTAATGTCCTGGCGAATTTGTAAACAGTGTAAATGAAATCATTCAAGTGAATAGACACAGAAAGTTAAGTCTGTCCTAAATTGCAAATTAAAGTAAAATTTAATTTTCAGCTCTTATTTAAGTAAAACTAAAAATTAAATATTTTTTTTGTCAGACACTTTTAACTCTCTTTTAATTACAGCAGTCAGGTTTTTGGGAAGAAACAAAGAGTTTTTAGGACGAAATTGGTCCACCTACCAGACAGAATTGAGTGTTCAAAAGTGCTACGGTTTTGCTACGTCGTAGCTGTCATGCTACGGAAGCTACAAAGTCGTAGCAGTCGTCTATCGATCTGTGACTTGTTTATTTTTCTACTATAAATGGAAAAGTTTGTGACGATGGATAAAATGTTTGTTTTGACTGAAAAAAGAGTGAATAGATTTGAGTGGAATTAGACACACACAGACGTTGATAACAATACACATGGGACATTTTCTAATCCCAATATTATTTCCTTGAGATAATTTTCAACTAGTACACGGACAACAGCTAATTCTTCCGTATTTTTCATCGGAACCGCGATAATATCTGACCTCAACTTTAATAAAACGATGGCGATAGACGGAATCAAAAGAATTTCTCGATCTGCATTTTCAGAGCGGCCATAGCTCTAAGTTGAAATGCGTTTGTTTACGTCTCGTAGTCACAGTACAATGCTGCATTGCTGTAGTTGAAATTGCAGTTATATCAAATGTCGTCGTTTCTCGCTATCAATTTGTTGTGGACACGTTAATGGTTTATAGGACTGAGGATTCGTAGCTTAATGACTGCTGTTACTGTTTGGTTTGTGAGGTTAAGCAGTGATTGCTGTTATTTATATTGACGATGGGTGAGCGTTCTTTATTTAAAGTTTTCTATCAGATTTTTGGAAAATATGTCACAGTAGTTTATAGTGGCTTACACCTAAGTGGCATAAATAATATAATTCGACAACTGTGCAAAAAATATTGCTAAATATCGACGTTTTTTTTATGTGTGAGAAATCGTGGTAGAAACCAAAACGCAATAGGCTATTTGACTAAAAAATTCTAATTAGTCCGTCAATTAGATTATCAAATAATATTTGACCCGTATTTTTTCTTTTTTTTCGCAAACCAAAATTGACGGAGATATGATGCTTTTAAAATTGCCAATACGTCACAATTCAGTACATTTTTTACTGAATTCTGACGTCACGAGCCCCCACTCTCGAGTCTTGATGTGTTATATCTTGGTAAATATTCATTGATTTTACATAACAAAAAATATGTGTCCAATATTTTACAAAACTCTAAATGACGGACTATTTAGATTTATAATTTATTGATACTGTCAAATAGCCTATTTCAGGGTCTGCATGTTTGTGGGTTTAAACACACCCACGATGGAAGAGATATCTCAGAATGAGGCAACGAATATGTCTAAAAAAATTAAAGGATAAATGTTAAATTACACCTATTCAATGTCTAAAATATCTAAAAACAAAATAACAACCGGAATGACGAGAAAAACAAGTTCCTTTTGGCTACGTCAAAGTATTTTTACTCGTTATTAGCAAACTACACAATTGCTTGGAGTTAAACGAGAAATAAAACCATAGCAATACGTTTAGACTAAGTATTACTTGGAAATATTCAAGTATCAATAAAGAAACTCGAATATTCTCAAAGTTATTAATAATAATGTATGGCAAACATCATGTTTGAGCTCGTTTAGATAACGTTGCAGACGCAGTTTGCTGGAATTCCAACTAATAGCGATGTGTAACGCTTGAAGGCATCATTTAAGTCAAACTATGTGTCATGTAAAGTAAGTGGGTAGTTATGAAAACTACTGAACGGAGGCCTTACCACAAGATTTCAGTATTTTGTAGACAGCGTACTTGAAGTATTTACTGCGTTTATTGTATGGAAAATCAAAAAGCGCCTCTATTATACGAACGAGGAACTATTTTTTTCCATCAAATTAGGTGCGTCCACACAGGGCGAGCAGCCTTGCGAGGCATTTTCCGTGCGAGGAAACTGGCACTTGGTCTGTGTGGACGCGTCTATTGTTTTTCGACCGAGGCACGAAACAAAATACGCGAGCAAAAGAAAAGCCGACACTGGATGGCTTGGGCGCTCGGCCGCTCGACCGCGGCAGCGCGCGCGCTTGCCTCGGCCGAAACACGTCCACACTAACCGAGCTGCTTCGCGCGGCAAATGCCTCGCGAGGCATTTGTGCTTTGTGTGGACGCACCTATTAACATCAAAGTTCACGTCACAAACACGTGAAAAGTCATGCTTTTTTATCGTGGTAATATCATCAAATAAGTCCTCCTAACCAGGGTGGGAGGGACTGTCAGACTGGCTAAAATCCACGGTTATCCCACAACAGCCCTTTCCGTTCCAGGGTCACGGTTACCTGATGAGACAGTCCCGCGACCGTGAAAAGTCATGCTAGGGTCTCAGATAGTTAATAACCCAGTTTACACATAGGATATTTTATTCGGCATGACGTTCCCGTGGTTTGATTACCGAACACTAAGGTAAAGAAGAAGTTACGATCATTCAAAGAGAGTCACAAATTCTCTTTATCAAACTTCATCAATTCAAAAATCAATCCGTGAACACATAGAAACTTTAATCTCGCTGTTTCAATATTGTACGTACGAATGGAAGAGAATATAGATTGTAGCAGGTGCATTTTCCGGTGTAACGTGCGACTAGTGCGAGGCGCTCGACAGATGTGGGTTACTATGATGTTTCAGACTAGACTAGCTTTTATTCGCGATAGATTTATCTAGGCTTTATGCTTTTGAGAAAAAAGAAAAATGGAGCTCGATTCGAAATTATTTTGTGGTGGGTGAGATCCACGCCGGCTAACAGTATCAAAGGTTACTTTGTTACCTGTGATGATGGCTGAAAAATCCCACTGGATAACGGTGCGGTGTGGTAGGTCTCAACAGAGTCTTTATTAGCTCACGACCACCATTTTATCCACCAACAAATATTTGTATGATCTCAGTTGTTGTTCTGGGCCCAGACCCGGAACAACTACTACTAACTGTTTGTATATATTTGTAACGCTCCAATGACACAAGAGAAATTCTTAGTGTGGGGCAAAAAAAAACTTTTTGCAGACTTGTTTATGAAGAATCATCATCATCATCATCAGCCTATAATGTTCCCACTGCTGGGACACAGGCCTCCTCTCTGTGAGAGGGAGTGGGCTATAATCCACCACACGGGCCCAGTGCGGGTTAGTAGATGTCACATGTCTTCGAATGTTTGGTTCTAGGACGTTTCCTCACGATGTTTTCCTTCACCGTTTTTGAGAGCAGAATGAAGAATAAACCAAGTTTGTGACTTCGCGCAAAACCCTCCTTACATATTCCTTTCGCTCTGTCCATGTTCCTACAACCGTTCATACAAGAACGCCTTGACAAGGCCAATCAAGTCAAGGCCAATACCTTGATTTGTTATGTCTCTTACTGGTATTGGAGGCAAGCTGCTTTTCTTTTCGTTGCTCGATCAAAGACAGATCAATTCAGTCTTCGGGACTTCGTCAAGCTACACAGCCCTATTTTGATGGTCACCAATGTTAATTCTAAACTTTCAGAAGTTGCAGTTTATTTAAAAAGAAAGTAGAACTTGGTAAAAGACAGAAAATAATGATTAAATTAAATGAATTGTAGACTCTATTAACAATGTTTCACAGAGAATGTCTTAGCAGCGAAACACCAAAGCGCATTCTAGGCCAAGCAATCATTCTCTCAGAGTTGTGGTTTACTACTCACTTTAAACCACTAACGGTAGTGTTGTACGTGACTACAGGCTTTTAACTCGTGTTTTCCTTAAAGTTTTGCGTCTACATTTATTGTTTAGATACTGCATTCTTCTTGTCACAATTCGCTCTTGAGCTTCCTACAAGTAATTTTGTTAACTGTAGGAGAACAGATAAATAAAGAAAAATGATTGATGATAATTTTATGTAATCAAGAGGGTGTATCTACAGTAATCATAATAAAAATAACGAATATCAATAATCGTATGTTTATTGATTTATAATTTACTAGCTGACCCGGCAAACTTCGTACCGTCTCAGAATCATTAAATTAAAAAATAATATTTTTATCATGTTTAGGTACTCACCGTTTAAAGCTCCACTGGACTCTCAAAAAAAAAAACAAAACGAAAATTAACCAAATTGGTCAAGTCGTCCTCGAGTTTTAACGACACTAACGAACAGCAATTGATTTTCATATTACAGATTCTAATGATAGTTCAGGTTTTCTATGAAAATGAAAGAATTATTGATCCCACTTTAGAAGTTAGATTACAGTCAGGTTTTATAAGGTTTTTTTTTTAATTAAAAGTTATCAAAATGTATGGCTTCGTGTGATGTTAGTATAAACTTTACTACGAACATTTAAGTATGATACTTTGTGCCGAAGTCAAATTTTATTTCGAGGTTCCACGTGTAAATTCTCAGTACTAATTTTTATACATAGTTATGTATATTCTGATAATATTAATTTTTAAAAAAACCCTTTCCTATTTCACTGTTGATACGAAAATCTGTTATTTTAAAACATTACTGTTAAAAAAAAAAACAGTTCAACGGTTTGACTCCGGCATAGATGGGAAAAGGCTAAGCAGATGATGATGACAGTTACACAACGAGCATGTGGCGCCATCGGCAGCATTATGGCCAATTTACCTTCTTACACCCTATCTCATAAGCCACACATGCTAACACTAGCCACAAATTCGCCCATCAAATTCGTCCCACACTCACCAAAAACACGCACCAACCAATAATCCTATTCATTCTAACGATAAAGTCGGAGCGAGCAGTTTTCATAAGCAATCGTCGCTTGGGCCGGTCGCGTCCGACCCACAAGATTCAATTACGAGGGTGCTGACGTAGCAAGAGTAGTGTCAGAAGTTTAACCAGCCCGTCCGCGCCTGCAATCGAAGGGAAATACGACCGGGGACTTCCAGAATAAGGACGGGAACTCTTTGAGTTATTGTAATATGGGCCAGGTGGGAAACTTGTGAAGGGTGATTCGATTTGGCAACTGTGTTTTTCTTAGTTTGGTCCATAAGTTGTTAAGTTTACGGTTTAATATTCTTTGATCTTACTTTAAGCAGTTCCGGAAAGTTTTATGTGAACTAACGTAACAGTTTACGAATCTTGACCTTTTATTAGAAAACACGTCATCAACAAATACGATGCTAATCTACAAGAATTTTTGTTTAAGACAATTTACACACAAAAAAAAAAAACAAAAATATAACATCCCTATTCAATTATGTACATCAATTTCAACAGTCTTTTTAAATGATTTAATAACGCATACAATATGTCAATAAAACACCAATTTACGTCACACAAACATATCTTCGTAATAATTTCATTGCTCTACCTATATACGGTACCTATATGTGACGCTGAAAGTTTTGCAATTACTGTCTATATGCAACTTGAAGCCGTTTCAGGACTACCGCATCTCGTATTGCTCGCTTCGAGTTCGTTTTCAAGTAAAGGTATATACCGTTAAGTTCATAAATTTTACACACTAAATAATGATTTAGATATTTGTAGTCAATTGATATTCAGTGAGTAAAGGTGGAACTGAGTGGAACCGATAGGAGCCTACCTTTGCTTTGGTGGACCGGATAGGGGACTACTTTTACAAAAAAAATACATGTGGCACTCGGAGACTGCCGCGGTGAAGCTATTGCATAATTTTATTTTTATTTTAAAAGAATAAAATCGCCTACCGCGTACATTTAACGAGAATAAAATTTATTTCAAATGTTTGTGGTGCACTACTGTAATAAAGAACTTCTTTGTTGTGACTTATGTGTTGTGATTGCTGAAGTCTCCCGAACTGAAACGATGTTAGACGATGCGTGGTATCAGGTATTTTCGTTAGGTTTTTGGTATTTTTTTTATTCGGTCGCCGCGCCGCGCTCAGAGCCCGCGATAAAAGCTATGCAATAGCTTAAAAATAATTTTGTATTGTTTTGAATAATATATCAAATAACTTCAATCCTAGTATTAAGTTCTCGCGGGATAATTTACGGCATAACCGTAGCCGGAGCCGTAACAACTAGTTATTTATAAAAGTCCGCTGTCTACAGTCCCATCCGCTCGGTTAAGGAACAAAAGGTTGAAAAACAAAACCTAAAATAAGAAAGGAAAAACATTTAACGAACAATTCAAAACTTATTTAGTTCACCGAACCACAATTTCCTAGCTGAAATTCACGCTTCAAAAATATTTCAACTCAATTAATTCTTTCAACCGCAAATCGATGCAGGAATGTAGTTTCATTTGATCTGAATAGCAATCAGTAAACATGGGCCAAGAAATAAATATCCCGTGTGGGAGAATCCCGGAATCCCGGGGGAACTAATTGCAGCCCTAGCTGTATTGATGGCACACTACCTACACCCCGGGATCAATGTAAATTATCTATCCCGGATCCACAAAATGTGATTATCGTTCATCATTCTTGTTTTATTTCAATATATTTTTGTGATTTTCTAAGTATATTGGATGAGGTTTATTAAATTACATGTCTCATCAGTTACCTTTACGCTTAATATCTTATTCTTTTTGTGAGATTAATATTACAAGTGCGAAAGTTGTTGAACTTTACCTGTCTGGACTACTGAATCAATCGTTTGTTATACAAATGTAAGAATAAGATTATTTTTGTTTTTACTTATAGTAAAAATGTGTGTAATATAAAAAAAAAATACACACACGGGCGACAATTGCGGACAGTATATAGTTGGTCAACCCAGGCCACTTATGTCATCATGGTAAAAGCCTCAATAAACTGTTATAACCCCAATAAAAGCTTGAAGCACGTAAACCTCACAAATCTAAAAAAAAACCAGAACTAATTTAAAATAATATCCAACAACAAATAACAATAAATATCTGTAAAAAGAAAAACCATTCGTGTCTAACAGAAGAACAAAAAATAAATGCCCTCTTTAATCATTACAAAATTGTTTCGGACGAAAATCTTACAAAGGATTACAAAACAGAATACGAAAAGGATCTTACAATTATTGTTAAAGAAAAAAAAACCGGAGAGAATTATTACAGCTAACGAAGGTCTCCAATTAAAGGATTTAAACCTTGGAAGCGATCGCCACGCGGGAACAGAGCTGTAATTAAAACTTTGTTCCATAAACTATGATTAAAAACTCCGTTTTTATTTTTTTTCGTTACAAACTTATGACCTCCAACTTCAACGTTTTATATTGTTGGAGTGTAATGTATTATTAACGGTGAACAGGTGACGATAAGTTATCCGTTCTCTATGATATTATATTCTTCCCCGTTTCTTTACTTTCCGTAAGTTGTGATAAAAGTTTTTTGGAGGTAATGTTGGGTAACTAATATGTCGACATGAATGATTGTGGGTATTTTTACGATGAATGATATCATTTAAATCCAGTGATAATTAAGTCCTAATTAGTGATGGGCAGAGGATAAATACTCAGAGGATAAATACTCGAGTATTTATCCGAAATGGATAAATACTCGTATTTATCCGTTTTTATCAGATATTTACTCAAAATGGTGGATATTTATATTTATTGCGTATTGGGTGTTTTTTTTTTTCATTCAAAATGACTAGTAATGTCAATAAGGCTTTCCAAAACACAACAATATAACATTATTATTAGTTATAATGTCAAGACAAAGCAGCGCGCAAGCATCGTGGCTCTCACTGCGCCCCATCCCGCTATCTTTTTGTCCAGTTTGTCTCTTTTGTTTGTCTTGCTCTCTATCCCCCCGCGCCGCATGTCCTAGCAGTGCATAGATTTTCTTCATAACCAAGTAAAATTAGTGATTACTCAAATATGAGCGAAACTCTGAAGAAGATTAGAGAAAGAACTCCAAGACCGATCCCTGTGGAATACCGCACGACACCTCTCGCCGGTTCCATTCTCCCCGGTGACTGGGGTAGATGACAGCTCTGTCCGTCAGGTAGTCCTCGACTATACGACGGAGGTAGGTCGGCACCCGGTGATACCGGAGTGCCTCCCTGATGTAACTCCAGGGCAGGGTGTTGAAGGCGTTGGTGATGTCCAAAGACACTGCCACGACGACCCTGCCCCGGGCCACTGCATCCCCCGTCGTGAGGGCTCTCAAACGCATGATGGCATCCACTGTCGAGCGCCCCCTGCGGAAGCCAAACTGGCTCTCCGCAAGGTCCGGACCCACCCGATTCAGGTGCCCGACGAGACAGTTTGCAATTACTCTTTCAAAGAGCTTGCCCACCTCGTCGAGCAGCACGATGGGCCGGAATGCGGACGGAAACTCCGCAGGGCGCCCGGGCTTCTGGATCAGGACCAGTTTCCCTGTCTTCCAGCAAAGCGGGAACTGGCCCCTCTCCAGGCACGCGCTGAAGAGCCCCCCCAGTCGAGGCCCGAGAGTCCCGGAGGCCACGACCCAGGCTTTTGCTGGCAGGCCGTCGGGTCCTGGGGCGATATTTTTGGCCTTGAGCCGTAGCACCGCCAGTCTCAGGTCTACCTCGGTCACCTCCAGAGCGTCGTAGACGTCGTCGTCGCTGTGGTCCGCGTTTGCTCCAGCTTCACCGTCAGATTCCGTTGGAGACGGAGCCATAGGCGGGGGAGTATGCTTCCCTCGCGATGGGAACAGGGCGCTCACCACTTCCTCCACGAACTGAGGCCGGAGACTCTGCGTCAACGGGGGAGCCCAGGGGCGGAGCTTCTGTCTCGCCCACTCATAGGGCCGGCCCCATGGGTTCCCGTTCAGAGACTCCAGCATCTCCTTGCGGGCCAATTCCTTGGCCCGCCAGATCTCGTCGCGGAGGACGGTCTTCGCTGCCCTGTAGCCTTCGCGCAGCTCCGCCTCTACAGTCGCCGCATCCAGAGGTCGGGTGCGGCGTCTGCGGAACCTGGTGTACCGGCGTCGCGCGGCAACGCACGCCTCGCGCAGCGCTGCCAGCTCGTTCGACCACCAGTACAGCTGACGCCGGGCGCGTCCTTGCCGGACCCGGGGCATGGCCACGTCGCAGATATCCGTCATGGCCTCCCGGAACCACTCCGCCTCGTCGTTGATGTCGGCAGGCCTGACCGGTGGTGACACCCAGGCCTGCACGATCGAGGCTTCCAGGAATAGCTCCCGGTCCAGCTGCTTCAGCGCCCATCGCGGACCACTTGGATTCCGTTCACTTGGGACCGGCGCGTCTGAGGTCTGGGCGGAGACGTCAAACCGGATATACCGGTGATCGGAATAGGTCTCCACCTCCTCCACAACACGCCAGCCGGTGACGCGCGGCGACAGGTCTGAGGTGGCGAACGTAACGTCCACCACCTACTCGCCCGCCCATCGCACGCACGTGGGGACAGAACCCCGCGGTTCTCGATGACCAGGCCCTGCGCCAGGGCCCAGTGCTCGAGCCTTCTGCCCCGCACAACGTCCGTAAACCGGGAACCCCAGGACACATTTTTGGCGTTGAAGTCCCCGAGGACAAGCGCGGGGAAGTTTGTCAGTACTTTTTTTTTTTAATCGTGGTAAAATCATCAAATGAGTCCTCCCACCCCGGGCAGAGCGGGAGGGACTGTCAGACTTGTACTGACTAAAATCCACGGTGTCCTTCAATAGCCCTTTATATTCCGGGGTCACGGTAATGAGATAAGTCCCGCGACCCCGGCAGGCTTCGGCCCTCTAGAGGGGGGCCCCGTCATCTTGCTGACGCTCTTTGAGGCGCGCGTGGAACACAACGCGCCGTCGACCCGGGCATGGTCCATGGTCGGGCAGCGAGTTGCCCTTTACTCGCCGCCCGCATGCCCGCGCCTACGGTGGCCGGAGATTGTCTTGCGACGTCCGTCGCCGTGGGCGTCCACCACTGCGGTTGGGGCGGAGGGAGGACACTGTCCTCTCTCTCACGCGGCCCGCCTCCTCCTTCGCGAGCATTACTGCTTCGCAGAAGGAGGCGACCGCTTCCCACTCCGTCTCGCCCCGCAGCATGGCCGCAACCAATGCCGGGCGCGAGAGGTCTCCGCCTATCGCCGCCGTGAGGACACGTCGGTGCTCTGCCCAAGCTGGGCAGTCTTGCACCGTATGCTCTACTGTGTCCTCCGGGCGATCTTCGCAGTGGTGACACCCAGGCGTTTCCTCCTTTCTCCTTAGACACAGGTACCTCCCGAAACTTCCGTGTCCGGTGAGGACCTGCGTCATGCGGTAGGTCAGGACGCCGTGACTCCTATCCAGCCACTCCTCAAAGAGGGGTCTTACCGCCGCGATTGCGGCGTGCCCGGCCGTCGGTTGCGACAATCGTCCCCTCCATACTGCCCTGAGATCGCGCCGGACCTCTTCCCGCCGCGCCTCGACTTGTCGGGGCAGCGGGAATTCTCCCCGGAAGTTTGTCAGTACTTAACGAAAATTTTCGTTATTGAGTTTACAGTAATTTTGTTTTTATTAAAGGGATTAATATACCTTGGTTAAAATCTCGATTTTCAGATTTTCATTTATTCCCACCCTTTTATTCATAAAACAAATAAAAACCCGTGAAATAACGGAATTAAAACTGTAAATAGTTTTTATCCGCTGTTTTGAGTAAATACTCGAGAAGAAACGGATATTTATTGAGTATTTATCCATTTTGAGTATTTATCCGGATAAAAACCCATCACTAGTCCTAATGATTGAAAAAAGGTATATTGAATGGCAAAATATTATCAAAAAGTAAACTTTTTATTTTTTCCTCCCCCCACGACAAGGGTTATACATATTTTTTGTTGTTGTTAAATTCCGATACATTATTTATATTTATCAAAAAGAGAAAAGTATGTGTTATGAAAAACAGTAGACCACCAGCATAGCGAATCATGCTATCAGGGCTCCAGAGAGAGGCTTCACTCTGCATACCGTCTCCAGGACTACTGTTTTATAATTAAAACAAGTTCTATTTATAAATATAAAATAAGAAGCTAAAACCAACTTCATTAAGATACATTTTTTAATTAAATGCTTATTAACTTCACGAAAGAAGTATAATGATGATGTCAAAAAGCCCTCAATCATAAGGCACTCATAATTGCTTTTCCGCTAGAAAATTTTCAAAGTTCCGATGTAAGATTTATATACTTATTACAAAACAGTTTGTTAGAAGCAACGAGCCGTTTTAACGAGTCTATTAAATTTGTTGTTCAAACACGGTTTCTTTCATTCGATGTTTAAGAGCATAACGGCGTAATAAATTCTTGCGAGGCTTACCTTAATAAATCCGGTTCGACTCAGATTCTCTAGCCGCCATAAATTGTTAAATAAATCGTTCGAACAACACGGAACGGATCGCCCGTGGACGATATCAAGTTGTAATTTGGGGACCAATTTTAACATCCGAGTACTTTTAAATAAGGTTTAATGAGGCTTGAATGAAAGTTCCCGGGAAAAATACTATGGTAAAGAAAAAATGTTGGGAGAGATGTTCCAATGCAATTTTATCTACCTGAATGGGTATATCCGTAATCCTTTTATGATTAGTTCTGCGCCTGAGTTCACTTACACTTTTAAGTTTTCCTATTCATTTTGTTCTCGATCTTGTTCCGAGTCTCCTTGGTCCCGGAGCGGAGATCGAAAGAATTAATAATAACAACGCATGAATGCTATAATGTCCTCTGGGGTTTTTGTAGTGGAGTAGGTTTATCGCCTTCGGACTCGTAATTGACTCAAAGACATGGGTGATAAGCTTATTTACTAAGACACTTCGATTTACGCCTTGACTTCAAGTAATGGTTTTCTCAATACATTATTTTCGTTCACATTACATTCATGACCTCATTTGTTGACACTACTTTGTATAACGGGTTAACACGACTTCACGGATAGTTATTAAAAAATATATACCTACTATGATTTTTGCAAACTTTTATCATTTTCATAAAACAATCATAACTTCTGCAGCATATAAAATATAATAAAAAAAAACTATCCAGATAAACAAACTCCAACCAGAAAGTTAGAAACACAAACAAACTCGTATTAAATCAAGCATCATCCTGTTGCAACCGCGTCCGTAACTCGTTACTATAGCACAGTTTATGTGTCACATAACCGCCCCACACACATTAAGAGACAGCGCACATATTTAAACGTAGTGTCGGGTCAGTGAAGCTTAGGCCGACAGTCCGTTGACAACTTGTCGGCTAACCATTATTCATGATGACAATTTTCCCACGTGTCAACAGCAGCCTACCATAAATGATAAATACTTTTTTGTTTTAGCACACCCTGTATATACTGTCATTTCTATAAATGGTGTAGAATTTTTGCGCTAAAAATAAATTGTAGTTAAAAATAAATGTGGATTTTGTGTCGCTTGACAAAGGTTAATGGTAATTTGCTGTTTAGAAGTCTGTCTGGCTGGAGCTTTTCTATATTCTGTACAGTGAAAAGGAAATTTTTTGGTATTGTTCTTTTTAGTTCGTTCTAAATCTTGTTACTGTTTATTGGGGTTTTACGTTCATTATCGATAATTTTTAGCCACTTACTAACAGAACCTAGTATCTATTTAAAAAAAAAACCTTCCAAAAATCACAGCTTAACTCAATAAATACATAATAATACAATCTTTAATCATCAAAGGAATACGAAAACCAGTTAACTTCCAAATAACATGTGTACGTACAAGTTAATTTCATCAACTCGTAGTTACAGTTACAAACTGTAATTTAAACCAGACAGTTATACAGGAAGCGCTTTGATCAACTAAGTAGTGACGTGTCATTCAAGTTCGTTTGGTGACGAAGTACTTAGATTTGTTCACTAAGAAACTGTACCTCTCACTAACAAACAACAAGAAACTCCTTAGTGATAATGAACTAGGTAAGTTGTAGCTCGTTTCTTAATCTTTTTTGGGTTCCGTATCTTAAAAGAAAAAATGGAACGTTTATAATATTACTTTGTTGTCCGTCTATCCGTGTATCAAGACCTTTTTTTCTTGGACGCTTTGAGGTACCTAAGCTGAAATTAATATCAAATACTCAAGGTCTGTAATTAGTGCAGTGAATAATTAAAATCAAACTGCAATAATTCTTAGTTGCATTACAGAGGAAATACCTTTATAATTTCACAAAAAAAGTAATGAAAGAAAGGAAATCCAAAAGAACATCGTGTTTACAAAATGAGTGAATACACCCGCAAAACGTTTGTCAACTTGTTTTTATTATTCATTTGTTTCATAAGAAAAACTAATTT
This sequence comes from Agrotis exclamationis, assembly GCA_950005045.1. NCBI lineage: Eukaryota > Metazoa > Arthropoda > Insecta > Lepidoptera > Noctuidae > Agrotis > Agrotis exclamationis. The sequence continues at coordinate 10,650,846 of OX465426.1, read as the reverse complement.
TATCACTTCCATGGTAGACCTCCGTCTGTTCCCTTCAAGTTATCTATATTAATGGCTGATATAATATCATAATATTACTCGCTCACCGTCGCCTTATTTGCAATATCCGACCTGAGGACTCAGGATATTCTAACATAATATTTTCTTAGCACAGAATGAAACCTATAATCAGTGCAACATGTCACTGATATTAGAACAAAAACAATGGAAGCTTCTAGTCTCTGTATTGCACCAGTTTGTCTATATACAAAATAATGTACGCTTATGTTAGCTACATAAGAAGCTCATGCGACAAGACTACATCGCAATAGATGAAAAACAAACTTCAGTAGATGAACCTAAATTGGAAATTGCTCGTAAAATACACATCGGCGTAACTGAAGACATCGCATGAGACGTAAAGGCAGCGATATTGGCTTACTTTCAAGTAAAAAATTCACCTAGAAGATAGAAGGAAAATTGGTCGCGGAATTTTTGTCAGGACAAACGCATAAAGTGCGTATATAACACCGCTCAGTGTAACGAAACATAAATCCGACTGGCCGTCTATTGAATAAGCCACAATTCTGCATGGACACTCCCCATTATTACACACCGCACCGTTCGGCTTCAGCTATTGTGTCAGTCAGAAAATCCATACTGAATCAATTCCATAGAGATGAAGGTTTCTTGTTGCGCCACTATTATTTCTGGGTTTTACATTATTCTAGCTTCGTTCGAGGTTAAAGTATGAAATATTCAGCTTAAAATAGATGTGCTACTGTTCTTCAGAGAAATCAGGTGGATAGAACTTGTAACCGGCGTGCTCGTATGACCACAAGTGTTAATGTGGACGAGGTAAACGTTCTGAAAATTTTGTTTCCACGGAAAAGAGAAGTCAGTTAGTGATTTACTTTAAGTAATTTAGGTACCTACAAATTTTATTCTGTTATTTTTTATATACCTATTACTAGTGGCCCGTCCCAGCTTCGCACAGGTATATTAAGGACCGCTCGTCCGATTTTGTGCAAACTTCACATAAAGCATCTACTAAATCGTTCGAACAAAGCCTAAACATTTGGTTTGGATAAGTGAGCCCGTTCTTGAGTTATAACATTACAACGAAAAGTGGCATTGATTTTATATGTTTTATTATACGCATTAGCCAATTTTATCGTGGTAATATCACTTAATGAATCCTCCCGCCCTGGTTGGAGCTGAAGGGACTGTCAGACTTGTACTGACTGAAATTCACCGTGTTCCTTCCAATTGCCCTTAACGTTCCGGGGTCGCGATTACCCGTTTAGACAGTTCTGCGCTACCCCAGGCCTTAATTAAGGCCTTCGTTGGGAATTGCAAAGAACACGAAAAAAATTTTTCGTGGTAAAAAAAAGATTGCATAACTGAAAAAAGTTTACCAAGTAATGACAAATTCGAATTAGCCGAATAGGACTGCTTTGCTTTGCTTTGCTTCTGAATCGGAAGGTCGCAGGTTCAAGTCCTGCTCTCAATCATTTTCCGCTTAAAATAATCATCTTCTATTTTCCTAAAAACAAGGTGACAACCTCCATTAACAAAGCTGTTATTATAATTCCAACGAAAAAATAATAATTCTTAAAACAATAGTCCAGCTCTTTCCTTTTCCATTAACGAAGCAAAAATCCTAACTGACATCACCACGGACAACTTACTTAAAATATATCGTTTTATAAAGGAATTTCTTTCCCCCAAGCGTTGTTACTTTATTACCAAGTTTGGACATGGATCGAGATTACTTAAAGAACTTTTGATACTTACCGAAAACCTGAAATGAATTTAAAAGTTCATTCTTTATGCTCAATTATTATTTGTCAGTTTTATGTGTTGCCTATTAATTGGTTGTTAAAGGAATTAAAATTATCGTTATTACACAGTACAAGCTTATGCCCGCGGCGTTGCCCGCGTCAAGTTCCGTATTTTTTTTTTTTTTTTTATGTGTCATGGGTTTGCTCTTGACCTTAGTCTAGGACAAGAGTGACTAAGACAAGGTCGACGATGGAGCGAGCTTACCCAGAAGAAGCCTGTTTACTCTAACTTTGAAGAGATTAGGGTTGTATGCGTTTGGAAACACAGACGCAGGCAGACAGTTCCACTCCTTCGCTGTCCGCATTATAAAAGACGTTTGGAAACGCTTAGTGCGAATTGATGGTATGGCAATAAGGTAAGGATAGTAATTTGCCGTGCGTCTAGATGTGCGATGATAGATTATTACACGGAAATGTTATAATGGGAAATAAGTATCTTTATGAGTGAGATCTCGCATCTAAAGATATTTTCAGGGTGGGCTGGCCTCCATTGATCTCTTAGGGTCCCCCTACATTTATCGACGCGGAATCGGCTTAAGCCGGTCAAGAAAACCTTCACCTATGTCAACGTAATAAGGCATTCGCATCGGCTCGGCTCGGACGACGCGATCCGATGCGAATGGCATTAGTAACACCCTTATTACGTTGACATAAAGGTTTTCTTGACCGGCTTAAGCCGATTCCACGTCGATAAATGTGGGGGGACCCTTAGAAGCGACGACACTTCACCCCTACATGTTATCTGCCTAACCTTATCCCAATTATCTTGGGGTCCACTTCCAAACCAGATGACTGCGTAACTGACCTCCACAACCCAGTAATTGGGTAATAGGATACCCCTTAGTAAGACTGGTTGTCAGACTTTCAAGCTTCTGACTGTGATTTATGATTGTCAAAAATCTAAAAGTGACAGCTGGGACCAGTGATATTGGTACACGGTGGACATTCCACCCTTACGCACGAAGCGTATTGCCAATACTTTATTGTGTGTGCTCACAATGCTAAGACGTGGAAGTCCCTACCGTAGTCTGCATTCCCTGATTGACAACCTTGGGGTCTTTCGGTCAAGAGTGAATAGGTTACTTTAGGCATGTGTGTTTCACCGTCGACCACATTTTCACTTACTATCAGTCGGGTCAATAGTCAAACGCGAAACCACGGCTAAATAATAAGAAAATGAAATGATAATAGTGAAGATAATTTTGCCATTGAACACTAATTGTAAACCTGTGTCAAGTCATCGTTCGTCTTACTAAGCTAATTATCAAATACCAGTGTAATTACTGAAACTAATTACCGCGTATTTAATCTGAGGTTACTGCTGTGGTCGGTACAAATACTAGATTTCCAAGGCACTGAGAAGCTTATTATACTTCCTTAATTACTTACTACAATAATAATAGTAATACCAAGGAGGAGGCGGGCTGCGAGAGAGAGAGGACAGCGTCCTCCCTCCGCCCCAGCCGCAGTGGTAGACGCCCACGGCGACAGATGTCGCGGGACCATCTCCGGCCACCGTAGGCGCGGGCATGCGGGCGGCGAGCTGTCCGACCATGGACCATGCCCGGGTCGACGGCGCGTTATATTCCACGCGCGCCTCAAAGAGCGTCAGCATAATGACGGGGCCCCCCTTTAGAGGGCCATAGCCTTGCCGGGGTCGCGGGACATACGTTTACCGCGACTCCGGTCACAAAAGGGCTACCGAAGGACACCGTGGATTTTAGGCAGTACAAGTCTGACAGTCCCTCCCGCCCTGCCCGGGGCTGGGAGGACTCATTTGATGATTTTACCACGAAAAAAAAATACCAATATTTGGGCCGAATTTTGGCACAGATGTTATGTTTTTGTATTTTCCTTTATACCTATAGAGTCTTTATCAAATAGATTTCCAGGTGTGAATATTAGCAATGTCTTAACAAAATCTTTATCCTCACTTATTGCGAAATTTCGAATGAACGGATCTTAATGTAATTTGGTTCAGAGGTAGATTATTCTGGGATAATTTCAGAGTTATACGGAGGCGATGCCTCTGCTAGAACAAAAACGAAATTCTGATTTCTAAACTTACTATTCAAGTAGGCAAGTATGATACGAACGTAGTAGTAGCTACTTGAATACGTAGTGGGCACTTGGTATATTCTTGTACTTTTGTCTACACTTTGAAATTAATTCCAATTAATTATAGTTCAATTAAAAACTAACTTTAAGTTTAAGCTTTTAAGCTTCACTTTCAGATTCCATGAATGTCCTTAGATGAATATTATAATGACAAAAAGAAATAAGTTAAAGATAACTAAAACCCGACTACGAAAAAAACGCACACAGTCGTGGTCCTATGCCACCCAGCTAATAAAGATTGTGTTATACAACCGCAGGTGGCACACGACCACGGCTAGCCCAATATTGGTCAAATGAATATTGTCCTTGTTTTATACTTTTCAGTGCGCGTTTTTTTTATAGTCGTGTTTTTAGTTATTTTTAACTTATTTATTTTTGTCATTATAATATTCATCTAAGGACATTCAGGGAATTTGAAAGTGAAGCTTAAACGCTTAGAAGTTATAAGGGAACAGACAAACATACAAACATACATAATTACATACCGGTAAAAATCATAACCCTTTGCTTTGACGTAGTCGGGTAAAAAAGAGACTATTTTCTTTCACGCATTCCTCTGAAACCACTCTGAGTATTCTCATAAACTATTAAAAGGATGTGAAGAGGCTTACCATGAGAGGGCTACAAAAATTTCTTTGTGCCTGTATTCCTGTGATCTTTTATACCTATTTATTTTCAGAGCAAAATTTTTTTTCTTTGTTGGTTATTCTTTTCCGTTACCCTCTATTGGAATTACCAGAGGTATTACTAGCGTAAATTAAGAATTTGCTAATCAATCCAGACTGATCCAGTGGCGCCATCGATTATCAAAATGAACGTTATTGTTCCTTTTCTTGAGAAACCGTCTTATTTTGGAAAAAATACCATACCATATGTCCGTCTCTGTACACTTGACAATGTAAATGAAAAATTTCAGAATGTGGGTTCAGTAATTTGGCCGTAAAAAGGTAACAAAGAACTTATTTTTGCATTTATCATGTTACTTAGGATATTCTATCAATAATATTACCTGGGTACTAGACATAGAAAAATACTTTTTAATTGGAACAATTCCATCGTTCTATCACACTTAAAAGCCAAAATAAACAGTGGTGACCTCCAGAAAAGCGTCGAGGCAATGAAGCTCGACGAAGTCCTGGTGAACGAATGTAACTGTCATGGATACCGTAACGAAAAAAAATAGCAGAAAGTAGGAAAACACTATCATATGAAACATGGAGGAGATGTAACACTGATGTAATCTTTGTTTTTTATCATGGTAAAATCATCAAAATATGAGTCCACCCGCCCAGGGCGGGACGAGAGGGACTGTTAGACTTGTACTAAGTAAGAACAGCAACACAGATTTCTATGTCTGTTGAACTATGTATGATTTCACACATTTTTTGTGTAAAACCCAGGAAAAAAGAGTTCAGGTACCTACGCATTTAAATGATGGAAAAAAGCTTAAACGAGCCTTCATGTCAGACCGTCTGCGCTCAAAAAATATTATAAATCCTTCGTATATTTCATATTTATTAATAAAATACACTGCCTCGATTTTGAGCATTAAATAAAGACTTAACATACTGAGACAATGACCTAAAATACCTTTGTTTAAACTTTGTCTCGTTCTATGAAAATAAACGTTATTTGTTTGTTATAGTATACAACTAGCTTCGACTCGCGCCACATCTCACGTTACGGTCGAAAAGTGTCCCACAGGAACATTTTAAGTAAACGCAGAGATAATTGTAACTTCCCAATAATGAAAACAGTTTTGGGAATCATTAAAGTGGGATCCAACGGGAATAAATCCTCACTACGTTTTCAAACCCGAAACCAAATGTGTTATTCTTGACATATTTAGAAAATTAACAAATCAGCAACGAAATTACGACACCTCTGTGGGGAGAACTTAATTAACCGAGCTGCAAATAAGATAAATGAACTGTCAGAGTCGCTAATGCGCCCACTGGATAACGGACACACGGTCACAGCGACTGGCACACATATCGTTTTTATTGAGGCATTATGTGGTTTAGTTATACGTGTAATTATGGACTAAGTTCAAATACCACTTTTATTCAAACTTTTTTCATCTTAAACTACTAGAGTAGCTAGTAAGGCCCTAAAGAGTATTTTTACAATTTATTATGTTTTTAATGAAAAGGAGAGAGGTTTGAAAAAAATGTTTTTTTTTTCAAAATGTTTTGTTCTGGATCAGGATTGTTTGAGCTTTTTCGGAAATGACATAATAACGTACATTACAATTCATCACACTCAACATCTTGGTGAAATAATAAGCAACGTGTGAGTAATGCAAAGTATTCGTAATATTATGTGCCTAAATTTCAAAGTTACCCTAAATATTGTTTACTCAATCTACACCTAAAATTGCACTCTGAAAAAATGCTTTCGTCTGTGAACGTTTTACACTACAGTTCCAAAATCGGAACAACGATGAATATACATATTTTTGATGGAAAGCGATTCCAAATACGAATCGTATTTTTTCGCAGTACCTGTCGATTGCAAAGTGCAAACGAATCAAATTCGCAGCATAGCTCATAGCGTGCAATAAAAGCGTCGAAAAAAGGTCTATGACAAAGAGTTTTTATATTTGAAATTTAAAAGACGTGTTCAGGACTATTCCATTCAATGATGGACATATAAAACACGTTTGATGTTCACTTTCGAAGCTCTGGGAAATAAGGTTTTTTTTTTCCTTTTTAGTCCACCTTTGTCTCCAATGCAATCTGCTAATTCCTAACGGCTAGAGGAGATTGGCAGAACTGTTAGTCCGTGACGAAATCTCTGATGGACATGCTTGATGGAATTATAGCTGCCTATTGAACTATGAAACTGATAAGATAATTTTGACCGATATGAAGTTTAAAGATATTTGCTATTGAAGCCGAACGGAAAGGCATGTTATCGACTGTCTTTTCAAGTCGTTATCAATTTTGAGGTATACGTTGAGCTTCCAAGTAGAAAATGGTTGGCGATAATCAATTGGAAACAAACGAAATGTTCGTGACTGAATTTAATCTAAACTTTAATCCTTGAGACAGAGTTTTAGTGCTAAAACGCCATTATTTTTATGTTTTCTAAGTCGTAAAGTATTCTGTTTTCCAAACATGTGTGTGTTACGTATGTGGGTTACGTCATGTGATGATGACGAATGCTAAGCTATCTCATTGGTCAGAAACGTTATTGCATCGTGTTTCGCTCCGAGTTAACATCATCCATTTTTCACACGAAAGGCATGTGTCGATGAAAACGTTCTGAAACATACCGCGAAATATTTCATGAAAAGATTTATTGAACCATTAATTGCAGTAAATGCTGTAGGTGATTATTGTGGTTTCCGTGAAAGGATTTTTTAACGAAGTTTACAGATTTAATAAAGTATCTTTCTAATAAAGTGATGTAACGTGATAAATCGAGCGTCTAGATACTTGATTAAGTATCGTAGTATCCCTGCCTCCGGAAGAATGGATAATAATATTGATACTTAGGTGGTTGGATAAACTTTGATAGGTACTTATTTTAAATTGAACTAGGTCTTTATTTTTAACCGACTTAGTTTTACCTATCATATATAATTATGTGAATAATGTTGAAGAAATTTTTAATCTAACAATTCTAAGTTATGTTATTTCACAACGAACTAACTAAGATTAGTTACTGTAAATAATTAATTAAGTTAAGACAAAATATTACTCCCTACATTTGCCTTGTCTTCCACGACGAGCACATAGATGTGATCATATAAACATTTTCTTCGTTAATTAGTTCATGGGGTGCGCCTCTTGTATATGTTATTAATAATGTTGTTGCAACGCGGAATTTGTTATATTAAGGAAACATAATATTTTTAAATTTTCAATCCGATACAGATACTCTTCTTACAGGAGTTTGGGTTATGAACTAATTGCGTACCTAACATTCAAATCGGTACTCCTCCACTATTCTTTTTGTAATTAATTTCGTTGCAGGATGCAAGACAGGTAAATTCATTCTCCGGGACATGTCGAGCTTCATTGTCTCGGAGCTTTTATGGCAGTTGCCACTGATGATTCCTCTGGATCTTTCAAGAGTTGCAGTGGTTTGGGAATAGTGTGGTGGGTTCGTCCCAATAATAAAAATACATGCAGGCACTTGGAGACTGCCGCGGTGAAGCTATTGCATAACATTTTTTTTATTTTAAAAGAAAAAAATATTATATTATATTTTTATGATTGCCGAAGACGTTAGACGATGCGTGGTGTCAGGTATTTTCGTTAGGTTTTGAGAATTACTTGATTCGGTCGCCGCGCCGCGCCGCTCTCAGAGCCCGCGATAAAAGCTATGTAAAAGCTTAAAAGGCATTTTTGCGTGATTGAGTTACAAAAATTCAAATTTTCACGTTTATAATATTTGTAAGAAAGGTAGAGTTTAATTTGAGGTTTTCTTGAAAGTGAGGAAGTTTCGTTAATTATGAAAACAATTTGGGGGTAACCAGATATGTAGATATCAAAAAAGTGAAATGTGATGTATGTGAAGGTAACCTATCTTTTTATTTATCTATACATATAATAAATCTGTAGAAGGGTCAATTCTGTACATTGAAAAGATTGAAAAAATAAATAGCGGGGGGTGTTGCTGGATCGATACCAAACCCAAATATGTGATTAAAAAATTTTTTGTCTGTCTGTCTGCATGTGCAGGCATCACGTGAAAACTAACGGTTCGATTTCTATGAAACTTGGTATAATTATACCTTATTATCCTGGGCATAAAATAGGATACTTTTTATCCTGGAAAAATACGTAGAAAAAAAATCTTATTTTTCAGTTTTATTCATAGACGTTGTTCTGTAGAACCGCGAACACACGTTGCAGTACCCGCAGTGGATTCAGCGCCGTAACCTGTAGCGCCGAAAGTCAGATTTGGCTTGAACCGTTTGCGGCACACGCGGGCCACGCCTCCCCGACTTCTATATAACGAGCCGCGTTCCGCGCCGCGCGATGCATATAAATTCTGAATTTTGATGCGAGCGGACGTGTCCAGTGTGGCGAGCGTGTAATTTTAAACCGTGCTTTTCTGCGCGACCTTTTTGATTACTGTTCCGATCAGTTATTTGTAAATACAAGGTCGGAATTACTATGAAAAAAATATTTACTACAGAACGCGAGCTCAACAGCAGTAGCTCAATAGAGGGATCTCCTTGATTATTATAGGCTTAGCCGTATTTGGGTCCAATAGATATTTATAAGATGTCATTGTCAGAGTTACTCAAAATGGAGAAATAAACCATCCACGCGAAGACCGACATCCGCGCGGACGGAGTCGCGGGCGGAAGCTAGTACCACATAAAAAGAGTACGTAATTGAACGTCGAACTGTGTAACGACATTTTATTTTATTTTTAATCACTTGGTATTTTAATTTTTCACATTATTGGCAAGGCCTTTAAACTAAACTTTAAACCCTGGGGTGTAACAATTTTCGATAAAATCGATATTTAAAAACAATGACCCTCATGCTTTAAATTTGGAGATTTAAATAAAAAACGGAATCGCTTGTTTTTAACATAATTGATGAAACGACTAATAGGACTCAAACATTCACGGTTATAACGTTTATTCGATCAGAGGATTTATACTACGATGTGGTTTGTGGAAATTGTGGCCACGTAGGTATACATAAGGCGATTAATGTCTATTTATTGCTAATGGAATATGGTTTATAAATTCGAAATTACAAAATTTAATTTATGTTGTGTCAGAATCCTTGTATTTTTTGAAGTTTACGATATGTGAGATACGCATTTTTTTACATGTTTCTGCTTCGTGCGTGACTGACTATGGGTAATGACTGGAAAATGTTTGAAAGTAACTACGAAATATTCTTTGAAAAAAAAGTCTGTTTGATAAAATTCTTTTCGTAAAGTGAAGCAACTTATTTGCCATTTACAATAAAATACTAAACATCTTATAGATTTCAACATTAAAATACAACTACAAACATGAACAAAGAATAATATGAAACAAAAACAACGTTCAACGTTCCCGCATTTCTAATGGACCATTTCTATTAGCGTCCCGCCACGCGACGCAGAACGCAGAATTGTTTGCGTGCAAAACTTCGTGGACGTTGCAATTGAGAGCACGACAGGTGACGAGAATGGGTGTCGTTCCCCTACTGCCCACTGTCACATTCACACGTCCTTTTTGTTCGGTTTTCCCGCAAACTGCCAATTCCTTGGGTTCTATAGCTGTTTCATCGCCTCGTACTACGTGGGATAATTTGGTTGTAGAACGTTTAAAAGATAGTGTTTGTGTTTTTTATTTGACAGTGGGACGGTTGAACTTTGACAATGGGTTGCGGCAGAAAGGAGTATTTCATTTAATGGAGGTGTTTTCTGGAAATATCTCTACGTGTAGTAAAATATTTGGTAAGTAAACTATTTGTGCTTCATTTAATTTTCCATCGTACATGTTAAACAAGTTTGAAATATCTTTTCGGAAAACTTGCATAGCGTAACACACGTCAGAGCAGGCAAATTAAGCGAAGATAAAACTTTTACTCAAAAAATACTTTCAAGAATGCTGTTACGAAAAAAATTAAGAAAATGAAGAAAATGTTTTAACCTTACAGGCTTTCAAAATACCTATTATGTAAGTTGAAAGTATGAAAGACAGTTAAACTGTTTATGACACTTTAGCAAAACTTTGTGATTTTCCTGTAAAATTGCACGGTTGTAATTTATCGGCTCGCACCACTCCACAGGGATCTTAAATTAATTGATACATTTGTGCATAATATATACCTACAGTTTCGGTCATTTTATTGTAGTAGGTAATTATTGTATGTAAATAGATAGAATGGCGAGAAAATCTCTATATGCAAAAACTCACACTGAAAATGTAAATCCAAGAAAATTATTGAAAAGTTGTTAACGAAATTCAAATCTTACGTTAACAAAATAATAATTTGGGCAATTAAACTTGTAACACCAACTTGACGTAAACAAACGTCAGTACGCCACGCAACGTATATACAAGAAGCACACACTAATGAAATAATTAGAAAAGTTTCCCTCCCGAAACATTAACGAGGATTGAAAACGTACCTGTGTCTTCATTACTGGATTAATTAATCTACCCGCACGGAAACCTTGAAAAACTAACAATTGTTCCAGATAACCCATTTCGGTAATACGTTAGAATTTGAATTTTTGAGGGGTACCTAATTAGTACCTAGGTACTTCTTGTTAGTTCAGTGCGGTCATATAAAATAGGATCAAAAGCTATTACATTGGGCAAACATTATACATACGAGTAGTTGCCATCAAACGCAAATCCGCTTTTCGAGAACACTACTTAGTGATGTGCATGAACTTGTAAGTTTTGCCTCTTTGTGACAAACAAAAATATATGGGTTATTATTTTGTTTACAAGTAGTTGTTATTTTGACCTTTTTGCTTGAATAGCAAGGAAAACTTTTTGTGAACGTATTTTTACTATAAGTATTTTATTTATATTCAGGCATTCAATAATGAACGTGATTGTAAACAAGTATTTTTTTCTTTTTGACAAGGCCTTAAATATAGCATGGCTTTGTTTATCTATATATATAAAAGAACAGGGTTTTTTATTAAGACTCGACTACAGCCGAAACCGCTAAACGCAGTAACTTGAATTTTGAACAGCAGTTGCAGTCTACCGTGTAGGGAAGCAATAAGACGGGATTTTGCGAAAATCCTCCTCTAAGGGGCGGAAAAGGGGTGAAAACGTTTGTATGAAAAATCTTATTCCTTGGATTTATAAATTTGAAACTTACCACAAATAAGAATACATATAAATAAAAAAGATTGGCTCTATTATTTTTTTAAAACTACCCTCCATTGCTAATCTAGGCATTGTTAAAGTTTGTATGGAAAATTCATAACGCGTGAGTTGATCAATGTAAAAATCAGTATTTATATACTAGATCAAAAATAATTAAATACGTGTTTCTGGATTTTTCGAAAATCACCCCCCAAGTTAGTGAAAAGGGGTATTCAAGTTTAAAGGGGAGGATCTTTAACCGCTAAATGTATAACCTGAATTTTGGTCGGTAGTTGCAATTTATTATGTAGGTGAGCACTAAGAAGGGATTTTCCGAAAAACCACCTAAAAGGGGGTGAAAAGGGGTGAAAATCTTTGGATGTAAAATCTTATCCCTTAGGTTTAGAAGATTGAAACTTGGTACGAATATGAGTATAAATAAATAAAAAAGATGGGCATTATTAGTTTTTTAGAACTACCCTCCATTGGTAATCTAGACGATGTTAAAGTTTGTATGGGAAAATCATAACGCGCTAACCGAAAAATTTGAAACTCAGTTTATTGAAATTATAACAAATATAATCAAACATGTGTTTTTCGGTTTTTCGAAAATCACCCCCTAAGTTGGTGAAAAGGGGTGATTAACTTTTAAGGGAGGGATTTTACTGCTTGCTTCGATAAACTCAAAACTGGTCATAAATAATCTCTCAATCGTATAAAGGATGCGTATTTATTTATATTTCAAAAATCAACCCCTAGCGGGGTGAACATCGGACTACTAGACCATTTTTAGATTTCCATTCCCGGGCTTTAATTTCATTGAGTTCGAAGTTAGAAACACGCGCAGACGAAGTCGCGGGCGGAGTGCTAGTTTTTAAATAAACCGAAATGAAGAACTAATTCACAAAATCCATTGACACTACTGGTTGTGGTATTCATTACAAATTCAAGAACATTACCATACATTTACAAGAAACCCGTCTCAAGTGTTAACAAAATACGAAAGCTGGGCAAAGTTGCTGCGTTCGACCCCTCATTCGGACAAAGTGATAATGTGATTTTCCTGTTGGAAAATTCTCAATTGACCTGGGTTTGGACCGGTGTCCGATAAATGGCGATAGGTTCACCCTTTATCACATTGGGCATTAATACTGTCATTGGTGAACCTTACCCTTTTTGTTGACTAGGGATGTGACTGTGTTTTTTAAAAAGTTTGGGTAAATCTTGTTTGTAGCAGTGATTATCCTTTTTAATATTTGGTTGAAATACCTAAATGCAGAGGTTTCTGATTACGCTACTACGCGATTAAAAAAATATATTTAATTCACCTTAACTCCAAGTTAAGGTGAATTAAATATATTTTTTTAGCAATTGGAAAGTTATAGGTAGGTAATTGCTTATTAATCCTCTGTTTGGTCATGGTAACGGTGACCCTGGAACGTTAAAGGCTATTGAATTTTACTCAGTCTGACACTCCTTGCCATTCCACCCTGGGTGGGAGGACTCATTATGATCATTTAAGGACGCAAAAGACATGGCAATAGTACGTTTCATTTATATTTAAAAAAAAATTGTTATTAAGTATTATGTCTAGATATAATAAGTTTCTACATGATGTGTCAGTTATTTTTATGCAAAGTTTTTATTGTTATTGTAGTCTTCATACAAATAGTCGTCCTTTACTAAAATAGAGGACAAAGTTTATTGTGAAATTTTCTTTTATTGAAATCCCAGGCAACTACAATAAACTAACTAGTAGGTACCAATTTGTTACATGTTTCCAATCTTGTTTTAACCTACCTGGAACAGACAAATGACGAAAATACGTAACATAAAGCTACCTAAGTACTTCGTGATAAATTCAAAACGAGAACACGACACGTCAGTCCTGACACAAGCTTGAAGTCAAGAATTAATAATTCTGATACTCAATTATATTCCCCGTACTCTCCGTATGAAAACTTCTGTTTACTCAAGTTAAATACATCCGAATACGAATTCTCGCGTGCCGTTTATTTGAATTTTCCTTTGAAATTTACTTTCTGGGTTGTATCAGCGCTCGCAGCCTCACCTCAGGCTTATCGTTTTACGTAAAGCCACCATACCTAGCGTCGGTAATGGCATTATAGTTTACATAATCGTCTTACAGCACCATAGTGGTGATATCTAAACCGAATCTTGAACATTTGAGCTCCTAATGAAAATGAAGATTCGTAATTGCCGTCTGTGAGAGCGGTTTGAAGGAATTAACTGAAATGCGGAAACTTAAATGTTAGGCAGGTTAGTGAGGCTTAGAATTAACAAACAACTGGATATTTTCGTGAATAATTGAAAGATCATGGGGAGACCTTTTCCCAATGCAATGGAATTGCAACAGTAAAACTAATGTTAAAATGAACAGCGCTAACTGGGTCCCACAGGAATCCACAGAGTTGTGTCCCTGCAGTGGGAAAAATATATTACAGAGACAGTGATTAAAATAAAATTGATATAGCGGAGTGTCTTCTTCTTCTTCTCTAATGCTATTGGAATACTTTAAAATTGCACCATTTCAATGAAACTGTTGGATTTGTGTACTAATGATATTAACTGAATACATTTAAGTTTTCGACAGTAATTTATAGTTTAGTCATTAATGCACCACAATGCAGGCATTAAACTAATCATGTATTTGATATATACTCACCTGTACAGTGTACATACCTACCTGTATAATTTATTGTAATCCTGTAATCACCAATCAATTTTGGATGGCGTATAAATTACCTAGAGCAGAGCACAGTGTTTATAAATCTGACCACAAATAAATAGTTCCTATTGTATTTGTTGGTTGAACGTAATGCCTCAATAGAGGGTACATAGCTAACAGAATCAGCTCAGGATGGCCAGAAACCATGTTTTTTTTTTTGGACAATGTTTTATGGTGTTCGGAATCCATTTTTCCGGTCTAAACCGGTCAACGGCACCATATACATGATGCGCCGTCACCACATCTACCGGTGCACGTAGACTGTGCACCTGTAACTTTAGTGACGGCTGAGGGATCCCATTGGCTGTGGTGGGGCTCACCAGGGCCGCCTGGCTGGTGACGGAATCCAAAGCCAATGAGTTTTAACAGTGTTCCGTCGGTGCGCAAGAGTTCCAGTTGGGCGAACTCACGGTTGAAGGTTGAACTCACAACTTGAATTTTTGGTTCATACATCATGATTTCCTTACGCCATTTTCATTCACTGTTTATAAAGTCTTTTGCCGCAGTGGTGATGAATAAATAAAACAATTCCAACAAATTTGATTACATTTGAACCCAAAATTGAGATTATTTTTTGCAAACCTTCAACGCATGAAGTCTACCATATTGCTTTCAAGGTTTATCTGTTATGTTAGTAACCAAACATAGCAAAATTTTAACTAGTTTACACAAGCTTCAGGATATCGTTCTGCGTTCCAAGTGTTGATTGGTTCGTAACATTGACCAAGTCAATCCAAACATGTTACGCTTGACCGCGGCTTAGGTTTGCACTGAAAATGAGGGACTAGAGCACCAGAAATGTAACTGAGTGTGTTCTCAGTTCTCACTGCAGTATCTCGGTAACTGATAGGTACTCTGTACCCTCTGTCCATTTGTTACCTTTTCAAGACTTACAACTGACCAGTTTTTGAAAGAACACTTTCCTTTTCTTTTTTAAAAAGCGTTGCCCCACACTAGGACTTTCTTCGTAGGTGTGTGTACAAACATTAAAACTCACATATCCAAACAGCCAGACTTCGAACAACTACTTGTAGTAATTGTTCGACATGCAGCCCAGCTCACTGCGCAAACCGTGGTGCCTTCAAATTAGTTTAACGGTACTCCAGTCCTGACAACAACAAACACAACAAAAAAGAATTTACCCAACTTGGTGCGGTCGTTCGAAAGTTATTTGCGTACAGACAAACTTAAGCGACTTTGTTCTATGTAAATATACACTCATCTTTTTTTTTCAGTAGTTGGTCTCTACAGAATTATTCCTGAATTTCATGCCGGTGAAGTAACGGGCAAATCCTAGTATAAATATATTACTGCTGGCATCTTAATTATAAATTTTTATTACAGTACAATTTACTATCACGTATGGGTTTTAATAATGAAAGTTGTCTTATACGCTGTAAAAAGGCAAAGGAACTTTTTGACTAAAATTTAAGATGTGGGTAAATACGAAACAGGCAACGTACACTCGACTTTAGTCCTTGAGTCTTCAATGAAGTCGAAATGTTTACAGTCATTGTCTCAGTGTTCCCTTGCCCTACTAAAGTTCAAATAACTCAATTGAGCTGGAGGCCTAAATGTGAGTGAATAGAAGTCTCATACTAACTTATGCTTAATTTCAAGAGGTATAAGGCTCAACTTAGGTCTAAATGAGACTAGAAATGTTTTTTTATTTCGACCAACGCGAGAATGACCTTCGGCTGTTTATAAACTTTCGGAAATAGCAACAGCCGCTCTAAAAAGTACGAGAAAAACTTCGTACACCCGTGAGATATAAAGTCATGTAGTGTTTTTGTCGGTCTGTGTGGCTGGCATTGAACTTTTACATGATGATTTGGTAGGGATTATATTCTTTTGTTTATCAAATCAAAATGTCGGCTTATATCACGCTTGGAACAGCCAAATTCCGCCCCGTTTATACATTACACATATATTGACAATGACAGGTATTGTTTTTACAAATAGACAAAAAAGAGCAAAAAAGCGACAAAGAGTATGCACCAGTTTTGGCCAGTACGATTAATGAGCGTTTTGAACTATTGTCTTTACGACTGAATTTAACGACTCCTTGAGCTGAGAACTGACTCGGTCGTAAGTCAATAAACATAAGGTGGGTCTTGGACTGTTAGTGTTTTAATTAAATAATACATTACCTAAAACAGGACATATCCCGCATTCTATCACTCATTCAGATAAATCATTCAATATTAAGTTTGGCAGGATCAATTAGGAACATTCAGAAAACTTTTAATTTCACCGATTAACGTTAAGTGGAGATACACCATGATAACGAGAGACGGAAAGTTTAAATTGGGGATGACACGAATGTAAAGGCGTTGACCACAGAAAACTCCCTGTGATAAAAAATGAAAGACGACGAAAACGGAACCCGCTATTTATTTTTTAGGCTTGGGCCTTTTTAATGCCTTTAATAATAAATGGTAAATCACTTTAGGGAATATGGTTTTGTTAAAGACAATACCGCATACCTTTGCGGTCAAAAATGGTAAAAATAAAAAATATAAAGACTTTCTCTTTGGGCTGGAATAAGTGAGTGAGGTTGTTGACCTATTTGGAGAACAGTATAATCAACAAAAGAGATTACTAACCCCGCAGGTATTCTAATCGTAATCATAAATAACATTATTAATGTAAAAATAACTTATAAAGGAAAATAACTTATAGCGTACATTTCATCCTAGAAAAAAGTACTTTTCTTGAGGAAAAAAATTAATAAAGCCATATTTATAATCTAATTCTAAATTAACATGAGCGAAGCCGCGGGTGAAAGCTGGTGAAAAATAATTCCTTTTTATATTAACCATACTATTGTCTAAGTTCTGTACATTAATGCTTTATTATTGTCCAAGTTTTATTTTATTATATCGTCTGATAAAGCTCTACTACTGTACTTAGTGTTCCGACCACAATGGAATGGCGACAAGTGTGCGACACTTATGTCGCAATGTATTTCGCTTTGCTCGAACAGAAAGAGAAGTAAGATCGAAGACACTGCAAATAAAATGCGATGCATTTTCTTTCCCTTAGTGCACATTAAGTGCATCGATTTTCGATCACCGTACCCAGGTGTGTAAAAGAAAAATATCGAAATATTACTACTGGTATCTTTATTGATTTGAAAACATTTTAAAATATTTAAACACAAAAATGATACTATGTCTTAATGACTAACTGTAATTAAGATCGAACTATGTATGCATGTATTTTGAAAAATGTTATAATTATTATACAAATAAATAAAATTGTAGAAAAAGAAGAAAACTTTTTAAAAATTGGAATGTTATTACACTTTTAAGAGGAATTGTCCGTAATATTACTTAAGTACAGACGCCTTTTATATTTATGTAAAAAAGAAAAACTGTCATAATTTTAATCTCACCACTGAGGGATTTGTCAGGATGAATAAGGAAATAAAAAATATAATAAACCACCAAGATTTTTAGAATGTCCAAGTTAGACGTTGGTACCTCCATTTGTAGAGGCACATTCTTTTTCTTTCATTGTCTCAGACTAAAAACTTCTCCTGTATCACGATACAGGAACAGTTTTTAGTACGTATGCAAACATTTAAACTCACATAGACAAACACCCAGACCCGGAACAACTATTTATAGATCATACATTAATAATATGTGTTGTAAGCGGAAATCGAAACTACGATACACAGCGCAACCATCAATCGATCAGTCACTGCACCAACGATATAGTCATTTACCTTCATTGTAACAGTTCAGTGGGGTATTACAACGTCTTAAAACCAGGCTTGTTTCGGCGAGTGAAAGTGACAGAGCTATACAAGTCGTCTAGCGCCATCTCGTTCACTCACAGGAATAAGCCTGGTTTTAAGACGTTGTAATACCCCCCCAGATTCAAGTATTAACAGTGAGTCAGTAGAACCGAACATTACAGTTGAATTGTTACATTACAAGCAAATACTTCCTCAACGGGAGCGTCCATTTGTGAGATAAATCAGGAGCAATGATAACGAGAATGAACGGTGATTGTATGGCTGAATAAACAGAACGCATTGACGGATACCTGCAATGAGGCGCTAGCACGAGTGAGTGAAGTAAACGTTAAGTAAATATTTAAAATACTCACTTCCCATATAATATATACTTAATACTTATCCTGATTTTTGCAAAAAATTGGACCAAAATATTTAAAGAACACATATTTTTAGATTCAAAAGTCGGACGTTCTTGACGTTTACGTCAGATATTCGTGATAGACGCTTCTGATGTTGGCTCGTAACATATGAAAATCTTTCTTAGTTCCCTAGTAAAGATTAGATTTTTCATTTATCCTGCATCATGTATAAAACCAACTCAAGCCAACGTTACTAGATACTAAACTTCCACGTTTTCCGTTTGCTTTAGTAGAAAAGCTTAAATATAAGTAGCCATTTTCTAAAAACGTAAAATGTTAGAATATACTTTTAGAGGATCTACTTAATTTTACTTCAAATAAAACATGTTATAAGGATTTTTATGAAAACCACGAAGAAGACAATGGAATATAAAACAAAGCTTGAACTTTTATGTTCTCATGACACTTCCCGGGTATTAGAACTTTCTATTCTTCAGGGGAGCTTAAGATAAGATGGTAACGGTTGCCTAGAAACTGTTGAGCACCGACTTAACTTAAATACTACCTACCTGCCGTTAACACGCAAAAGGAAGGCAGACATGATATTTAAAGATCTCTCTGACTAAGAAAATTATGCAAATTTTAATTTGTTAAAGGAGAAATATTTTGATATAATTTTACACTGACATGGTCAGTAACACTAGCATCAGAACATAAAACGGAAAGCAGAAGATTATTTTGTCTGTTCATAAAATTACATTTTGGGGTCTTTTTTATTGTGTGGTAAAATCATCAAATGAGTCCTCCCGCCCAGGGTGGGGTGGGAGGGACTGTCAGACTTGTACTGACTAAAATCCACGGTGATCCTTCAATAGCGCTTTACGTACCAGGATCACGGTTACCAGGTGAGGCAGTCCCGCGACCCCACATTCTGGGGTCTTTAAGTCAAGAGTGAATAAGTTAATCCAAGGCAAGCGTGCTTAAGACGGCATATTCTGAAAGTTGGCAACGTCGCAAATAGTTGTCAAATATTAACAAGTTCTAATTAATTTAGCAATGTTACTGTATGGATACAAGAAATATGGCTCTGTAGTGCACTAAAAAATTGAAAAAGGAATGCAATAAGTAATATCGTAACACCGAATATATAATTTTAGATGTAAAAAAAGTATTTGGAAACCTTCCAAATGCCTTTTTTACACCTGAAACGGTGACAACATCAAATTCAGTGTTTTAATTGCATTCCTATATCAACTTTGTAGTGCACTACAGAGCCATATTTCTTATTTTCATACAGTAAATTTATCAAATTAATTAAAACTTGTAAATATTTGACAGCTATTGCGACGTTGCCAACTTTCTGGTTATGCGCCCTTAACTGTCGACTACATCATCGCTTACCATCAGGCGATATAGTGGTTGAACGAGAGCCTATTGCTAAAAAAAAAGACACCCACTCGCAATAACTTCAATGTATCAATTCTGAAATATCGAAAACTCAAAATGAATTAACTTGGTAAAAATCCCGTTTTGAGTAGGTAGGGGCAAGTGCTTTACCTGTGGACATTTTCCAAAAAACGAAATAAAACATTTTTTAAATCTGAATTTAATAACTTTTATCATTTTTTAATAAATCACATGTCTTACATAATAATCAACCTTTCTTAAAAATCAACTTAAACCTTGAAATGAATTATTATACTCATGAAAATAATCAACTTTTCTTAAAAACAACAGTTTTGTCCACAGGTTCATAACTGAATTGTTCCTATGGACAGCAAAGTTGTACCTATGGACTGTGTTGTACCTAGGGACGGAACTTTATAAAATAATAAAATTAAATAAAAAAACAAAACAAGAGACCTCTAAAACTTACTGTCTTAGTTGTTAGTTTAAGATGCTTTTTAAGGTGTTTTTGTTTTAGCCGATGATAGCTTTATTGATGAATAATATTATTCATAAGCATTACGACATTCTTCAAATAAAATTTCCGGCCGGAAATCGTCTGGCGACGTCCGTCGCCTTGGGCGTCTACCACTGTGGCTAGGGTGAAGGGAGGAAGTCCTCTCCGTCACGCGGCGCGCCTCCTCCTTCGCTAGCATGACTGTTTCGCAGAAGGAGGCAACGGCTTCCCAACTGAAAGCGGTATTTCCGTTATTGTGGAGGAAGTAGTATTAGCTGTAGCTGGGTTTCTAGACACATACTTTTTTTATACCGGTTTTACTGTGGGGCACTGAAAAATACAAGATACAACTAATTAATAAGATATTAAAAAAATTAAATAACCTGAACTGTCCATAGGTACAAACACAATTTTGTACCTGTTGACAGTCCATAGGTACCCTACCTCAATCTGTCAAATCTCTTTAACAGATTTTCAACCTTAACACGTAGTTGTAGAACGTTAATATTCGATTGGTAAAATTTGACAGATTAGGGTAGGTTGACCTGCTGGCGTCTGTACACACAGTTGTTTGTCCATAGGTACAAATTTCCGCAAAAAAAAAACATAATAGGTCTATGTCCACCGGTACGTTGATTAAAGCATTAACATGACTGTAAAACTTAATCAAATAAGTACAGCTAAGAAACCTACTTTTTTGGTCCAAAAACTTTCTGCGCCGGCTTAGCAAAAACAACATGGAAGAAAAAACAATCGATACGTCAAATCTGTCAACCATAGACAAATGCTAACGGCTGCGAGCTGCGTTCAAATTAGAATTTTAGGGTTGCTCGTTTCCCCAGAATTAACGGTGTCCACAAGTAAAACCGTCCATAGGTACAGTACTTGCCCTATTCATGATATTCAAAAGTATTAATAATTTTTTAAATAAGTGAGCTTTAATTTTACACCATGACTGTATTAAATGACGTTTTTCCTTGGCTAAACAGGCCCAATGTATACAGTTGTTAAGGAAAATATAAGGAGGCAAAGTTTTCCACGATTCTATTTGAATTCCACTAGTCCGGTGTCAAGTGCGCTCACCCACAATTTTGCCTGACGAGAAGCAAATATTGACCCTCCTGTTCACTTCCCAACCTTTTTTGTTGCCTTTGTATAAATAAAATTGACCATTTTCCTCATGTCACACAGATTTTCACGATAAACTGTTGTTTAGTTGAATACGTGGGATATGTTCGTGCTAAACGCTTTTATATTTTCCCTAACGCTGTTCCGTAAGTGGGCGAAGGGGAAAATAGAAACTATATGAATTGCTTATCTACTCGCTTAGGTTTAAAAGCCTGTTGTGAAAGCGAGACATGAGAGTAATGTATTTTTAGATTCATTACGGCTCGCTAAAACGTTCGACGTAGACTTTCTCGAGTTACCAAAAACGTTGCATAAAAGATTTTAGCTTTGTATGTCCCAAACATTTCAAATGATTCATGACAAATAATATATTACGTTATATTTTTTTACTTTTTATTGTTTAATTTTTTTATATTTACTACAAATACTACAAAAAATATTTAAAAAAAAATACTGGCAAGAAATAAAAGCTGTTTTCATTTATCACAATTGGCTTAAATTAATTGAGTCTTAATCACAATCTATCTAGTGCCATGTTTCTTCATCTTTTGTTATGAAGGAAGGTACTTGAAGAAGCAAGTATTAATGGACTTCTGGATGTATCAATATTAATATAAAGGCTGGCGTAGCGAGTAATTCAATCAAGGTGAACAAATAGACCCAAGACTAAGTGATTTGTTAGGTAAAACGTATTTCTTTTCAGGTAGAAATAATAAAGGTATTTGATAAAGCTGTTTCTGGCTTCTAAAAATAGATCTTGTGGAATATTATTTTATGTAAGACGCTGAATTATTTTTACGTGATTCCTACGCTTGAGTGCCTGGCGGGTAAGATTGACATTTTTTTCAATCTGTCAGCCAGCTTAAGTATTCTATAATGGAAATTAGATGAAAACAAATCTGAAAATATTTAGGAAACTGATGTAAAATATTTTTGTAACATTTTGGCTATTTAATTATAGCTGGGGCAAGCATGTTAAAGAGCTGTTAATGATGATACTGACAGCTACAACTTACATTATGGTAATGTCATCATTGAATATTACCTTTTTTTTTGTGTTCCGTACCCAAAAGGTAAAATGGGACCCTAAGACTTCGCTGTTTGTCAGTCTGTCCATCCGTCTTTCAGGCTGTATCTCAAGAACCGTGATAAACAATTCACATTTTTACAGATGATGTATTTATGTTGCTGCTATTGTAATATATAACAACAAATACTAAAAAACAACATAAATACTCAAGGGGGCTTCCATATAGCAAACGTGATCTTTTACTCATTTTTGCTATTTATTGATAAAGGCAAAACGTTTTATAGGTAGTTTTTTTTTGCCGTTTATTAACTTACGTAATATAAACGCTCAAGCACAAGTAAACAATTGACGTTACGTTACCTACCTACATAATTATGTCAATGTAATTAATCTGATCATTTGATGGATATGTTTAATACTGTATCAATAGCAGGCTGATTGATAAATTCGAATCTATTTCCAGGCAAGTCCAATGTTATAGCGTAGGCGTACCGCACTTTGACCACATCGTTTGACATTTAAGTAATTCAGTACTTCCGACATCCATGCTTAGGTATCAGAATCTATTTTAATTCATTCTTTGTTCTACGGGTCAATTGTTTTCTGCGTATTTGACATTATTTGTTGGCAGGTGTGCCACAAATAGGTCTCGAAGTATACAAATAGATGGTCCGTCAGTCTTTTAGTTGGTATCCAGTGTTTTTTATATTTATTGAAACTTCAATCATTTGTAAGTATGTACTAATAAAAATCTTAATTATTTCTAAACCGCTACTTAGTTTCTTTTGCACAAATCATTCTGCTGCTCCTTTCTTGTTCCTTGGTGAGCACCATGAATTTTCAAAGAATTGGTGCTGAGAATTTGCACGGAAGTAAGTAATTTCATTCGATAGGTTCGTCGGTAGAGACAGAAACTTACGATACTAATGGAAAAGAAGTAAAGGGACACAATGAGACATATAAGGTCTAGGAGGACGAAGAGGTAACTTTCAAACACCATGAACACCAAGAGAACTTGAAATGGTACCAAAGAATAACCGCTTTGAAAAATATAGAAAGGTATACATTCCAACCTTGAATATTACACTTCTCGAATGCGTTTCAAGTTTCAAATGCAGTCCGTATTCGGCGTCGGGTGCCTGTCGGCCAGTACTCGGATCGTGCAAATATTCACATTTGCGACTCGATACGAGGTTCGCAAGTTGATACATGAAATATGAATTTGTGTTTACATTTCCTTTACTGACTTACGAGTACTTGTAAAGGTTATGCATAGGGTATGGAAGATAGCTGTTCGATGTTGAATCGCACTCTTTAATGCCTCTTCGTGATGTCAGGTGATGCGTCTTATGACATGATTGTGTCTAGGCAAAATTGTTTGTTGCTGAGCAGGAAAAGAGCGCGGCTTGCGATCACGGGGCATCGCGTCGACTCTTCCCATGGTATATTTACGGTGGCCTACCTTTACTTTCAGCCCATCATTATGAGGCTGTAGCGTACGCGTATCAATGTACGATTGCTAACGATTGTGTCCGACGAATCGTGTGTGCTTAATTTGTTTCCTCAGTAGCAGCAGCTGTGGAAAGACGCTATTCGCTTGAGCTATTAGATCGTGGGCTAGCGGCAAATGTCAGTTATCTCAAATGCCGAATTTCCCCCCACACATTTCTGAATTTGTCGTTCACGACTTTAAGTTTAACTGCAGTCATTTTCAAGCTCCTGAATGAAGTTGTAGATACATGTTAGCTCATCATTTATTATGTAGGTATAAAAAATACCGAGCGTTTCTTTCATATCGTACGTTTTGTACAACGTTGTTTTCTAGATTAATCATTATCGCTTTCTCACTATTTGCTAACAAGAATAAGTCTCTTTCTGAACAGCGATATCAGGTTTTGTTGTGTTATGTCCATCAACTCGACAAAAGTATGTCAAAATTAATTAATTTAAAAATGTTGACCAACTCTTGTTGATTCACAACACAATCCGGTTCAATTTCTAGTAAAGTATTTCGCTAACTTTGATCAATGGAATTTGCAGCAGAAATCCACGATAAAATGAAGCTTAATCCACCCATCAAAACTAAAAACCACCTCATTAGCTCCCCTTTAACAAAATGGTCTAAATCCCGATAAACATGTAAAGAGAAATGTCGTCAGTCCGTCCGTCCGTCCGTCCGTCCTCGCAAGTTGATGCGTCACGCAATATCAGCATGATTGATGACAGTAGTCGTTCCCAAGTCCCGGATGACCGCAGCTTTGTGCTCGTATCATACAGTCTGTTTACGCCCTGAATTAGTTTGTGAGCGACCAGTAGCCTGGAAAAAATGGACGCTAAATATCACGCTGATACATCGCGACTATATTTTTCATTTTATTTAGTTTTTGTGGATGTGAACTGGAAGGAATTCACAGGATTTTTATGTTCGATAAAAAATTTGATGGTACAAAAATGTTATGGCGTGTCGGAATTATTTTTCAATAGTGTAGGTACCCGGTGTGCTAAAAATATTACGCCTTTGTTTTAAAGCCTCCGAGAAATACAGGTTTAATCTTGTGTGATTTTTCACTAACGATTATTCTCGGTAAAACAAAAAATCTTAGCTGAAGTAAGACAGCGAAGTAACTTATGTTTACCCAGTTTCCCCCGGTATGGTGATAAACCGGTTATACGGTAAACGATGGCACTTCATTTTTGTCTCATTACCTATATCCATATGGTACCTACGGTATATTGAGCTTTCTTTTTAAAGTAAGTCAATGTCGTATGTGCCTTTATAAGCACATTCAGTCACTTTTACATTTACTTGAATTTTTGCCTGAATTGAGTTTAACAGTACCTGAACCGAAACGGTACAGTTTTAATTCCTTGATAATTAGAAAGCATTCACACGGAATTAATACAAAATAATCCATGTGAGAATATCCATGTGGTACGTTTTATTATTTATTTTTAATCGGCGTAATATACCGTGAAAGGTTTCATGATTTTTTTCAATATATCTATTATAATAAAAATACCTATTCATTATTGTGTTGGCTACAATGTCGAGGATAAAAAATAAGTATATATGTTTGGACATGAAAGACCTATTATTGACAAACTAACTGACAGCCGTCAGACTGATCCCATTTGTGGGAAATATTTTTAAGAAGTGTAGTGTATGCGCGGGCGCATTGGCGTTGTCAGTCGGTTACCAGCCGTAGGAGAGTGAGCACGTCTTTAATCTTGCGCATACAGTGTATCCTGATCAGATAACCTGAGTGACAAATAGTGTGTTTTATTGACCCCCGAGACATTACAAATGGCGACGAGGATAAAAGTGAGTACATGACACATTAAAAACAAAATAAAATGAAGGAAGGAATATAAGTAATTGTTTATTGCCTATCAGTTGTTTGCGGGTAGATTCGTTCCAAATAGCCTATTACAAATTATTTGTTATTATATAAGAAAAAATACTAGCAAATTAACACTCATTTTACATTGAGTTATGAGCTAAATCAAAATCACTTAGAATCGAGCCAATACGTAAGCAATTGTTACTGATAAACAGTTTCATACCACTATCCTTCATTGTAAAAGGCCATGCATCGTATTAGATGGAAAATAAGGCCACGCAAGGATACTACAAAAATATAATATTGTGCAAGTATGCGACCTAACGGTAACTACCCACAATTAGTAAAAAAGTTTAACCAAACGTAATTATCGACATAATGAGATTTATGATCGAGATAATAAGAAATACTTACCTAACTGTTCACAACACAGTAGAAAGGATAGGTAATTAGTTATTTCAGCTCGCTTAAAGATATTATTACTTACAGAATTAATTTTGTTTATGGATTTGTTATACTAGTAAAAACCTATATTAAATAGCTTTATATATTAGATTTATTTAATCAAGTATCTAGGACTCAATATTTGTTAGTAAAACAGAAAACTTATTCTATATTAGGGACTATCACAAATAAAATTATTACAATACAACAAAACAATACAATAAAACTATACAATAAAATACAATTAAATTATACAATGAAATACAATTAAATTATAAATTAAAATACAATTAAATGAAACAGTCAAATCATACAACAATAACAAAATAATTAAGACTACTCAAATCACCGCTGCACCATCCCATGTGAAACTGCACAGCAGTGATTCACGTACCTGCAGTCCAACCTACTTGCAATCATGTTCAGTATGCTGTTGGAGCTAGCCCTCACCCTGCGCACCAGGGAGGCGCACCGTTTGCGCATTATAGTGAGAAAACAATCCGTACGCTCCTCCGCGAACATCCCTGATGCGCTGCAGAAGCGCGGCAGCCCCAACAGCACCCTGAACGCATTGTTATATTGGATCCGGAGGGCATTGTAAGATTTTTGAGTATATCTAGCCCACAGGCCGCAAGTATAGAAAGATGTGCAGTAAGCCCTGAAAAGAGTAACTTTCACATCTCTCGAGCATCTTGCGAACCTGCGAGCCAGCATGTTCGCTCTCACTGACAAGGCCCTCCGCTCCCTTTCCAAGTCTTCATCATCCTTGAGGTTAGGAGTCAAAATATGCCCTAAGTACTTAAAACTATAAACCCGCCTCAACAACACTCCGTTAAGGAAAATGGGTGGAGTTACTTGTGGGCTTTTTCCCCCTCCCTCAAAAACCATGATCTCAGTTTTCTTGACATTGTATATCAAGCCATGACTTTCAGCATACCTTTCACATATGGAAATAAGCTTCCGCAAGCCACAAGGCGACGCGCTCAGCAGCGCCATGTCATCAGCGTAGCTAATATTATTTAGACTTATTCCGTCAATACGGCATCCAACATTGACGCTGCTGAGCTCGCCAATCAGTTCGTCCACGTATAGGTTGAAAAGCATTGGTGAGGTCAACCCACCCTGCCTCACCCCACACTCCAACCCATAAGAGTCCGACATAGTCCCTGCCCACCTCACTCTGTTGACCTGGTTTCCATACCAATATTTCAGAATGTTGATAGCTGCTATTGGAACCTGCAACTTATCTAACTTCCGCCAAAGAATATCGTAGAAAACCAAGTCAAAAGCCTTCGAAAGGTCGAGGAAACAACAGTAGACGGAAGTATTTCGCCTCGCATAGTAGTTGACAGCATGCTTAAGACACAGCACTGCACTTTCTGTTGATAGCCCTGGGCGAAAACCAAACTGGTTATCATGCAAATTAATGTACTTATTCAACTGTGTATTAAGCATGCCGTCAAGCACCTTCGAGATGACAGTGGCTAACGATATGGGCCTATAGTTAGTTTTATCCGCAAGATCACCTGTTTTGTTTTTAACTATAGGCACCACCACAGTCTGTAACATCTCCGCAGGCATATAGCTGTGATTCAAACAGAAAGAAAATAACATAGCCAAAACTCTAGGTAAATGAGGTCCGGCATATCGGAGATGCTCAATACTGAGACCATCATGTCCCGGGGACTTGCCTTTTTTCATCGAATGTATCATTCGAGCAACTTCCTTAGCATTAAATTTTATCCCCGGCTCCACTGCGGCCCCAACACTAAGCACCGTCCGAGATGACCCCAAAGGTGACTTAACATAAAACTGTTGCCTAAAGAGGTTAGCAATGTCTTTGGGCTCCGTCACACCACTGACGCTCACTGGCAGACCAGGCCTGCACTTTAATTTGTTTGTGTTCTTCCAAAAAGAACGAAAATCGTTATTAGAATGATGCGCTGTCAAAATGTCCATTTTTATTTGTGTTTCGTGATCTTGACACCATTTAAGACGCGACTTGAACACCTTTCTTGCCTCACGCATATCATTATAAAAATGACCAGAAGATGGCTTTCCGTTCCAAACCCACAGCAAAAATTTTTGTTTGGCCTGCCAGTGAGCATCCGCGACATGTTTGTTCCACCCCACAACAACTTTCCTTTTCCCTCTTTTATTGTCTCCCCGACCCACTAAAGCAGCTTCAGTCAAGGCTTGCACAATACTTGCATAAAACTTATCGATAATAAGACTATGCGAGACATTATTACACATCCTGTCGCAGCAGTTGCTTAGTTCTTGTGGAAAATCTATAAGACGCAACCTTTTACAACATTCCATCTGATACGTGTTTATTTGTTGTGGTGATCTTTCCCCCCACATAGCCTTATTATGACAAGCATTATCATTAGAAAATATCTTACGAGATAATAAATTCAAATTACAATTTATGACAAGTGGAAAATGATCTGACCACATTACATTATACATCACAGATACACTGTCCACTGTCTTTGCCGCAGCTTCGGTTACAACACAATGATCTAACCAACGTTTCGACCCGTGAGACTCACTTATGAAGGTGTATGTGTCAGACGTCAAACCTAACATGTCTGCGTCAATACATGACCATTTTTGATCATGACAAAAGTCTGAAAGTTCACGATAAAATTGCTCGGTAGGATGCGCGTTATAGTCACCCAACATGTAAACACAGTCCACATCACAATTATCTATTATAGCACTTACCGAGCTCAGCACATCAGTGAAATCTACTGAATTTGCACTCAAGTCTACCGGCATATATACACTCATCACTAGAAACGGTTTATCTTTCGCCACTATTTTGATCGCACATAAACGGGGGTTACCGCACTGAATGACCGACACGTCATGGAACACACTCCGTCTCCATAGCAACGCGACGCCGCCGTGCGGGCGGCCGCGCAACATGCCCGCCGACAGGTCCACAGCTGATACTCCCGTTGAAAGAAAGTCGTTGCTTATGTCATCCAAGAAAGCTACCTCGTCTGGTAATAACCACGTCTCTTGAAGTGCAATCAAATCACTTGTTTTACACAGCTCACGAATATTGTCTATTGAACGCTTCGCATTCTTACAATTAAAACTTACAAACTTATATGTCTGCTTATCCATTATTTATTAATTTATCTGTACCGAGAGCCTTCACATGACGTTTAGGCCGAAAATTAACAAATCTTCGAAAAACAATGCCTTGTGGCCACAATTTCTCATCCAAATATAGAGGTAACTTTTGTACTGATACCAAAAATTTGTAAGCATTATGTTCACACTGGCGCTTAATAGAAATTTTTTTCCAGTGTTACTCTTTCTTCCGTTTTCTTTTCGATATAATTTACAATATCATCCTCCAAAGTATGTTTGTGGACGTTAGTTATAAATATCGGTAACTTTCTTTCTGCCGCTCTAAACTTGTCATCGGATTCAGTCATAGCTCTGCCTTCTTTTCCTTTAAAACGATTGTTTTTCTTTTTCTTATGACGCACTTCAGTCCAGCCGGAGTTACAGTTTACACCATTAACCACCTTCGCAACACTTGCGTAAGGCAGGTCTTTCAAAGTAAACGCATTCATCAACTGATCGACCGGTTCCTTATCAGTTAACGGTCGCTGTGACGTAATAGCCTCGCCGCTACCTGCGCTCGGGCCGGCGGCGACGGTGTCCGCACGTTCGACGTCATCCGCGCTGTCATCACATCGGCCGTTACTTATTTGATTCAACAACGGTTGACTCCTACCCTCGTTACAAATTAAGTTTGTGTTTTTATGAATCACAGTTTTTTGTTTTCGGGGTGTTAACTCTTTATTTACTTCATTCGCAAAATCTACGTCTAGCACATCAAATAAATCCATTGAACTCGATTCTAGATCCGTACCTCTTTCCATGTTTGTTTTCTCACTATAAAGGTGCACTGAGGTATTTCGAACATTAGCAACTTGTTTTTTAACATCCTCAAGTTGTTCCAGTGTTGCATACGATGCTTTAATCACACTGACTTCAGACGTTAAGATCGCCAAATCTTTAAGGAGTTTAGACACATCCAGATGGTCAATAGTAAGTGGCGGTAATTTGTCCAAATCTCGCGCCACAAAAACGGGCATTACATCAGGGTCGGTTCCTTTAAATATACCTATTATATCAGACAAAATCCTGTTCTCCTTCCCTTTTCCTTTCCGATTCGCTTTACGAAGATCAGACGGTAGGGACTCGAGCAGCAGTTTATTCGACTTCTGGATTTGATCACTTGAGAAAGAAGATGTACAAATTCTCACTAACGTATCTTCATCAGACACTGAGATCTTAGACTGTAGATAGGCTAAGAGCTCATCTATAACTATATTGCACACATTACACTTTAACGTACTCGACGACATTTTGCAAAACAGCGACACATCCGACGCGGTAGGATGCGCACGCGCGACTGCTTTAGATAATGTCATTTTAATAATAGACTTATTGAATTTGGAAGTGTTGATAGCAAAAGTACGTATGTTGTGTTTACACTATACTACTATACATATTCTACTTTTACTGTTTTATTTGAAGAACAATTACATCACAATAGTTAAATTAGGTAGATAACCTAACCTAACTATTTTTATGCTTTCACAATTTATACATAATTATTCGGAAAATAGTTACAATAAAGGTACACTTAAAGGCCACGCAATGAGTAAATAACAAAGGGCCACGCCGATTAAATAAGTAACAATTTTAAAAGGACTGTATATTATTAAAAAAAAAAAACAAACATTTACAAAAATATAATGAAGTCCACGCAATGAGTACTCGAGAAATCTTTAATTCAAGCTCAGAGCTGATAAATGGTTAGTAACAATTTTCTTAAACAGCTTGTGTTAGTAAAACATATTTTGATTATCAATTACAATTAATTACATTTATACAATTTCAATTATAACAAATTAAATAAATGATACAAAATTTGCATAACATTGAAATAAAATTGACATAAAATTGGAATAAAATTGATATAAAATTGAAATAAAATTGAAATAAAATTGAAATAAAATTGAAATAAAATTGAAATAAAATTGAAATAAAATTGAAATAAAATTGAAATAAAATTGAAATAAAATTGAAATAAAATTGAAATAAAATTGAAATAAAATTGAAATAAAATTGAAATAAAATTGAAATAAAATTGAAATAAAATTGAAATAAAATTGAAATAAAATTGAAATAAAATTGAAATAAAATTGAAATAAAATTGAAATAAAATTGAAATAAAATTGAAATAAAATTGAAATAAAATTGAAATAAAATTGAAATAAAATTGAAATAAAATTGAAATAAAATTGAAATAAAATTGAAATAAAATTGAAATAAAATTGAAATAAAATTGAAATAAAATTGAAATAAAATTGAAATAAAATAGAAATAAGTAAAGTTGTAATACTGTTACTGATTTTCAGTAAAAAGCCACGCAAGGTACAACAAAAAATAGGGCTATGCAGTTGTAATACTGTTACTGATTTTCAGTAAAAAGCCACGCAAGGTACAACAAAAAATAGGGCTATGCAGTTGTAATACTGTTACTGATTTTCAGTAAAAAGCCACGCAAGGTACAACAAAAAATAGGGCTATGCAGTTGTAATACTGTTTACTGATTTTGAGTAAAAAGCCACGCAAAAATAAGAGTCAATATTTTATTGCTACCCAAAATGACTCGTGCATCATCCATAGTTCCCAACTTAGACATTTCGATTGCGAAAGCGATCCGACATCTGTCGGCACTCGCTGGAGGAAATGGAAGAGGGCACTTGAAATTTATTTACTGAATGCCAACATCGACACTCCCGTAAAAAAAAAAAGAGCTACTCTTCTCCACGTTGGGGGAATAGCAATTCAAGAAGTGTATTAAAACCTTCCTGGAGCTCATGCTGAAGAAGGCGCAGGTGTCGATGATTATGCAATAGCTCTAAATAATTTAGACTGTTTCAAACAATCAAAAAATTTTCTTTGTAGTGGCTTAGAATGCCAAAAAATAATGTTCTTATAGCAGCAGTATTATCGCTAATAAGGGAGCGTTTGGGCACAACTTATAAGGGCAAAACCCTTATACTCCTCTTATAGTTGCTTTATAGGTTCAAATTAAACTTATAATGGCAAGAAAAGTGCTCCAACAAAGCCAATACCCCTGTGAGAATGATATGAAGAGCGTTGATAAGGGCGATCACCCTTATACATATTTTATTATGGTCCGATACAAGGTTATTTAAACTTATTGTAGCAAATTAAAGGCTCATAAAAATCCGACGGCCCTTATAGCCGTCTGCAATAAGTCTTTTTCTCAGTGATTTACATTATTTTGTGCAACAGTTTGGCAAATAAAGAAAAACGCCAACCATATTATTGAAAATAGTGAGGTTCATTAACAATAGTAACTTAACGCCTTACAAAATTGTTAGGACACTCAAAATTGTCCGCAGTACCGAGCAAGTGGGAAAAAGATGGCGTTCTGCGCTGGTCATAATGTAATGAAAATAAATTAAGAAAACTTGAACATTCGTGTAACTGGCGGAAAATTAATTGCAAAGAGAAAAGATCAAATAATAAGTCACTTAAAGCGATATGGGAAATGTTGAATTTCACTACCCATTCTCTTATATCACTACGAATATCAATATTCTCCGACTCTTGATAGCAATATCTATATGTCCTTATCACTATCACTACCGCTACAATTATGTTCTTCCTCACTGGTTTCCTTTTCAATCTCATTTTCTATAAAATAATCCTCTGCGGAACCACTAGCTGATTCGTGAGTATCGGCTTGGTCATTTTGTAGTACCATAAGAGTAGAGGTGGTGTGTGTAAACATCATATAACATGCTAGAATTCATTTGTTGGATAGACGTCTTATAAAATGCTCCTATAAGTTTAAAAGCATCATAGTTACCTTGTGCATTACTTTCCTAAGAATAATTGACCATACTAAAAGCCTTTATATGACTTTGAATATTATGTGGCTAAAAAGCAATGTAACTAGCCTCTATAAGAAAAACAATTTCGAGCCCTTATTGTAGCCGTATAAATTGGATTTATTATCGTTTACCCAGCCAAAATATAAAATTAAAGGTAATTTAAGCCAAATCTTCTAATAATGTGCCACTAAAAGTAATATTGGCATAATGAATGCTCTTTTATAATCAGTTTAAGGGTTTAGACCTTATAAACTTAATGTTATGAGCTTAGTTTGTTTGTTGGGTTACTTTGCTCCAAAACAAAGTCGGATTTATGAAAGATACCTTTTCCGACTCACGAAACAGGAGGAAGGAGAACAATTTGAAAGATTTTTATTAAGGTTGAGAAACCATGCCGATAAATCAATTCCATAGTAAAGAAGAGCATATTATCGATCAAATCACGGAAAAGTGTCGATTAATCGAAAAAAAAAAGAATACTGGGATACAATATGTTTAGACGAAATCATCAGTAAAGCAAATGCTTTAGAAGTTGTAGCCAGGCGATTAGAACAATTTAAAACTGTAAATACAAACGATGCGAATAATTACACTGCATGGTTCCCATATAATTTGAACAATAGAAAATTGTCTGGACTTTAAAAGAGACTGTGACCTCTGAGTTTGTTTCGGATGTTTCTTCTCAGAGTAGTCAGGTACGAAACACCGGCCTCATCTAGTGTAAAATAGTGTCTTTTGACGTGTAAAAGAGTTTGCCAAAACCAATTTACTGAATAAATAATTATAATTTATCATTTATTACAACAAAGCAGAAATAAATGAAATAGATAAGAAAAAAAAATCAACAAACCGTTCAGACAACGATCATCGAACACAAAATGTAGTAGATGTGGAAACTCCACCCATCTATCCGAAGACACAAAATGCCCCGCAAAAGACAAACGATGTTTAAAATGTGGATTCATTGGTCTTTTCCGAGAATATTGCAGGACTCGACAGAAAAGACAATTTTCCAACAACAGGCCAGACAGCAGGACTGTAAAAAAAAAGAAAAATCCAAGAAAAGAAATAAAAAATGATGCCAATAAATCTGTAATTGACTATATTTTCCACCTGGATGACGGCGAAACTATGAAATGCAATATTAAGGGAGTCACCGTTGATATGCTAATAGATTCAAGAAGTAGATGTAATATTATTACAGACAGAATATAACAATTTCTAATAGTCAATAATGTGTAAGTTTCAACCAGATACGCAAACCTAATAAGACACTTATTTCCTATGGCAGTAAAAAACTCCTGGATATTATAGGCTCCTTTGACGTGGACATTTCAGTCATTAAAAATAAAAGTATAAAGTGTACTGCTTATGTCATCAGAAACAGCACACGCGATTTATTAGGCGTGCTTAAAATTGGGCTTCAATTTGGCTTAATGAATTAAACAATGTGACATCGTTAGGGAAAGCGTTTTCAAAGGAGTGACTGTCCAGATCCCAAAAGGCCGAACAGTAAAACCAGTCACTCAACCATATACAGCATTATTTTTGGTATATGCGAAACCTGAATATAGTTTGTTCAGAATCAGTAACTGATTCGATTCCATTGCACATAGATTATTTACACAAAAATACTAGACAGGTGAATCGGGTTTTGGCATAAGCCAAAAATAATTTTGTAGAAGAGTTCCCATTCCCTTAGAAGAAAAGTTTGCCAAAAAACTAGAGGAACTGAAGGATGCGGATATTATCGAGGAAGTAAATGGACCCTCTCCGTGGGTGTCGCCAATAGTTCCCGATCTTAAAGAATACAAGAAGAGGCAAATCTCCCACAGAGTTGTTTTATAAAAGACAGTTTAGAGACAAGATCCGGGCAGCACCAGACATGGAATACAAATCAATAGAAGAAGAAGTGAGAAAGAGATCTGCAAATGAAGGAAAAAGGGAAGGAGCATGGGGATCTCAAAAGTAAAGCGACAGGCTTGGAAATAGGAGAAAAAGTATTGGTGGAAAATTTAATCAAAGATAATAAGTTGACTCCCAATTTCAATCCTGCGCATACAGTAACGGACGTGAGAGGTTGCGATGTTATCGGAATGATGAAACCGGCAAAGAATATCGTCGTAATGTAAAATCAAAATAGTGGTAATAGTGATTTAAGAGAAAATGATGAACTAGCGTAAATAGTAAATAATTTTGTTAATTTTGTACTATAATATTGTTATTTACTGTTATCAACTATGTCTTTAAGATTTGTTACACAGATTTAAAATTAAGTAAATCATTGCTGTTCTGTAAAACCTTGCGGTAAATCTGAAATAATTATATTTAAAACATTTGATTAGTTATCCACCAATTATAGGTGTTTAGGTCGGAATATTAAAACCTAATCTAATATTGTAATTTTGAAACATTTCAATTCAATTAAAATAAAGAAGGGATGTAGTGTATGCGCGGGCGCATTGGCGTTGTCAGTCGGTTACCAGCCGTAGGAGAGTGAGCACGTCTTTAATCTTGCGCATACAGTGTATCCTGATCAGATAACCTGAGTGACAAATAGTGTGTTTTATTGACCCCCGAGACATTACAAGAAGATAGACATTTTTATATTTCTTTACGTAATGAAAATTCTACTCAGTCTGAGTTTTTCTCCAATGAGCTATGAAGCTTTCTGAAAACTTAATGACGGAAACTTTTTACTCAAAAATGTTCCCAGTCTATTATTAAAAAAATAACTTGTTCAACATTTTAATATTAATTAGTAATGCATTGATTAAAAAAAAATAGGTAGAACTTATTCGAATCGCTAGCAATTAATGCGTAGTTTAATTAGCAGCTTCGCCAGATTCCTCCTAGGCCACTGTGAATTGAAGTCAAAAAAAGGAAGAAAAATGAAATAAACATGTCCAAGGATAACATTTAATATGTGTGTGGCTCTCACTTTAGTCAGTACGAGTCTGACAGTATGGGCGGGAGGACACATTTGATTATTTTACCACGATAAAAAAAGCTTGTAAATAACAAGGTTATAATGGAGCTATACAACTCTATATTTTTTTCACATGTGTTTTTTTTTTTGGAAAAATAAATATAATAAGAATAAGATTTATTTTCTCACCACAATATACATGGAATACAACAATATTTATGGAAAAATCTCGATACAGTAAGTATATTGTGGGAGACTGGTGAATAAAACTAAGCTTGAGGCCTGTATTTCAGGACAAATGATACAAAAAAGACATGTCATGACTCCAGAAGTAAAAGATGCAATCATATTCTGTGGAAATACCTACAAGCTAACTAGTTTATCGGATTATTTGAATTTTGCCAAGATTTTGGTTCGGTATAATTTCACAATACTTTTATTAATCAAGGATGTCAGAATTTTTAGTCAAACTAACAAAGAGAGATAAAAACCGCTTCGTTAACGGGATTTCAGTTATGACGGAATCCCAAAAACCAAAACGGCACGTCAGATATGTCGGGCTTGCGCAATATCTGAGTGATAGATGGGCAGATGCTCCAGCCACACATCCGGCATAGAACACTTGCATTCACACATATCGGACGTTTTACCAACATGAAAAAAATAAATTTGAAATTGCTTTGGAATAGACAAATTAGTGCTTTAGTTTATTAATTCATTCTTGATTTCAAATAACAGCCGCTCGGTTCTTATCTTCAAGGTTAAGCCACCCGTGCCTAGGTTTATCGGTGGATGGACTACCATCATAACATACCGAGTTTCCTAAGTCCCATAGAGAGAACTTTAAGTGGTTGTAGATCTCTGACAGCCGTTACAGATATTCAGTCAAGCCCAAAATACTGACAACCAGTCTTTCTAAGGAGTATCGTATTATCTACATAATTATAGTATTAACTGAGCTGTGGAGGTCAGATCCTAACATAGCTGAGAAAAGGCTAGACAGATAATGATATTTGTCCTCCCTACCAGATTTTCCTTTTATGAAGGTCTTTTAGGTCTCTTCTTGAATATTTCTGATACCTCAAGAACTTTTTGAGATGTAAATGTAGGTATTTCAAAGCCAGCAGTATCTAGGTATTTCTCCTTATCCGGTGTAATGTGGAGGCGACCAATTGGTCGGTTTTCAATTGTCAAAATTGTTAAAAAAATGGCCACAGTTAACGATTTATCATGTAAGATTTAACCTTTCAGGACATACATGACTTTCACGTAAGTACGGTTTGATGTATTCTTAGATTTAAGCAGTATTTCGTGGGAGTCTATTTTAAGTTTGAAGTAATTTATTAAAAATAATTTATCTAAGTTTTATTTTTACAACACATATTGTATAGTATCGCTTGCTGGCTAGGTAATTGAAATCACATACAATGGA
The DNA here is from genome assembly GCA_950005045.1 of Agrotis exclamationis. NCBI lineage: Eukaryota > Metazoa > Arthropoda > Insecta > Lepidoptera > Noctuidae > Agrotis > Agrotis exclamationis. The sequence goes on along the minus strand of OX465426.1, from coordinate 10,613,079 downwards.
GTCCGAACAACAGCTTTTAGCAAAGTAAAAACTATTTCTTGTATTCATACATATTTTGTTTAATATGACACCACACGTTAAGGTTGAGAAATATTTACCAAAAGGATTGCACCACTGAAGAGGAGCGGAGATTTAGTGCAATCCTATCCAGCCTCGCGATCATAAAATAAAACAAAAGCTAGTCGAAATCGCGCTTGAAAGTAGGTACATGTATTTTTATTGTTTGTTCCTATAACGGCAACAGAGATACACATTCTGTGAACAACTATCTACCTGTAACGGATCATGAGATACACCCACTGATAGACATACAGACAGCGGGGTCCCGTTGGTTAGTTACCTTTTGGGTGTGGAACCCAAAAATTATACTTTAACTTTTTCGGGCTGCTCAAAGTCATTTCTTTTATTTGAAGAGGTAGTAACGTCGTATGATACAAAAGTACCGGTACCGTGGTCGTTGTAACATCGGTATTCTACAGTTTTCAATTTAATTCCCAAATTGATATCCTCGATTGAGAACAACGGCTCATTACCGCCTACCATTTCACATGACTTAAATCTCCACTGTACTTTGACTTTAATAATTTAAAATAACTAGAACAGTTCTATAGAACTCAGTCGTTATAGTGACTTAAGAAAGGTATTTACACCAACTCAGGCACCCAGAGATTTAATGAAAAGCGTCTCGGATTTATCACAGTTGAGAAAAGGACAAAAAATGAATTGATTACCTGTCTACTTCTTATTTTTCCATTAATTATTCGGAAACATTATTGTGTAGACGCCAGCATATCAACCTATCCTAATCTGTCAAATTTTCAATCGAACATGAACGTTTTACTATTGTGATAAAGTTGAAAATGCATTAAAGCTATTTATCGGATTTTACAATTACAAAATGATTATGATTATAATCTTTTTATTAAGTAAAATTTTAGTTTATAAAATCTGAGAAAATAAACTTTTAAATACTCTTTATGATAATAATAGGTACCTACACATAGTGTTTTTTTTTTAATAACTGACTAAGACTAAAATGAACTGTGAGGATCACCCGGAGGACACGGTGGAGCATGCGGTGCAGGACTGCCCCGTTTGGGCAGAGCACCGCCGCCGCCGTGTCCTTACGACGACGATAGGTGGAGACTTCTCGCGCCCGGCATTGGTCGAGGCCATGCTGTGGGGCGAGACGGAGTGGGAAGCGGTCGCCTCCTTCTGCGAAGCAGTCATGCTAGCGAAGGAGGAGGCGCGCCGCGTGAGGGAGAGGACAGCGTCCTTCCTCCACCCCAGCCGCAGTGGCAGACGCCCATGGCGACGGATGTCGCCAGACGATCTCCGGCCACGATAGGCGCGGGCATGCGAGCGGCGGGTAATGGGCGACTCGCTGTCCGATCATGGACCATGCTCGGGTCGACGACGCGTTGTGTTCCACGCGCGCCTGAAAGAGTGTCAGCATCATGACGGGGCCCCCTTTAGAGGGCCAAAGCCTGCCGGGGTCGCGGGACTAACGAATTACCTTGACCCCGGAACGTAAAGGGCTATTGAAGGACACCGTGGGTTTTAGTCAGTACGAGTCTGACAGTCCCTCCCGCTCTAGCCTGGGTAGGAGGACTCGTTTGATGATTTTACTACGCTAAAAAAAAAGCCTATAATGAAAGCAATTGGGCTCATATATTATTGAAACCATACAAATTACACACGCCTAGAAAAAAAATAAGTGTGAATGTTAGACAGTAATTATTAAACTGTATCAATGTTTCTAATACGAGTAACAGCGTTTAAAACATTGTCACACTGACCTTTATGAAATAAATATTTCACAAAACACTTTTCGTGTTGAACAAAGTGGACACTTTGAAATAAATACTTAGACACATCGTTACGAAAGCTTTCATTTAAGGTTGGGTTCTCCATGAAAGTTGCCAGGTTTCATAAACAATTCATGACTTTTGAAAGCTTGAGGAGCCCTTAGTGGTCAAAAGTGACAAGATGAATTCTTGTTTAAGTCTCTTTGATTTAATTGTTGGTTGGATGGCTAGTCTTATAAGGGTATCGCATTAAGTACCTCCAGTTAGTACTTGGGTAATACGGTATAACCCCGTACTTACTGGAGGACTAAACAAACTTTTTTGCCTTTGTTTTTTTTTTCATTTCATTGTCTTTTTTGCCACCGACTTCTGAAAGAAAAGTTATTTTGTAATAACCTACAAAATAACTTTTCTTTAGGCGGTTACATTTTTTTTGAAAAAGTTTTTTATTTTACTCTTTTTAGTTTAAATATTCAACCCAAATTCTTATCAAATAAATCATTCGTAGCACCGGTAACAACATCGCTCAAGTGCTCAATAAGCTAATAAAATTACCTATCACAAAAATTCCTGAACCGATTTTGATGAAAGTTGCAGTATTCCGTAAGTTAAACAATACCTAGTACAACAAAAAAAGAATGACTTAAATTGGACTTGCAGTTCCGGAGATATGCGAACACAAACTAAATCAGTCGATGCCTACTCCTTACTGTTAAGGAGTTGTACCTTCCATCATTAGTTCAGCTACATGAGATGATGATTATCATACGCAAGTACTTAAATTACTTCATAAAATTCGCAAAAAACGATGTGCGGGCCTATAAAATTTGAGGGTTGCCCTCGATTTCCCTGGGATCCCATCATCAGATCCTGACCTGATGATCATGGGACTACTTGGGAAGTATACCCTTTCAAACAAAAGAAAAAATTTCCAAATCGGTCCAGGCGTCTTCGAGAAATCGGGGAACATACATAAAAAAAAAGATTCCGACGAATTGAGAACCTCCTCCTTTTTTTGAAGTCGGTTAAAAAAGAGAGACTACTTTTTCAGAATCATAATACAAATTGTGATGAAATGTTTCTTCATCTGCATTATCTACTTTATTGCTTGCTTGAACAGAACAAATGTACGAATTTTATCACAATTGATATTATGATTCTTATAAACTACTAACAACTACCTTTTATACTACACAAATAGTATGATAGTGGGATAATTGGTGTTTATAAACAAACCCTGTTGTAACCCGGAAAAAATGGTGAAGGACGTCAAATAAGTAGTAAGAAACAGTTTTTATTTCACCTGTCATTTGAGGAAACCGGCAACGAGAATAAACGGTTAAGTAAACATAAAATTGTTTCAATAAATTGAGTATCCATCAATAATTGGATCAATTTTCTGTTTACTCAAATCATCATTTATTATTGAGACAGTTTTTTTTCCGGTCAGTCGGTTGTTGGTTTAAAAATGAAATAATGACCACGAGGTATTTATTTTTACACGACTGCCCAAAAAAGGAGTATTATACCTGTATTTAAAAGTACTTAGATAAGATTTCACTTTGAAAACAAATAGAAACACCAAAGAACATCTTTCCATTTAAATCAACAAAAGATTAAACCAGAAAACACTCGCTTACGTATGAAAATCCTCAACACAACACATATTCGGTTGTAATCTAGAAAGGGAAAGCTCTCCTCGGTGAATAGCTATGAATAAATGAAACGGGACAATGCAGGCGCGTAATACAATTGCAGTGAAAAGACGCTCGCGCTGTGTGCTCTAGTTCCAAACAAGAGGAACGGTGGCTCAGGTGCAACGTCGCACAATAAGCGCTGCACGGAGTGGCAACAATGCGCGCGGTGATTGCAACATGCGCGCGATTGCACTGCGGCGACGCCATGCCACTTGACTGACAGTTAGTTGGGCCACAGAATAATTAATAGTACTATACGTACAGAAGGACTACTCCAAAAAAAAATCAAACAAATGTAAAATCTATATACGAGAGAATAAAGTACATTTTAACTGGCAGCCGTACCGCCCACCTACTTTTATAATAGCCTAAACTTCCCGTGCGCAAGCAAAAATGTACTGAATGGTTACGCCCGAGAGTTTATTTTGGTTTATCTGACGCCAACGACATTAAAAGGTTACTATGGGTCAAGCTCAATAGGGTTGCGACTTGCGAGTTTAGGCACAAATAGGTAGGTACCTATGCGTATTTTATGCATTTGCTAAATTACATTATTACCATAAATACCTATGTTCCTCAAGGAATTTTGTTTTTATCATCAGCCTATATCTTTTTGGTTTCGTCATCGATTACTACATACATTATTGATTGTTAGCACAGAATGATAATAGTAGGTACCTACGGCACCTTACGTGAGGAATAATATTTATAATAATATTATCTTTTCTACCTATTATTGTTATATTTTTGAACATTTATCTTACAAAAAAAAAGAATAATATTTAAAAGATTTTTATCGTCTATGGCAAAATAGCCAGTCCTTATTATTTTGCACTCAACCTAGTAACCGACCAATTACTATCGCATACTGTCACAGGCCCCGCGTTGCGTGTCTTTGTAGGTAGGTAAAAAAGTGGCGCAGCGAACTACGACCGCTGACCTTGAATGCGTAGTGTGGCCATTTTCTGAGTTAGAACTTTTAAACAACAACGCAAACATCTTTCTACTTTCTACCGATCTTAATTCTTAGTACTCAGCTTAAGGTGAGTGAGAGTGTCGTCTTTTTATCTTGGTCGTCCAGTAGGCTCACCCCCCCCCCCCAATTAGTATCTCGCCTCATTTCCAAACTTGTAACCTCATGATTAGGTATCATGATCAGTTAAGCCCATAGTTCACAAGCAGGGAGATAATTTTGTTGATCATTACTAAATATGTACTATATTTTTTTTTTCTTCATAATAATATTGTGTTATTTATTTACCAAAAGCACCTAAAGCAAGAAACTTGTGCGTAACTACACGTAACGTAACAAAAATATTAAGGAGACGGAGCTCGTGCGTAACGGGTGGCGCGTGGCAGCCGTAGTGAATGGGCCACGACATAATGGCCCCGCAACTACTTGCAGTTTTATGCCTACACCGCGGAGTGAGACAGGCCTGGTTGGGCGGGAATATAATATTGTAGATCTAGATAGTTACATGTTTAATTAGATTTCAGAATGATTATGAGATCGTTCTGTAAGCACAGAGGAACATCCACTAGAATCTACTGAAATCTACAGCTTTTTTAAAACCAACAGTGTTTGCCTATATTTTATAACTTTCAACTTCTAAAAGTAGACATTACGGTGAGTAACACCGAAGCTTAATTTACAAAAAATATGACGAAAGAAAAAAAATCTCCACTTCTGTAAAATAGAAAAACCGGCAACGAAAAAATCGAAAATGGTTTTTGGCATAGAAAACATTTTTCTGCCTTCCCGTGCAAAGAGCAAAGTAAGACAGAAGTTGTTAATTAAGCCACAAAACAGAAAAATCGAGACAGTTACGGTCTAATGAAGACGGAATGCCTAAAACAAAACATTCTGTTGATTGGCAGCCCCTGTTATCTAAGTTTTGGAGTCAATTAGGGATGACAACGACTTTTTTGGTAAACAGATCGCATGTGCCCCATAAGGTTTACGGAAAGTTTATTAGCTATCTATACACACCTACATACCTAGTTATTAAAAAAGTCGCCTCTTTAACTCTGTACGCTTAGATCTTTCAAACTACGGGTAACGGATTTTCATGATGTTTTCAATAATAATAATAACAGATTAATTATAAGGATTATTAATATGCATAATACATTTTTACCGACTTCAAAAAAAGGAGGTTATCAATTCGACCCGTATGTTTCTAATATTTCCAGAACTGCCCAGATTTCATATATGTTAGTCTGTATCAGCGTCTGAACAAATGTGCCAAATTTCAAAAGTGTATGTATGTATGTTTTTATGTTTGTGTTCACATATCTCCGGAACTACAAGTCCGATTTAAGTAATTATTTTTTTTGTTGTATTAGGTATTGTCCAACTTAGGGTACACTGCAACTTTCATCAAAATCGGTTTAGTAGTTTTTGAGATAGGGAGTTTTTTGCCTACTTGGGTTGTAGATTTTCAAAGTCGATTGTATGTTTGGTCGCGATTTTCACATAAGTATTTGTTACATTCTAGGGAAGGTTTCAGTATATAACAATCGTGGACTACTCGTGACGTTGACCGCATAGATCCGTTTTTGTTGCTGACTTGGATTAAAGAAGATTTTTGTTGAATATCTGAACTAAAAAGGGTAAAATAAAAAAAAATAAAAAAAGAACTGACTTCAAATCAAACACAAAAAAAAAGTTTAAAATAACTTTTCTTTCGGAAGTCGGTGGCAATAGTCAATGAAATAAAAAACAAAGCCACCGACTTCTGAAAGAAAAGTTATTTTAAACTTTTTTGTGTTTGATTTGAAGTCGGTTCTTTTTTTTATTTAAAAAAAGTTTTTAATATAATTTTTTTATAGTAGATGTACCATGCTGGATAAAAGACGCTTCCAACTGGTCCTATTCGAAATGTATACCTTACTATACTACACCATCCTACAGCTGATATAATGATTGATGAAAATGATTAATAGTTTATTTTATCAATGACTAAACATGCAGCTCATTATGAAAAATGAAAAAAATAAACGTAAAAAATATAGTGGGACCTACTCAGAAAGTTCCGGTGTGTAGCACTCACAAACGCCTTACGTTTATGACGTGGACGAGGCGAAAGGAATATGTAAGGATACATAGTACATATTTTTCTGTGACTTTTGAGTACTATCATGGAAAAATAACGTGAATTTATGAATGTATCTATGCAAATTGTTTAGAAATGCGGTAACGCCTATCTGAATTGTATAAAACACTCTGTTTCTAAAATTCGTGATATGTCATGTCAACATTCCAAATGTTTGTTTGGCCTGTATTCAAATATTTTAGTGGCATGTGAAACAATGTATCTGTATAATACTCGTATATACTAAAATGATAGTGGATTTTCTGTTCTGGCACATGTCAAAAAATCCAATTTATTTTAGTTATTCAATGAATTCATGTCAACTCTAAAACACCTATTTCAACAGCAAAAGTAAACAAAGGAAAACAATGAAAAGTTACACCGAAAATATTGGTGTAATACAGATTCATCAGCATTATTATTTTATCCAAATTAATTTGGTGTCAGCGCAATAAATCTTCTTCCATTCTTCTCTATTAATCGTAATTTCAGTCACCTCCTTCCTATCCATACCATCACGAATAAAAAAAAACACCCTTAGCATCCTTCTTCTTTGTTTTCATTATAAAAACCACTTGAGACAATATTTATTTATTTATTTATTTATTTATTAATCACATCATCACTATCATTACAGGATTTTCCTAATTCAATAGTGTGGCCGCAAAATTACAGTTTTAATTACTACCTATAACATAAAATGTACATTGTAGTTTTTGTGAACTCACTCAGAGAACAAGTAAAAATATCAATATTTTCTGCTACGTCATTAAGTACACGTAAGGTACGCGTCACTATGCACTTCACCTTAATAATCTCAGCCCCAAACCCATCTGCCATTATAATATATTTGCCAAAACAACAGACAATCAATAGAATTTGCAACAGCGCTTCCAATCTCCGCACGAAGCCAAGGTGTTGCATAAATAGGGCTAAATTGGAATCCCCAAAATTCAGCCACATATTAGCTGGACGTATCCTCAGGGCATAAGGGGGCGAATGGGGAGATCGGGCAAAGTTACAAACTTCAGAGTAAGCACTGTCGGTCTCGACCACTGTGACTCGAACCGAATTCACATCGGGATTAAATCGGACACTATGTCGGGTACATGTGAATTAAATTTTGCCTTCCATTACGTATGCATAATTTAGGAGCATTTTCGGATATTGATTGGTTAATTAATTTTAAATGTGATGTTTGTGGGTTGATAGAATTGTTAGATATTGGTATAATTTAAGGTTAATTGATTTAGTGTTGACTTAGGCTTTGGTACACGCTCTTTTAGGTTTAAATATTTTAAATCCCTCATCATTTGGCCAATAGTGTCCAATATTAAAACTTAAACAGACTCTACAAACAAGATACAAAAAGAACACAATATTCATCTCATGTTTTCTTTCAGAACAAAGTTGTACCTATACGCAAAAATAACTGGACCGCAGAGTTCCTTAGGAAAATTTCCGCATCCAAATAGTATAAGAAGTATAAAACTTTGGGAGACCGGGACTTAAATCTCCAAGTTTATAATACTTATTTGCTTAATACATACCTACTTGAATATTTTTTAAAAGTTCCTCCTTTCGAAGAACATTGAAAACACGTGGATACAGTTTTAAAACTGTTCGCCAATTCTAGATTGCGCGCTCCGCCAACTCGAACTTTATCTAACAGCTGATTGCGAGTCTTTTCTTCAGAAAAGTATCGTTAGAATCTTTCCTTTTACGTTTCCTTTATTTTTATTGTGACTGAAGCCAACTAACTTTATGTTATACATAACTGATCAAGTTTGTGCTTGGCGAGAAAGGAACTTAAGTCGCAAATCGATTCTGTGTCGAGTTATTTTTTTTTTAAGTTTCTTCGACTTTTTCCTTGGATTATTGATTTTTATTACTCTCAAATATTTTTAAGCACACCTTTGTGCTTCAAAATATTTGATTTTTTATTTATCTCCTAAGTTCACGTCAATGAAATTGGTCAAAGAAAATGTCGTGAAGAAACATGCACTTCTTATCAAAATAATGTAGTCCAAAACTATTTCAGAGACCTGAAGCATTCTCAAAGGCAGTTAATTAACTCTGACTCCAAAGAGACGCCGCATGTCACTCGAAAAAGAAGACCACGTAGGTTCTCTGTAATAACTTCCACATATCCTTTATTTCACATTACGTTTATTCGCGCGTTTAAAAATGAATAGAACTTTATTGAACGTTACTTCAACCGCTGAAGCCGTGTGTAGTTCTTTGTTCCCCATTCCGGTTCACGGACAAAAGCATTCGTGTTCAAATGCAGCTCAAAATTTCAAATACACGAAACGCGAAACGACTGGCGAGGTGACGTTCTATTTACAAAGACGGCGGGCTCCGTAATAATTGCAGGAGCGTTTAACTTTACTCGCTCGTATTATACTTGGTGTTTATTTTGTTCGAGTTCAAGTACTTGATGTGATTTGCATAGATAGCCCGTGAACAGTTCCTTGAAAGCCGCTTATATTTAGTACTGGACAAACAAAGGAAGCTCCGGGAGGTGACGAAGTTACTGGCAGGCGCTTTCCATTTATAGTGTAGAATAATTATTAACAGTAGGTAATTCAGTCTTTTTATGAAGAAGTAGATAGTTCTAATTCCATTTATTGTCCTAGGTTTGTAATAGCTAACATTTGGCGTAGATAACAGTTAATAGAGTCCAATTTAGTGTAACATAGACATATTAGGGTCGACGGCATTGTAGTAATGACTCTAATACAATACTAATAGAAGATATTATAGCAACTAAGTATATCACATGTATACGCTTTTGTTAATTCTAGGTAACCGTTCGTTTATGTTAGTTGTAGATAAGAAAAATCCACTAGGTGCTGGTTTTATCCGACGGTGAAATGGTGGGTTTTATTCGTATATTAGTAAGTTCAGCGTCCCTTTCACAAAATTATCAGAACCAATTCTTATCTTATTCAGGTAAATAGTAATTGGCTGGGCTTAATTTGTATGGGACCTTTAGATTCCACCACTTAATATTACGTACTTTGGGGAATATACACGTTTAAATAAGAAGATACAGTATTTAGTTGTCATAACCAAAAAGATGATTGAAGTTGCATAATGAGCCGTTGAGCTGCACGTCTGCAGTGTGCCGATTAAGTTGCCGATTAAATGACGGCTAAAATAACCACGCCCTGAAATAGCCAGAGGGCGACGCGGTAGATCTTGTAAAAGATGGAGGGACGAGCTAGACAACAAGAGATGATGATGCAAGATGTGCAAGGGAATGTGTGTGTTACAGAATGGTTGAAGCAGTGGCTGAGAAATCGGCAGGTCCACTTCGTATGGCCAATATTCGTATTGCCTTGTATGATCTGGATCTGGGTGTCTAAAGTCCGTCAACGAAAATACGGGGACGGAAACAGATGTACGAACGTAACCAATGTAAAAATCAAATGGTGGGCGGGTAATACCACATATTGATGATGAAGCGGCGCTATGCTAGTGGATGTGATTATGATTATGTCGTATTTTATGTGTAATGTGTTTTTTTCTGTATTTTATGTGTAGTCTTTAAGTAAAAAAATATGGATCTCTGTGTCTGAAATAAAGTTATATTATTATTATTATTTTTCTTTATTCATTATTTTTCATATTTCTTTACATTTTTAAATATTAAAAAAAAAATTCAAAACATTTAAAAATATAAAAAATAGTGGCCCACTAGCATCGGGAACAGGGTCCAAGGTGCCGGTGGTTAGGGCTCTAGAGAGAGGAACCTCCTCACAATGCGCGCCGTGTCCAAGAGAACTGCTTTCTGCATCAAGCCCTTGAGCCAGCTGCACAATGAGAGCCTCTTAAGATGTTGGTCGAGGCTCTTCGCAATAAGCCCATTGACCGAAACGACTATCGGTACAATGACTGCTGAGTCCACGTCCCACATGTCGACAATCTCGTGTGCTAAATCAAGATACTTGATTTTTTTATCATTTTCAGCTTTCACGAGATTTTCGTCATGAGGGACGGTGATATCAACAATCATTGCACGGCGCTCTCGGCGATCTACCACCACTATATCAGGCTTATTGGCTACAATAGTCCTGTCAGTGATGATAGATTGATCCCAATACAATATGGCATGACCGTTTTCAAGAACTGGGTCGGGCACATACCTGTAGTATGGTACTTCAGAATCCACAAGGTTGTATTGCAGAGCGAGTTGCTGGTGGATAATCCTAGCTACTAGATTGTGTCTGTGCAAGTACTCGCCGTTAGCAAGACGAGAACAACCGGAAACAATGTGTCTGATCGACTCACCGGGACGGTGGCATGCCCGACAGATGTCAACCGTACCGTCCTTGACAATATATTTCCGGTAATTGTTCGTCATGATAACTTCATCCATAATCGCACAGACAAAACCTTCGGTTTCCCCGAAGAGGTCACCGAAACGTAGCCAGGCTACAGACGCCAAAAGGTCTACATCAGGTCCGTGAAGGGCCCTGTAGAACCGTCCGTGTAGCTCCTTGCTTTGCCATACCTCCCTGCGGTCATTCGTATCCAATACCACAGGTTTGCGCCAGTTCTCGTTAGCCAAGGAGAGCGGGGTAAGGCCTTTGTCCACTGAAACTACATCTCGATGCATCCCCACGTCGGCTTCAAGGAAGTATTCCCTGAGATTGCATACCTCGCGGTTGTGCAAGGTCTTAGCATTGAGTAAGCCACGGCCTCCACACTTCCGCGGGATATACAGTCTCATCACCGATGACCGTGGGTGATGCATCCGATTTGCAGTCAGCAGTGTACGGACCTTTCTATCCAGGGCGTCAAGTTCCGTTTGAGTCCATTTGAGTATGCCGAAAGAATACATCAGAACCGGCATGACCCAACTATTAAAGGCGCGCACCTTATTTCCGCCTGATAAAAGACTATTTAACACTTTGTTCAGGCGGCCAAAGAAGCGCTCCCTCAACGATTGCTTCATGCCAGCAACATTGATGCCCAATGATTCCGACATACCCAAATACTTATAGGTTTCGGTTGCTGAAAGGGATCTAAGGTTTATGGAATCTGAGAGTTGGGTGCTCTCAGATTCCATAATCCCCCCTCGTCTTACATGCATGACCGCACATTTCTCCACACCAAATTCCATCATAATGGCGCTACTGAAGGTTTCAGTGATCTTCAGTAGCCCCATCAGCTGCGAATTGGTGGGGGCAGAAAGTTTCAGGTCATCCATATAAAGGAGGTGAGATATAACCTGACCGCCTCTCCTCAACCGATAGCCTAGACCTGAATCCTCCAGCAGTGCGCTAAGAGGATTCAGGGCTAAGCAAAACCAAAGCGGACTCAAACTGTCACCCTGAAATATTCCTCGCTCAATCCTAATCGGTTCGTCGCTCTCGAGAATCTGCCGACGTCCCGGATAGAGAAGGAACGTCCTCCATTGCCGCATACATGACAACAAGAAGGTGCGAAGTGTTGCATTTATTTTGTACAACTCTAGCACCCTCATGAGCCACGCATGCGGCACAGAGTCATAGGCCTTCTTATAATCTATCCAACACGTCGACAGATCCCTCCGGGATCGACGAACCTGTTGGCTTACGGCCATGTCAATAAGGAGCAGCTCTTTAGTACCGCGGGACCAATTCCTACATCCATTCTGAGAGGCAGACATAATTGAATTACTATCAATATGATAAGCAATTTTTGCTCTCAGAATGGATGTTAGAACTTTATAGATAGTCGGTAGACACGTAATTGGTCTATAGTTTTTTGGTTCCGCGGTACCACCTGATTTATAGAGCAGGTCTGTGGGTAACACCTGTGGTAAAAAACATTGGTAGCGACCCTGTCTCTAAAGATGACTGAAATTGTGAAGCTAAGCAAGCGTGTGACCCTCGTAGCCATTTTATCCAAAAATTATGCAGTCCGTCCAGCCCTGGAGATTTCCAATTAGGTAACGGACGGACTGCATGGGCTACGTCAAGTGAGGTTATAGAAATTGCTTCCATTTCTGGGATTGAGTCACACGCTCGCTCAACCACACGCATCCAGTCACCCTCAGTGTGACCAACGGGCACTGACCAAATACTTCGCCAAAAAGCACTCATAGCTTCATTATCTGGCAAGTGCCCGTCAGTAACACCCTGATTGAGAATGGGTCGCTCCCATGTTCTGTATACCCACCTTTCATCACTTTGGAACATGCGATTCTGAGTGTATCGATCCACTCTTCTCCTATACCGGCGGATACGGTTCGCCCATGCATAAACTTTCTGCTTCAGGAAGTCAATGCGCTCTGTGAGACGGGACATATAATCTTGAGAACTGATACCAGTTCCCGAGAAAGCCCGCCTCACAAAGCGCATCACCCTTGGGCGTGTATTTCCCTCCCTGAAGCAGATGAGCTTCCCAATGAGCACCCTGGCCTCATTGATACGACGCTCAATCCTGCACTGCCAGGCTGGCACGGCAAGTTTCGGTCGTGCAGCTCTTTCTGTGTTCGGGAATTTGACATGAGCTACACGACATGCCGCGACAGCCGTACAATACAAGATTGAGTGTGTATCGCAAAGGTTTGCGCTGCTCTCAATAAAATCTGGTAACAGCGCATCCAGGGCACACACTAGGGCTCTGTTTTTTTTATTCATGGGCAAACGGGGTAGCCGCGGTCTAAGATCAGGTGATGTGAACCGATACTCACGAATCGCATCCTCCAAAGCACTCCTTATTTCCACATTGCATTGGTTATCTGCAGATATAACCCTGTCGGCCTCCTCTTCAACATCCTGGTTTACTCGCGCAGTGACAGGTAAATGGGTGTTTATCTGTGTTGCGAGAGGGTTGTCGACAGGGCTACTCTGCACTTCCGAGCGCAGCCGATCAAGTGTAGCATCATCCAACCTATGACTACGTTGAATCACGCGCACCTGATCCGACAATCGTTGGGCCGAGACGTTGACAGCGGGCTCAAGCACCTGAAACAGAGAGAGCATCCTGGTTCGGTACGCCGTAAGGTTAATTCCTCCCTCTGTAGCCCCATAATATGCGCGCATCACATTTTCGTTAATGGACTGAGTCCAACGAATGCGCGACACATTTCCACCGGCAGCGGGGACCCTGTTCGGGGCCTGTTGGCCTCGAGGTCCCAAGCCCGCTGGTGGCCGTCCTCTTCCTCGTCGTGGCGGTGGTGGTGGCGTCGACGGCGGGGAGAAAAACTCGTCGCTGGAGCTCGACGCGGCTGCAGCGCTCGATGACACGACGTCCACTGGTGAGGCGCGTCCCGGCGGCTGCGAGGCGGAGCTCAGCGACGAGCCCGGAGATCTTGGGTGTGCTGGCTGCGGTTTGGTTCGACTTCTAGTTATCATTGCAAAAGTACTGGATTCATTTTCTTCTTTTTTCCGTTATTTTACTGTATTGTTCTTGTTGTTCTTGATTTTTCATTTTTGTTTGTTATTATTGATACCAGAATCATATTTAAACGGTAGTTTTTGCGGCAAATAAAATAAAATTAAAATGTAAATTGAAGAAGAATTTTTTTTTACGTCAGTCACTTTTGACAGTCGGACCACAGATCTTATTATTATTATTATTATGATGTGATTATGTCATTTTTTTGGCGTTTCCCCTAACTAGGACTTTCTCCTGTGTCGTGGGTGCGTTTACAAACGTAATTATAATAAACTCACATACCTACACAAACGCCCAGACCCGAAACAGTTATTTGTAGATCATAGAAATATTTGCTCAGTGCGGGAATCGAACCCGCGACACGCAGCGCAGCAGTCCAATCGATTAGCCACTGCACCAACGTGATAAAAATAATACCATAGATTTCCGCAGGCCATTAGTGGTGGCTCGGACTGTAAGGCGTTGTCTGTCAAATCGTGAAAGACTTCTCATTCTTTGTTCGGGCTCGTTGTCAAAACGTCTGACACTAAGGCCAAAACCACGGGTTTTGTGATTAGACGCCCTGATTATATAAATCACCCATCCATGATAAATGCATCCATGATATAGGAATCATTAGTATAGGGCCACATTTTAAAACAAAACTTTGAAACAAAGCTAAATTAAAAAGGTTAACATAAACATTTGTTACTCAAATACGAACAGGTCAGTCTGTCGCATAGCCACGAAAACAAGCTATTACCTAAATAAGCCCGAGGCGAGGTATTAATTGCTACCTGCATGGTGCGGTTGAAACGCGGCTGTAACTAGTTATCATTTTAACTTAGTCTGGTTCAGGGAAACGCTAGATGGAGGCAGCTAGATACATAAAGTATCTCATGTTGAGCATCGTTTATTCTGATGAAGCTGAAATTGTAAGCTAAGCTGAATAAATAAGCAGAAGTGTAGTTGTTAATCTAAGCACATAATTATCGCAAAAGGTTTTATTCCGTCGCATCCCAGCCTCATTTAGAAACGTGTTTAGTTCTTTCGACCATATTTGGTATTTGTGGTCTATTTCAACGAACATTTTGAGGCAAAACAAAGAAAAAAAGATTTGTAAACGTTCTTAACCATCAATTCATGAGATATTATAGAGCACAAGTCAATGCGCACTTGCGCAGGCACAGATGCACTTGTACATACGTCCATCATTCTCATAACCTTATGGTACCACCAGATACATAATATTGGGCTGCTCCACAGAATTTGGTCCAGAAAAATCCAGTCAAGTAAAACAGAAAGTATTATATTACTATAAGTATTGAGAAGTTTAGAATCTAGGACCTACACAAAAGTACTAAGAACAGAATTCTAGCCCGCAACATTGAAATCAATTTCAAAATTTTTGAACTCAAAACAACCACTTGAACGAAAATATAACACTATATCTAACGATTACACGTTTATGAGAGAGCAGTACCAAGATTTTACAATATTTATTTGACATTTGGCCCAGCATGTGGTGTCGGCGTAGACTACGAAATATGAGATTCTGCGGTGTATATTATTACCTGAAATGTGTGGAATGACATTATTGCTGGCATGTATATGTACGTTTATATATATGTTCTGTTCTGTACAGTCGTAAAGATATGTCACAGTCAAAATATTGCTACCGGGACACGTCGCGTTTGAATTGCGAGCCACTACACCTGCCTAGTATGTATGTATAGTGATGTACATATATATAAATTATGCATGCCATTGTTTCTGCGGTTATAACATCTGTGTTTTATTGCTGTTGACTCGCCTTCACTTAGTTACTGTCTAACCTCAGTATCAGTAATGCTAGCGATAAGTTTGAAGTTTGATAGTGCAGTTCGGTTAACCGTTTCAACTTAACTTCCTTAATAACTCTTTTCAAACGCAGGCTTTGTTTCAAGAATACGGGTAATTGCTAGTTTAAGATGCACTGAGCGGTGTCGGTCGACTTCGGATCAGAAAATATCGAAGTTTTATTAAATATAATTAAGTTGTGCCAAGAGCACGCTAAACTTGGCCACTTCAATCGCTTCTAGAAAAGGAAAATAAAAACAAAATTATGACCGCACCTTTCGCTTCAACCAGTCTCGGAGCTGGGGCCTGTGGTTGACGAGACCAGTCTAGAATGCAACGACAATAATAATTAATTGTTTAGTTAATGATGCTTGGCAAATGATTAAATTCTGGAGCAGCAGAGCAGGTGGTTGCCCAGTTGTATCGGCCCCGACTTACGAGTTGTAGGTATACCGTGGGTTCGAACCCAGCCAAGTGCATTAATTTGTGTTATTTATTTCATCTCCACTGCTCTCAAAACAGTGAAGTGAAACACCGTAATGAGCCTCTAATTGTTTGCGATCTGTACTGTTATCATTACGTTAATACTAACGCGTGTATACTACAGTCGTCTAATAATATTAGCCACCCTTTGGTGCTGAAATAATTGAATGTAGAAATATAGGAGCAATGTTACTTTGTATCTTTTATTTTGCTTAGCGAGATGAAAATATTTGCATAAAATGATAAAATATTTGTATTACCTACAAGTGATTGTTTCGGGTCTGGGTGTTTGTGTATGTGAGTTTCCAAGTTTGCAAACACACCCATGATACAGGAGAAATTCCTAGTGTGGGGAAAAGTGTAAAAAAACGAATACACTCTTAAGTAGGCCACCAACGTTATTCATTTTGTTGTTAAGTCAATTCTAGCGTTCTCGCGCCCGGCATTGGTCGAGCCCATGCTGCGGGGCAAGACGGAATGGGAAGCGGTCGCCTCCTTCTGCGAAGCAGTCATGCTCGCTAAGGAGAAGGCGGGCCACTTGAAGAAGAGGACAGCGTCCTCCCTCCGCCCCAACCGCCGTGGTGAACGCCCACGGCGACAGACGTCGCAAGACGATTTCCGGCCACCGTAGGCGCGGGCATGCAGGCGGCGAGTAAAGGGCAAGTCGCTGTCCGACCGTGGACCATGCCCGGGTCGACGGCGCGTTGTGATCCACGCGCGCCTCAAAGAGCGTCAGCATAATGACGGGCGCCTCCAGAGGGCCAAAGCCTGCCGGGGTCGCGGGACTTATCTCATCACCGTGACCTCGGAACATAAAGGCTATTGAAGGACACCGTGGATTTTAGTCAGTACAAGTCTGCCAGTCCGCTAAAATACGCTAGAATTGACTTAAGCGTGGTAAAATCATCAAATGAGTCCTCCCACCCCGGGCAGGGCGGGTCTATGTAGGTAATTCTTTGTGTCTTGTAAAGTGATAATTGTACGTACGATAAAAAAATTGCATCTAATTATTTTCTTTGCGAAACTTCATCATCAGTCTATAAATGTTTCTACTGCTGGGACACAGGCCTCCTCTCTGTGAGAGTTACGAGTATGTATCCAAGTTTCATTTTTTGAATGGAAAAGCTCTTACTACATGCCATTTAAAAAATATGTCAAAACTTGAAAATACTGAATTTGCCCGATTATACACGCTGCATACACTCTTCCGCGCTGAACTTTATAAATCCTTTAGTTTTACACCTCTGGCATAAAAATAGAGGTACTTCCATACAGGCTTGTAAACTAAAAATATGATCGCGTTGAGCCACTGTGCTGTGTGTATTGCAGACCGTCATATTTTCATCGTCGAATGAAAAGCGACTGCAATGTAATAACCGCCACAAAGGAAAGACCGATGTTGTTTTTGGTCTCCGTGTGAGCCAATTTAAATATGTGCGAATGTATGTGTTCAACAGAGGCGTAGCTACCGCCATATCAGTCGTATCAATGATATGGGGGGCCCAAGTATCAAGGTCCTCCGACGACTGGAATAAAAATAAAAAAAAAATATAAAAAAAAAAAAATATAAAATCTCTTGAATTGACATGTCATTGGGAGAAAGCTTGAGACCCAACAACGAACACATTAGAGACTGATTATAATACCTGCTCACATAATTACAATAGCTACAAACAAATTAAGATAACAAAACTCTAAACGTTCTAAATCACATATCCACACACTGATACACATAGAAACCGAAAATTCGTATTCAGCGCAACATTTTGCAGTACAGAATGTAATCTAAACGCAAAACGAAATAAGTGGCCACTTGTCTCCGTGAAACAAATGACTGTTTCCTAGAAGTTGTAGGAGTTTTTCATTTACGATTGGAAGATAAAAACTTGGCTGTGACCTGGGGGTCTAATCTATAAGCACGAAACCCGTAGTTTCGGCCTTAGTTACGGACGTTTTCTATGCCCCGTGACATCGATCCTGAACTAAGAATAAATGATAAATATCACGATTTGACAGATAGCTCTTTAGATTCCCCGCCACCACTACCACTGCCACCTGCGGAAAATTCGTGGTAGTGCATTTTTAATGCAATTTGATATAATTACTTTTCTTGGGAAATCCGTCGTCGGACGATAGTCTATGACGTTGGGGATACGCCTCAAGTGGAGTTGGGCAGGGCATCTGGCTAGACGCAGAGATGGCAGATGGAGTAAAGTTCTGACCGAATGGTGGCCAAGGTTCGGCCAAAGAAACCAGGGCCGCCCAAAAGCCCGTTGGGTTGACGATATCGTCAAGATCACGGGGAATAGATGGATAAGAGATGCACAGAACCGAGAGATATGGCATAAAAAGGGGGAGGCCTATGCCCAGCAGTGGATGATCCCGGGCTGATATGATGATGATGACTTCTCTTGGGGCAGCATTATCCGTTAGCAAATTTGTTATGTGTTAAATGTGTTATTAGTTACAATAGTACATACATCAGTATCCGTACCCGTGTCTTCGTCCAAGGACTTAAAAAGTAGAACCCCTGTGACTAGCGAAATATACCCACTATCAATCGTGAACTTATCTAATGTTACTCATTAGACGCTTCCGATGGACGATGGACAGCATTAAGGGAACCTTGGGTCTTAAACGTGGGTTTACGGTATTGATCTTATGTGTTCAAGAGATACTTTTCACCTAAACGTTTAGTTTCGTACAATGATACGAGTATGTACTTGTCTTGAAAATGTAATAAAACAGTTATTATTTTATTGCCAAGTTCGGGCATGACAAACGCTTGCACGGACTAGACAGGTCCATTCAAATCTATGTTATTTTTTCTTAAAAACAGTTTTTTTTTTTAGTTTTTTTTTTCAGACACAATAATCAAAATGGCCCCGATGACTTGACTAAGACTATGTCTGGATATTCAGAGAGACAGCGACCAGGTAAAATATTTTTTTTTTAAGTTTCATTAATGCCATGATCACAAACTTTTTTTGAAATGTGTACACTGTGTACCTAAGTTTATACAATAATTCAATCAAAGTGTATATTTTTTACCATATTAAGTAACAATTACTCTACAATATTTACTTAAAAAATGCTTTAATTTACTAAAAAACACTGATACAATACACATAGTTATAAATGTAGAACTGTGAATGTGGTAAGGAAAAGGGTGTGAAATGCCGATAGTCCATTGAAATAGGAGGATCCTCCGAGCAGACGGGTGCTGTGTAATTATAATTATTAATTATGATTTTAAATCGCATGACGCAGGAATTTCACTTTCAAACTTTTTTAACTCCATGGATGTCCCTAGAGTACTTACATAGTAATCATACCCTTCCACGAAAATGATAACGATGTATGTACATTATAACGTTTTATAATGAACTTAGGTTGTAATCTTTATTTGTATTGCGGACGCAATCATATCTACGTGCTACGACGTAGCGGTCACTACGACGTAGCGGTTGCTACGTGACGCGCTACGGATCTCATATCTTTTTATTTCAATTACTGTGTAACTGTGGATTACCGTTATATTAACATAATAACTGTATATTTGTACTACTTACTGTATACCTAAATATACACAAGCAATGGAATATACTAGTAATGAATAATATAATATACTTAATTAATTGAATATATTAATAACTAGCACTTCGCCCGCGACTTCGTCCGCGCGTATTTCGAATTTTGTCTCTGGGGATTTATACTCCCGGCCAACCTCTTTCTTGAAAACTATTTGGAAAATCAAAATCAATATCCAACAAAAATTTTATCAACCCCAAAAACATGAAATCCTAAAAAGAACAAACCTATGCAAAATTTGTGACTCCTAACTATCCCAAAACAACCCCTTTTTATCGTGCTAAAATCACCAAATGACGGGACGGAGGGACTGTCAGACGTGTGCTGACTAAAATCCACTTTAATAGCCCTTTACGTTTCAGGGTTACGGTTACCTTATGAGACAGTCCCGCGTCCTCGGCAAGCTTTGGCCCTCTAAGAGTCCGTCATTTTACTGACAGCTCTTTGAGGCGCGCCTGGAACACGAAGCGCCGTCGACACGGGCAAGGGCCATGATCGGACGGCGAGTCACCATTACACGCCATCCGCATGCCCGCGCCTACCGTGGCCAGAAATCGCCTCGCGACGTCTGTTGCCGTGAGCGTCTCCCACGGCATTGTCGTGAGATGGACGCTGTCCTCTCCCTCACGCGACCCGCCTCCTCCTTCGCTAGCATGACTGCTTCGCAGAAGGAAGCGACCGCTCAGCAGCAAGGCCTCGACAAATGCTGAGGTCGCCGCCTTTCGCTTCCGTGAGAACACGACGGTGCTCTGTCCAAGCGTGTCAGTCCTGCACCGTATGCTCCAGGCGATCCGGGCGATCCTCGCAGTGGTGACACCCAGGTGTTTCATCCCTCTCAATCAGACTCAGGAACTTCTCTAAACTTACGTGTCCGGTGAAGACCTGTGTCAAGCTGAAGGTGAGGACGTCGTGACGCCTCTATAACCACTCTTCAAAGAGGGGTTATTTCGCAACATCCCGTCTTAGTGAGCATTTTCATCCTAAAAATACCCCCCATACAAAATTGAGACTCCCTAGCACTTGTAGTACCGAAGATTCAACTATCGACCTCAAAAACAACAACTCAGGGTCGTATTTCGCAACACCCTCTCTTAGTTCTAAAAACCTGTGTTCTAAAAAGAACCCCCTTGCAAAATTTGAGATCTTTAACTATCAATCCCAAGACAACCCCTAAGTGGTCGAATTTCGCAAAATCCCGTCTTAGTGAACATCTACGTCCTAAAAATAACGACCATGCAAAGTTGCAACATTTGAGACTCAAATTATCAACAACGAAAACAACCCCTTAGTTAGAGATTGAATTTCGCAATATCCCGTCTTAGGTAGCACCTACTTCTTAAATAGTACCCCCTTGCAAAATTTAAGACTCCTTACTATCAACCCTAAAAACAATCCCTCAGGGGTCGAATTTCCCAACATCCCGTCTTAAGCATCACCTACGACCTAAAAAGAACTCTCATGTAACATTTTAAACTCTTAGTACCCTGAGTAACAAAGTTTCATGCAAACTATCAACACCAAAACCAACCCCTTAGGGGTCGAATTTCAAAACATCCCGTCTCAGTGAACATCTTGGTCCTTAAAAGAATCCCCATGCAAAATTTGAGACCTCTATCTACCAACACCAAAAACAACCCCTTAGGGGTCGAATTTCCCAACATCCCGTCTTAAGTATCACCTACGTCCTAAAAAGAACTCTCATGTAACATTTGATACTCTTAGTACTTGTAGTAACTAAGTTTCATACAAACTATCCATGCTGAAAAACAACTCCTTAGGGGTCGAATTTCACAACATCCCGTCTCAGTGAACATCTTTGTCCTTAAAAGAATCCCTATGCAAAATTTGAGACCTCTGTCTACCAACACCAAAAACAACCCCTTAGGGGTCGAATTTCCTAACATCCCGTCTTAAGTATCACCTACGTCCTAAAAAGAACTCTCATGTAACATTTGAAACTCTTAGTACTTGTAGTAACAAAGTTTCATGCAAACTATCAACACCAAAAACAACCCCTTAGGGGTCGAATTTCACAACATCCCGTCTCAGTGAAATTCTTTGTCCTTAAAAGAATCCCCATGCAAAATTTGAGACCTCTATCTACCAACACCAAAAACAACCCCTTAGGGGTCGAATTTCCCAACATCCCGTCTTAATTATCACTTACGTCCTAAAAAGAACCCGCATGCAAAATTTGAAATTCTTAGTACTTGTAGTAACAAAGTTTCATACAAACTATCCATGCCGAAAAACAACCCCTTAGGGGTCGAATTTCACAACATCCCGTCTTAGTGACCATCCTTGTCCTTAAAAGAATCCCCATGCATAATTTGAGATCTCTATCTATCAACACCAAAAACAACCCCTTAGGGGTCGAATTTCGCAATATCCCGTCAAAGTAAGCATCTACCTCCTAAAAATATTCCCCATACAAAATTTGAGACTCCTAGCACTTAAAATAACGAAGTTTCAAACAAACTATCAACACCAAAAACAACCCCTTAGGGGTCGAATTTCAAGAAACCCCTTTCGTAAGTAGTACCTACTTCCTAAAAAGAACCCGTATGCAAAATTTGAAATTCCTAGTACTTGTAGTAACAAAGTTTCATACAAACTATCAACCCCAAAAACAACCCCTTAGGGGTGGAATTTCGCAAAATCCCGTCTTAGCGAGCGCCTACGTCCTAAAAAGAACCCATATGCAAAATTTTAAACCCCTAGCCCTGGTAGTTTCTGAGATTTCGTGTCCTATGAGTGAGTGACCTTTCGCTTTTATATACAGGGTGTCCAGTAATGAATGGATAACCTTGGAATGGGTCATAGTAGAACAAAAGGCGATTCAGAAAAAAATACAATAAAAAATCAATACCGAGTATTTCCTAAGATATGTCACTTTTAAGAATATTGAAAATTTTTGGTACCCTACTTTACATTCTTGCACACCACGACCACAAATTGATGAATTCCATCATTTTTTTATTGATAAAATAATCTACATTAACTGAGCTAATAGATGAGCAGTAAATAGTAACACTGCTACTAAACAGCTTTTTGAAAAATGAACTCGAATTAGTACTTTAGTGAAAAAATTGAGAAAAATTTTCATTGAGACAAAGTTTAAGCAACCATAGCATGAAAAAAACGTACGGCGACACAGGTGACCAATAATTTTAAAATAATATGCACTTAATGCAGATTTCAAAAAGGTATTACTTATCATTGTACCTAATGTAAATAATGAATTATTGATAATTGAGTTTGAAAGGAGAGAAAATTGCTGCTGAGAAAAGTTTGAAATATTCAGGTAGTCCAGGTAAACCCCACACATTTTAAGGATTTCACCGAAGAAAAAAAAAGTCTCGTCTTCTAGACGCTTCGAATGACACCTATTTCAAATCTATTGGATACCTTCACCCACCTTCACCCAGGTTAGGTTAGGTAAGCCAATTTCTCTCCTTTCAAACACAAATAGCAATTATTCATTATTTTCAATAGGAACAGTGATGAATAATACCATTTTGAAATCTGCATTAAGTGCATATCATTTAAAAATTACTGGTCACCTGGGTTGCCATACGTTTTTTTCGTCTTTGTACCTATTGAAGACAATGAATAATTGCAATTTGTGTTTGAAAGGAGAGAAATTTGCTAATCAACCTAGGTGAAGGTATCCAACAGATTTGAAATAGGTGTCATTCGAAGCGTCTAGAAGATGAGACTTTATTTTACTTCGGTGAAATTCTTAAAATGTGTGGGTTTTACCTGGAATACCTGAATATTTCAAACTTTTCTCAGCAGCAATTTTCTCTCCTTTCAAACACAATTAGCAATAATTCATTATTTACATTAGGTACAATGATAAGTAATACCATTTCAAAATCTGCATTAAGTGTACATTATTTTAAAATTATTGGTCACGTGTGTTGCCATATGTTTTTTTCATGCTATGGTTGCTTAAACTTTGTCAAAACGAAATTTTTTCTCATTGTTTTCACTAAAGCACTAATTCGAGTTAATTTTTTGAAAAGCCGTGTATTAACAGTGTTACTATTTATTGCTCATCTATCAGCTCAGTTAATGTAGATTATTTTAACAGTAAAAAAATGACGGAATTCATCAATTTGTGGTCGTGGTGTGCAAGAATGTAAAGTAGGGTACCAAAAATTTTCAAAATTCTTAAAAGTGACATATCTTAGGAAATACTCGGTATTGATTTTTTTTTGTATTTTTTTCTGAATCACCTTTAGTTTTACTATGACCCATTCCAAGGTTATCCATTCATTACTGGACACCCTGTATATAGATGTATGCAAATCTAACAGTATGGTGCTGAGCTTACGTCACCCGATCTCTTACAATGTGATGTATGGATTTAATCAGTGTATGTGTTAGTTTCCTTAGGTGTTATGATCATGCTGCGCAAAATCAGGAACACGGGAGACTATTTTTCGAAGAGAGTGGCGTTGGTCTAGACAGGCATATGAGTGCTAAAAGTGATGAAATGGTTGTACGACGGACGACACAGTAGCTGAGTTCGATTCCCTCAAGGACCAAATATTTGTAATCTACAAATATTTGGTCGTTTTGCCAGTACCTTTATTGTACGCACAGCTAAGGAGTGGAATTCCCTGCCGGGGTCTATATTTCCCGACAGCTATAATCTTGGGGTCTTCAAGTCAAGAGTGAACAGGTTACTTCTAGACAAGCGTGCTTCACCGTCGACCACATCTTCGCTTACCATCAGGCGAGATAGTGGTCAAACGCGAAGCTATCTTAAAAAAAAAACTATTAATAGTTGTTTAGGGTGCTTTGGAGTTTTTTCAAATGTGACTTTAAATGTATAAACGCACTCACAATACGAAGAAATTCCTAGTGGGGTGTAAGCTTATATTTTTTTTTCAACCAAACCCAAAGTCTTAAAATAAAACTCAAATTACTACCTCAAAAAATTCTCATTCTGTGAAAGTGCATGTATGGCCTTGGAAGGCTAGGGTAAGACAAACGAGTGCGCGGGATAAAGTTATGACCGGCTTCGTCGTATGGCTGCCGCTGTGTTACAGGTCACACTCATAGCAAGTTAATATTTGTTATGCATAGTTGTGCCCTTGTTATTCTAAGAACCTAAGGAAAATTTGTTATATAAGGAAAATGTTTGAAACGCATTAAATTTTACAGAATTACAGATATTTTAAGTGAGATTATAACATTCAAATCTTGTATAAAAATTGAACAATGGTACCCCGGCCACAGAATACTTAATAGTACTATAGGTACAAGGACTACTCCAAAAAAAATCAAACAAATGTAAAATCTATAGACGAGAAAATAAAGTACATTTTAACTGGCAGCCGTACCGCCCACCTACTTTTATAATAGCCTAAACTTCCCGTGCGCAAGCAAAAATGTACTGAATGATTACGCGCGAGAGTTTATGTTGGTTTATCTGACGCCAACGACATTAAAAGGTTACTACTATGGGTCAAGCTCAATAGGGTTGCGACTTTCGAATTTAGGCACAAATAGGTAGGTACGTACCTATGCGTATTTTATGTATTTGTTAAATTACATTATTACCATAAATACCTATGTTCCTCAAGGAATTTTGTTTTTATCATCAGCCTATATCTTTTTGGTTTCGTCATCGATTACTACCATAGAGAATATAATTGATTACTACATACATTATTGATTGTTAGCACAGAATGTTAATAGTAGGTACCTACGGCACCTTACGTGAGGAATAATATTTATAATAATATTATCTTTCTACCTATTATTGTTATATTTTTGAACATTTATCTTACAAAAAAAAAAAAAATATTTAAAAGATTTTTATCGTCTATGGCAAAATAGCCAGTCCTTATTATTTTGCACTCAACCTAGTAACCGACCAATTACTATCGCATACTGTCACAGGCCCCGCGTTGCGTGTCTTTGTAGGTAGGTAAAAAAGTGGCGCGCGAATTACGACCGCTGGCCTTGAATGCGTAGTGTGCCATTTTCTGAATTAGAACTTTTAAACAACAACGCAAACATCTTTCTACTTTCTACCGATCTTAATTCTTAGTACTCAGCTTAATAATAATAATATTTAATTTTTTTATATTTTTAAATGTTTTGAATTCTTTTTTTAATATTTAAAAATGTAAAGAAATATGAAAAATAATGAATAAAGAAAATA
The DNA here is from genome assembly GCA_950005045.1 of Agrotis exclamationis. Lineage (NCBI taxonomy): Eukaryota > Metazoa > Arthropoda > Insecta > Lepidoptera > Noctuidae > Agrotis > Agrotis exclamationis. The sequence goes on along the minus strand of OX465426.1, from coordinate 10,587,011 downwards.
TAATAATAATAATAATAATAATAATAATTTATTAACAGAAAGGTGGGTACAATTGATCTATCCTATTTAAAACAGTATACAAAATTATGTTACTTTTTTAAAAGATAGAGTAAACGGCGATGTCTGTGCTAGTATTAACTGTGTGACAGACATCGGCGCATTCCTCTTACAGATTTAAACATCTAAAATTTAACATAATTATCCATATACTAACGTAGTGTAAGAAACAGATATGATTTTGGTACAATACATTTTTAATTATTAATTTATATTAGCGGAATATAAATTTAGTATTATTAAAATTGGTATTACAATATTTTTGATTTATTGAATTGATAAAAATAAATTTAAGATTAAAGAGGCATGCATGGAAATACTTGTGTGGAAGTGAAATTATGTGTAGGTGTATGAGTTGTGAAATCTGAAATTGAATGGCACTTAGTCAATTATATTTACATATTTCTGGCGAAAAGTCTTTCAGTCTCGTCGTATGTAAGACCCTGAAGATATTCACTTACAAATTTCTTGCATTTGTATTTTGGAAGAGAATATATTTTGCAGATTTTATTGAGAGCATTATAAAGACGACTACTCAAGTTCAGAAAGTGACGACTTGCTAGAGCAGTATTGGCTTTAATGGAAGGGCAAACCATATCCTTACGTCGTTTATTCGTAAAGAGCTCAGGATCATAAGTTAGTGAGGAATGTGCACGTAGGACTATATGGAGTGCACAAAGTTGCCTGACGGTGAGCACAGAAATGTCTCTGTATAGTTGGATAGTGGGGTAACGATAGGGTTTGTAAAGCATCACTTTCAAAACTGCCCTCTGCGCCCTCTCAAGTCGAAGCATTAAAGTTTTATGTGTTCCACCCCAAACCGGGATGCAATAGGTTAAAATTGACTGTACTAGAGCAAAGTAAATGTTTTTTAGCAATGGGGCAGAAACCACGGCTCTAAGCTTTTTCATTGGAAACATAAGCTTACGTACACGAGATACCGCAACGTCTACGTGTTTGTTCCAGCTTAGGGTGCAGTCAATGTGCACTCCTAAATACTTAACGCAAGATGTTCTATGAATGGCAGGACAGTCGCAGGTATTAAGCGCAGGATGGGAGCATCTATGAGCCTTTATGGGCGGAATGTTAGGTTGCGTAGAAGAGTTCGCAGAGAAAGCAACATAATGTGTTTTAGCAACATTCAGTGTAAGCAGATTACAGGAGAGCCAATCCATCACAACACCAAGCGCGTTCTCAGCCGAACGGTGCGCAGATGCCCAGGTATCACCACTAATAATTAGTGCTGTGTCATCTGCATAAACTAGAATCCTGCAGTCAGGTATAGAAAGCTGGCATAGCCTGTTTACATACACAAGGAAGAGAGTTGGGCCTAATACACTGCCCTGAGGAACTCCGCAAAATAGGTTTTCTTCATTGCTGGTATAGCTCTCAACCTTGACCCGTTGGCTACGATCAGAGAGGTAGTCACGAAATATTTTTAGAGCTGTTTCTCTTATTCCCAGTGACTCTAACCCTTGTAAAAGGATGGAGGTTGAGACCGTGTCGAAAGCCTTGGCCAAATCTAAAAAGATACCTATCGTTTTCTTCTTCGTATCAAGATTGTTTACGATGTGATTTGAAAGCTCAAGCACAGCATCTTCTGTTGATTTTCCTTTCCTGAAGCCGTATTGGTTAGGAGCAATCGCATTAATTTGATCTAAGTACTTAAGAAGTCTCTTATTTAAGATTTTTTCAAGGATCTTGGAAAGGGTTGTGAGAACAGATATAGGCCTATAGCTTTCAACACGATCCCCATCCCCACCCTTAAAAATCGGTGTGACTAAAGCTTTTTTAAAAGATTTTGGGAAAACGCCATGTGTTAAGCACAAGTTACATACATGAGTGATGGATGGGATAAGGACATGCTTGGCAGCTTTAATAACTGAGGCAGGTATGCCATCGTTTCCAACGGCACAGTTATGCTTTAATTCCGAGATTATGTTGTTCACCTCATCAAAGTCAGTTTCGAGCAGAACCATTGAGTTGCCTTGTGGGTTGGACGTGGAATTAAACACAAAGCCGTCGCTGGTGGCAAATTGTTCTTGCTGTATTTTTTGAGCAAGATTACTTCCGACATTTGCGAAGTAATTGTTTATGGCATCGACAGAGGAATCAGGATCATTACGGATTTTTAGAAGATCTCTCGATTTGCTTGACTTGGTGGAACTTTTGTAAGTGATGGTCTTTATTATATCCCAAGTCGCTTTGGGATCACCACTAGCTCTCTGAAGTTGTTGCTGATCATAATTGCACTTAATAGTCTTGAGCAAGTTGTTGCAGTAGTTGCGATACCTCGTATACGTAAGCCTAACTATGGGGTTTTCAGGATCCTGCTTGGACTTCAAATGCAACTTGTCTCGATTACGTATGCACCTCAAGAGGCCAGGGGTGATCCATGGCTTAATAATACGCTTCCTATGCGCCACTTTCTTTAACTTGCTGTTTTCATTAACAGAGTCAGTCAAAATGGAGATTAGGAGATCGGCACTCTGACTGGGGTCTGTACTTTTGAGAATACTGGAGAAGTCCGATCCTTCCAAGGAACTTACGACACCAGGAAGATTTATTTGGCGGAACAAACTTTTAGGTTTCTCCACCAAAGAGACAGTCTCAAGACAAAACAAAACAGGCTTATGGTCGGTAAAGAAAGAGTCCAAAACTAGTACTGTTGACTGTTTGTTTGATTTTAAAAATACATGGTCAAGGCAGTTATCCATACGTGTTGGGAACATGTGGGCAGGCAGGAGGCCATGAAATGCCATTACATTTAAATACTCCTCTGAGTTGGAGTCACTATTTCCTGGACAAATATTAATGTTCAAATCTCCAATGACTGCAATCGTTCTAACTGATGTAAGGGAACTCAGTGTGTCGTTCAGAGAGCTAATGAATTTTTCAATATTTCTGATCGAAGGTGATCGGTAGAATGCAATTATCACTGTATCTGGGTCTACCTTCAAAATCAGACAGTTAGCATCCTGAAACACGGGCTCGACAATACTACAATCTAGCTCAGAACGAATGTAAATCAATACACCGTCATTCTGGTTTGTAAAGGCGGACTTTGCGGAGTAAAAGCCATCTAAAATAGGAATGTCGGTAACTTTACTCAACCAGCACTCCGAGAGAATAACAATATCACACTTAACATCCATGGAGTGAATAAGAACATTTAGACCGTCAAAGTTCCGGTTCACACTACGAATGTTCACATGCAATGTATTCAGTGTTTTTTTCGAGGATTGAAGATGCTGTGAACATTGATCAGGTGAACACATAAAGGATCGGGAGACATTGTAAGATTCTACTGAATCCATAAACCTGTTTAAATTATCCACTATTGAAGAAAATAAATAATGGGATGCTGGCAAGGGGTGCAAGTTTTCGACTCTGGTAGCTACTTGGGTTAGATGTGTTAAACAGTTTAGTAATAGTTTCCATTTTTTCAAAACAGGTTATTTGCATGACGGGAATGTAAGTGCGTCTTAAAAGCGTTCTATATGTGCATGATATGTAAGTTAGGGTTACAAAAGCGCCAGATATGTATTTCCGTGTACAAAAAATAATTATGGTAAAACATGCATATTGTAAGACTATGAGTATAATAATAAAAATGTAAATAATATAAACTAGATTAGGCGAAATGTGACAAATATTTTTGAGAAATAGTCAATCTTCAACTTTTAGGCTCTTTAAATCAGATTCATTGTTGATGCAATGAGCAGTTTGACCTTCCTTCTTTCGTATAAAAACCTTTCCGTGGGCCGTCCAGCAGAAAGAATACTCATTTGTTTTTGAAAAATCACGGGCTAAATAGTACAATCGTTTTGCCCTGGAAGTAAGGTGTTCAGATATGTAGACAGGGACATCCGGACCGTCTATGTGTATTTTGGAGGTTGAAAACTTGCTGTGTTTATTTGTTTGGTTGTACGATTTAATAGATTTGATCATTTTTTCCTTAGTGATCACTGTTGTAAAGTTGACTATGACAGGTTTATTTTTTTCACTTTTTGTGTTTAATCGGTAAATATCACATATATCCGAGGTGGTTATTGGAACGTTTAAGGTTTTACCAGTGTCAATAATGATCTTTGATAGGTCTTCCTTTGTTTCTTTTAGTTTAGCTGGTATGTTCCTTAGTTCCAGACATGAAGATCTTTGAGCTCGTTCTAAGTTCTCAACCTTTTCTTCCAGTACCTGAATGTAGGCCAAATTTTCTTTACGCTCCGAGGTAAGTTTATTAAATTCCTTCAAAAGATCGTCGTATTTTGCGGTAACAAAATCGCATGATGATTTAATTGATGCGTTTAACTCTTTTATTTCAATCATTGAAGCATGCAGAGCACTGTGTTTATCATTTTGCTCCTTTTCAAATTTGCTAAAGAGATTCTTCATTTCAATCATGAACACATTCAAATCGTCTACCTGGTCGAACTTGCGCTTACGCTGCGTAATATTGGGATCAGGATCCACCTTTTCCGTTGTCACATCAGGTTCCGAATTGACTTTCACAGCTGGAGATGGTGGTGGAGATCGTCTTAACATCATTTTATAATGTTAGGGATCAGTCTATATTAGCAATTAAAGCAAGATAAAGCAATATAAACTGGTAATATTGTACTAGCGACAAAAAAACAAAGAGCTATTTTAGCGTAAAAGTGAAAAACAAACACAGCAAAACTTTCAAAAAGAATTGTCCGACCTCGGTATCGAACCCACACCCCTATGTTCGCAAGTCCGATGGCCGCCTTAACTCGCTACGGTGTCTTGCGTTGTGGTGCCGAAAATTGCAGACGTATTTCACCAGTCGAAGTGTCGATCCAATCTAGCGGTGTTGAAGTTTATGTCCATATAAGGTAGCGTTTGGTATCGCCGTGCGTTGTCTGACTCACCACTAGCCGACGAATTAGAGCGAAGCAGCTTGGTGACTCACTGCTTGTAGACCTCGAAGACGATGATTCGCAATAATTTCTCTGTTGTTTTTGTTATGTTGTACTTTACTTAATAATTAGTTGTGGTGATAACAAACACATTGCACTAAGATGACACTGGTTTTATGACAATCACGAGTAGAAGTGCTCAGTTTATAGCCTTAGATTAAGAATTTTATTTTATTTGATACGGAGAGACTTTGTGTACGTCAACTACGTGAGCGCGCGGGCAGAGGAATGGAGGCTTAAGGTGAGTGAGAGTGTCGTCTTTTTATCTTGGTCGTTCAGTAGGCTCACACCCCCCCCCCACTTAGTATCTCGCCTCATTTCCAAACTTGTAACCTAGGTAGGTTACCTGATAGGTTAACTGATCATGATTAGGTAATCATGATCAGTTAAGCCCATACTTCACAAGCAGGGAGATAATTTTGTTGATCATTACTAAATATGTACTATATATTTTTTTTTCTTCATAATAATATTGTGTTATTAATTTACCAAAAGCTCCTAAAGCAAGAAACTTGTGCGTAACTACACGTAACGTAACAAAAATATTAAGGAGACGGAGCGCGTGCGGAACGGGTGGCGCGTGGCAGCCGTAGTGAATGGGCCACGACATAATGGCCCCGCAACTACTTGCAGTTTTATGCCTACACCGCGGAGTGAGACAGGCCTGCCCCGGCTATCTTAGCCAGCCCCTACTTAAGTGCGGCGCAGGTTCGAACCCAGGAATTTACTTAATATTTTGTACATTATTATCAAAACTGTTTCTAAAACTGTGAAATAAACTCAGTGGTAGAAGTGGCATACCCAAGAATAATAAATTCAAACGTATGTGGGATCACCTGCATTGGGACTTAGAAGTGGATTATGGCCCACTCTTTCTAACTGAAATGAAAAATCCTGTATGCCAGCAGAGTATTATAAAGAATTGTTGGCTAGTTATAAGAAAAATAAATGTGAATAATAAGTTTTCTAAAAGTAACCTCACGAATGACAAAAGAGTTCATGATCTTGAAACCATGTATCTAAGAACCGTAGAAAACCTGCTTTCAAATAAAAAAACGTTTTTCAAAAAAAATGTAACTGACTTCAAAAACGACCACGAAAAAGGGTAAAATAACCTACCAAATAACTTCTCCTTCGGAAGTCGGTGGCTTTGCTTTTTTATTTCATTGATTTTTTTGCCACCGATTTCCGAAAGAAAAGTTATTTAGTAGGTTATTTTACCCCTTATCGTGGTCGTTTTTGAAATCGGTTACATTTTTTTTGAAAAAGTTTTTTAGTAAAATATTAAACTTTTTTTTTCTTTTCGTTTTGAGTTTAAATTTTGAGCAGGAGATGCACAAGACCGTGCGAAATGGAGGCGTCTAGGTAGGAAGGCGGACTCCGGGCACCGAGGTGAAAGCCAAGGTAGCAACCGGGATTAACGCCCTGAGGATGATGATGATGCTGTAAACCGTTGAGGAGATCCCTGAACTGTTCTTCGTCTTCATCATCAGACCCCTAATTTAAGTCCAAACACAAGGTAGCTACTGTAAAACTGTCCTTCGTCATCATCATCAGACCCTCAATGACAGTTACGACCTATCTAGGTGTAAAGTTCTTATCAATACAAATTAATCAAGCTCAAACACAAGATAAGTGCTGTGAATTGTTGAGAAGTTCCCTCGACTGTCTCTCGGTTCCATCATCGGATCAACTCCAGACCTTTATTAAAATGTAGTGCTTTAAAATTCTTAATGAAAAAACTTACAAACGCACTAGTCGCCCCTACGGTTTTTGAAAGTTTCTCTCGATTTCTTTGGTCTTCCATCATCAGACCTATCTCAAATGTCAAAACGACGAAGTTCTGCGCGAACAAACATAAAAAAGCATATATACGGTCGGATTGAGTAACCTCCTTTTTTAGAAGTCGGTTAAAAACTGCTTTCAAATCAGTCACGCATACATAACGGTCAAACTTATATTAAACCTCTTCTTTTTCGTCGGGGTTTTAAATTAGTTCGTATAAAGTAAATGACTACTATGCATTTCGATGATAGCAATAATAATAAATCCATTAACATCCACAAGGGTAAGGCCATGTGTCATACAGTTGCTGAGATAATCATTAATTACCTTGAAATTAGTTACAAAACTATTTCATATTAATAACTGTGCGACAGCAAACTTTGAGCATTTCCGTATGGGGTTCGGGGTTGGGCGTAGACTGAAGTTACTTAAATCCCCAAATGATAATATTCAAATATCTCGTGGTTAGTTGAAGTAAAGACGCCAGTAGGTCAACCATACCTAATCTAGTAAAATGACCGAAAACGTCGATGGAGCACCGCCTTGCGGTGCTCCTACTTCTGGGTGGTTTAAAAAAAATAACCACGAAGGTCCCCCTTCCCCCCCTCCTTATCCCCTTCTAACCTAACCTGTCCGAGTCGGGGTGCCCCCAGTCAGTGTTGCCAACTACACCGTAATTACGGTAAAAACACCGTAACCAGGAAAGATTTACCACCTACCGTAGGATTATAATTACGGTAGCAAAATACACCGTAATACCCAATAAAGAGCGTATTCAGTTTTAAACACCTATTTCAAACACTTGCCAAAATGTATGTTGGCCATTTTGTCTCTACCACACTCGAATGCTGAGTGCGAAAGAGTCTTCAGCAGAGTAACGACATAAGGACAAAAAAATGGAATAAACTTCTTATGAAATCCATCAAGGGAAAACCCACGTTTTTAAATGTCCTAAAAAGAAGAAAATAACCCTACGGGGCTGAGAGAGGGGCCACTCAAAACGTGGGGGCGTACCTATATTATTTAAGGGATTATTTATGGGATACATTTACATGACGTGAGATCGTAGGTGTAACTTGCAAAGATACGCCCCCACGTTTTGAGTGGCCCCTCTCTCAGCCCCGTAGGGTTATTTTCTTCTTTTTAGGACATTTAAAAACGTGGGTTTTTAGATTTTTTAAATCTATTAATTATTTTATTATTTTTATCATTGTTCATCGGGTTTGAAGCTACCCTGAAAATTTCAGCCTGCTAGCTTATCGGGAAGTGCCTCAAAGCCTGTCCGCCATCTTGGACGTCCGCCATATTGGATTAATAGCCTAGCCTAGCATAAGCCACATGACTATTTTTTTCGTATTCCTGACAGCAAACCCTTTCATTTGATACCCATATCACGGGGGTGGATTTCAAACAGCCAGTCTACCATCTTGGACGTCCGCCATATTGGATTTAAGTCACGTGACTATTTTTTTCGTACTCCTGATAGCAAACCCTTTCATTTGATATCCATATCACAGGGGTGCATTTCAAATAGCCTGTCTGCCATTTTGGACGTCCGCCATATTGGATTTATGTTCCGTGACTATTTTTTTCGTATTCCTGACAGCAAACCCTTTCATTTGATATCCATATCATGGGGGTGGGTTTCAAACAGCCAGTCCGCCATCTTGGGGAGGCCGCCATATTGGATTTGTTATGACGTTTCTTAGCTAGTCATGTATTGTCATCAGAACTCAAAGCGTGTACAAAATTTCAGCCTGCTAGCTTATCGGGAAGTGCCTCAAAATTGAGTTGCAAAAGTCCAACCGGAACGACAAACAAACAAACATACAAACAAACAAACAAAAACAAGAAAAGTGAGTGTATAAAAACGTGGGAAAAAATGGAATAAACTTCTTGAATGAAATCCATCAAGGGAAATCTCATAACGCAGCAGGCTATACAGCGTCAAGGTAAAACCTGTATTGATTTTAATCCCACTCACGATATGATCCAAAAACACTAAATCGATATGCCTAAAAAAACATTGAAACATACTGCTGTCTGATTTTGATTAAAAAATGTGTTTTTTTTTTACTCTGAACCATAGGGGTGATTGCGTAATAGTAGCCCGCGAAATTCAAATTTTCTTGTGGGAGTGAATGGAGCGAATGCTTTGATCATTCTTATATTTTAAATAATATTTGGTAATGTCGCGAATCATATTTTGATCGAGGTATAACTTGTCACTGATATGAAAATTTGCAAAAAAACACAAGAAAATTTAAATTTCGGGGGCTACAACTACGCAATCACTCTAACATGCTACTAAATAAACAAGGTAATTCTACCGTATTTCAAATATATTTTTACAACGTAATTTTGGAAAATCTACCGTATTTTTAGAAGAATTCTACCATCCGTTTGATTTCAAACCTGGCAACACTGCCCCCAGTCGTTTTTGCGACATTTTTTATTTCTCATTGCCCCGTTACGTACACACGGAGCACCCCGGCTCGGACACGTTTTTTGAAATTTTACTAGATTTAGTTTAGTTTTAAAATACCACAGAAACGTTATTTTTGTCATTTCACTGAACCAATTTTGGGATTTGTTCCTAGTTATTTAACCAGATTTGCTTAGGGAATTGTTAAAATCATGTTGTTGTTTTAACATCCTCCGTGAATTGATCAAATCCCTGTTTTTATCATATCCCTGCGACATATACATGAAAATCAAATCAAGATTACTAAAGGTAGCAATTATGTATCAATGTATCGGATTCTACCACTTTATTTTTTTGTTTACATAATCATATATGTCTGACACAGTGTACACAAGATAGAACGCATGAAATGACACAATAATTAGTCTTAATTTCATACAATGACAATGTAGTCATTGTTATTTTAAAAACAAAACGTTGTTTCTACTGTTATGAATTTTCCGCAAAACAATGCTTGATTTCATAAAAATATAAATTATAAAGGTAAATGAATTTTACGTCACATAATACGTAGATTTTAAAATCCTGACACGTCCAATGCATCGCATGGCTCCATAGGGTTAAGTCTGGCTCATTTTGCCAGACCGTGAATAAATGACTGCATAACCAACCAAGTTAATCAGCCAATGAATGCCCTGCCGCAGTTCAGATTATCATGATTTTAAATTGAAATTAAACTTTAACGAAGAAGTGACGTTCGTAGTTTGGAATTACACCAATTTAAACGCAATTTTTTGTTTTTAAAATGGTAGACGGTGGCCCTCTGGGATTTAAACTTCTAACGACAGCTTTTGGTTATTTTATGTTTATATTACGCTATGATTTGGTCACGTTATTTTTTGAGTAAAATGGGGCATTCAAATAAATTTAGAATTTTTTAAAAAAATCTGTACAACTATCTTGTGTCTTTGAGTTTTACTATCATTATCTTCGTCATCATTAGCCAGTATTCGTCCACTACCTACTGGACCTAGCCCTATTCTAATGTTCGCCACTGAATCCTATCCTGAGTTTTCCTCATCAAGTCTCTGCCGGCTTATTTCAGTTTTACTACAATATTTTAAATTGAAATAATTCCTAAACTTTCCCATTTAGGTATACTCCAATGAGAAACGTAAGTAAACACAATAATAGCAAGAACTCATCTACCAACAAACATTCAGAATGTACGATTCGACGCGGCACTAATGTTTCAAGCTTCATCTATCGTTCGAAGTAGATACTCGTATGTAAATCCTCATATCTATTGACGTGTAACCCCCCGGGTGAGCTCTGGCTCATTTGACTTCTCTATGGAAGTTGCTAGTGCTGCCAATCGCGCGCTGGGATCTGGGAAATCACGTTTTCATTTCCGTAGCTACTTATATCTCCGAGTGTGGTAAATGATTGTACCTACGTTTGTATCAATTAGAGAATTCGTAAAGGTGGTAGTATGAAACCCTGATATTAATAATTATAATTATAAGTTGCAAAACATTAATATCGCAACAACAAAAAGAGATTATCTTTGTAGTAATTAAAATTTAAATATTAACGAAAATCGTGGGTAAAAAATCCGCCCGCGAATTTGATTGAAAAAATGGACCTCTTTTTTTTTGTCAGAGATTAATAAAATTACACTGTCAGCGAACAACAGACTACTGCAGCAAACTAATCATTCCTCAACACATAAACATTTAAAATTAATGACTACGTGGCTCTAAAGTTCGGAGTTTCATCTGGCATACAATGTAGATGTTTAAATCCTAACATGTCCTCTGTCGCGGCTCTCGAGGGTAAAGTCTGGCTCATTTAGTAGGACCACAGATAATTAATGCACATCAACCCATCAGGGTGCAACGGTCTAGCTTGTTTATGCTCGGTTTCTTTTTTATTGTAACGTAAATTTTTAGTCGTTGATTTTTTAATAACGTTTTTTGGAATAACGTTGATAAACTTATTACCTACTAAATATTTTGTTTTTTTTTTAAAGCAATTTCTTATTTTATTATAAGATTACCTATTTTTGAGGTCTGTATAAGCGAACAAGATAGTTAATTATCCTGTCAAAATGAAAAGTTCTAGTTTGTTTATTCTTAGCTTCTATTACGCTACTGACTTTTTAATTTTGTTTTTGGTACATTTTTTATTATTCTAACATAGTTTTTAGTCTTTCTTTTCTGTTGAAATGTTAATTAAAATATTTGTTTGTTGTTTGTCTCATTATGTGAGACTAGAGATAACACCTATTAACTCATAAATGTGCAATGGTCTGGCTTGTTTATATTAAGCTGCTTTCATTCTAGTTCATTTTCATTGCTGTACATTTTTGTCACGAACCGTAATTTTTTTTTCGAGCGGGATTTTTTATTTCTTCTCGTATTTTACTTTAGTGATGTATTTAACTGATGTATTTTATAGCATTAATAGCTTATGCCCGCAGCATTCTTTCTCTTTCTTCTTCTTTTAAAAAAAACTTTGCCCCACACTAGGAATTCCTCCTGTGTCGTGGGTATGCGTTTACAAACATAATTATATAAACTCCCATACACAAACACCCAGACCCGGAACAACTACTTGTAGATCATACAAATATTTGCTCCGTACGGGAATCGAACCAGCGACACACTGCGCAGCAGTCCAATCGTTCAGCCACTATGCGCTAACCGTGTCGTGAAGTTTGGTAATTATTCCACTGAAACGTTGTATTGAGATAAAAGTATCAAAAAATTATGTTTGTTAATCCAGGTAATAGTATTTACCTGGATTAACAAACATAATTTTTTGATACTTTGTTTGTTATGGTATGTTTTCACAACGTCCAAATCCATTCATAAAAACTTTCGCGTGTGAAAGAGTAACAAACTCCATTCATCCTCACAAACTTTTTCGTTTATACATAATGTTTGAAAGATTTTTATTTTATGTCTCAATAAGCAACCAAAAATATATAAATGCACCAGAGTGCAGTTAATTAATGTTCGACTTCTTTTCATTCTGTTATTTTTTATTTTATTGAATTTGCTTTTTCAACTTTTGATTTTGTAATGAGAATATACTCGTAATATTCCATCATCGTAGTCTTTTGTTACTCTATTTTTAGTATGTATTTAATTAGATTTTATTATTAAGTAATGTTTGATAAATGCGTAATATTTATAAATTAATAATTATTAAATTCGAACAAAACTTAAAGCTATTCAAACTATTTTCATCATTTCCGATAGATCTTGAAATCTGTGGTCAAAATACTAAGAATACCTACTACAGAAAGCATATTCCTTTATATTGAAAAAAGTAATAAATAACTTTTCTATAAAATAATTATGTCAAAAGTGTTAAAAATAATTAACAAACGTTGACACGAAAGTTTTCTACTGCGGGAATTATGAATGAAGACAATAAGATATAATTTGATAATAGCCGTCCCAAAGGGTGTTTGTTGTGCGTGACGCTTTCAGTTCATACTAAAAGTTAAGTTAATTATGTTTATTGACAAAGTTGAGCAGAAGCCTTTAAACAAATTACGCCACTTTGTTTCTAAAAACCAATTTCTTTTAAACTCTTTTCTTGACGTAAATATTTCTAAAAGTTTACCTAGTAGGTACCGGATGTTATACAGAAATATTACTTAAAAACTTTGAAAACAAGTTTATTTTTACATCGTATGTTTTGTAGCAATTGTTTTATTAAAGAAATAATAAATCTTTGGATAATAAAATGACAGAATACTTTGTATTCAAGATTCATTAATTATATTATGGTTTGCACAAAACAACAATTGAAATCAGCCACATCAAATAAACTGTGAGTTTAATTGGTTCTGGCTCATTGAGCACTAAAATGAAACACGCTCAGAAATTTCAAACATGAATAATTGTTTACAATTGTTTCAATTTATATTAATTTTCTCTTAAATCATCGGCTGGAAATATTTATTGCAGTTGAAAGTGAACGCTGCTTTCAATTCGTGAAAAATGTCAACTAATTTTTGTTATGGCAACCTCAACTAGAATTAAACTGCAATGTAATACTTATTGCAAAATATGAAAATTATATTTTAAATACTTACATTCTCATACAATCGAAGACAATTACCAATATGGCACGACACAATCATGAGTTCAAAGTTACTTTTTTCATAAAACTACACGAGTCCATTTCGACGGCACAATATTTAAAAAGTTACCAAAGTGTTCTATGACAGCGTGTCATTATAAAGTTAATTGATAGTATAGTCCACGTGGGCGATAAAGCGCGGGAAAACGAAGTGTTTAGCGCCAAAACCGAACTCCCCCGAGACCACCATCCCATACCGTGCTCCACAACATACTGACAACTGTCACCGGCCACCCGGCCGCCCGCCGTTTTGCTCGCTTTTACTACGGACGCTTTTCCTCTTTTGCCCTATCTTGCTTTAACGAAAATTTATATACACACAGATATACCAACACACATCGACAATAACTTAGTTCAAGTCGAGATTCTCTATAAAGTACGGCTGTGTGCACTGATAGGAATATGTGAGTGTAGCTCGTTCAAGACGCATCTTCACGGTAACGTGCCAATGCGTTACTGCACACAATTACAGGTCAATTTAAGGAATATGTAACATAATCAGATGGTATATAAGGTTGCGTTTTCAACGTTTTAAAGAAGTAGTGTTCATTCAAAGACAGAGCTAAAGCAGAATTGCGCATGTCCGTTATCAATCTTATGATCGTGAAACTACGAAAACTATTGCTATCCTTATTTTTCTTTAAGTTTCAGTTTGAATATCTAAAGATACTGTTCGGAGCCGCGCATATCTTGGTGGCTTTTTATAATTAATCAAATTGTTTGGTAACTAAGTTATATTTCAGCTTGGTAGTAGAATTTCTTTGTTTATTTTTTCTTTAGGGTGAAGGCTGGGATATTTTACGAGCGATAAAGTCGGGCACCTTAATAAGAGCTGAGCAACTTTTAAATAAAGTATGAATTAAATTCTAAGATCAGGTGTGTTTATTTCTTAACATTTTACATTGTGTATATTTTGAGTATACAAGTTGTATACCTACCTTCTTTAGCAATGAATTTACGAAAATGATATACCTAAATAAAAATGTTATATATAGTAATAGAAATACTGGATGTAAGGGACAGTGCTCCGCAAACTTTCAGGGCTTGCTCAGTAGACGAAACTGAACAATATTCCACAATTATTTTTTTTCAGGAAATGAAAAAAAAAAATCAGCCTCACCATACAAAATTATAAACTTGATTGGACAGTTTGTATGGTGAGGCTGATTTTTTTTTCATTTAGCAAGCCCTGAAAGTTTGCGGAGGGCTGTCCCTTACACCCAGTATATTATTATCTTTACACAAACATAATTTTGATCACAAAATCGGAAACGAAGCAAGACATCCCAACTTGGGATCTCCAACTAGTTACAAAGGAAACAAAGGACTTGGGAAAAATAATTTCCTTACATCTGGGGATGATATTAACTGTTAGATAAGAGGGTAAGAGTATGAGTGAAGTACTCTTTCCGAGAGGGCGGCGTTTATACAAAGCTATGAATAACAATTTACTAAAGAGCCAGGAACGCAAACACTTGAGCAGGGAAGTTTGTTTCGAAGTGCCCAAACTCACGAACAATACCGACACGACGAGCTACGAATGATGAATTAAAGCGAATGTAATGAAACGGTTCTACTTCGAGGGCAGACGCCGGTTTTTTTTATATTTTTATCTTTGTTTTAAGGTGCCTTTCTAAGGTGAGCATAGATTAGGTCGTGAATTAGTATTAAATACAAACATATCGTGGGGTGTTCTTGGTGATAAAATTAGTGATAAAACATTTTCAAATAAAGAAAAAAAAACACAGCTACGGAATATTCATAGAACTCAAAATATCATCATACAATTAAAATAGTACTAACTCCTTGGTCTAGTGGTCAGAAGAGAGCCTGCTAAGCATAAAGTCTTGGGTTGGATTCCCAAGTCGAGCAATGTGATATTGGGGTTTTCTATCAGAGTACTCAGTAACAGCCAAGGAGTTTGGTTGTGTGCTTGTGTCGTAGGCAATAGGGTCGCCCCCTGTTTTCTTCTCTTCTTTCTTCTCAACTTTCAGTTTTCCAAATCTTTCCACTTGTGGTGTTTTTATAACTTGCTCCCTAACCTCGTACATACGTAATGTTATTTTATGTACCTATGCTTAATCCAATTCTTCGATAATTCGGAGAAAGAAAAGTGTGACACAATCGGAAGGTGACCAATATTAATATATTTTTTAAGCTATTGCACAGCTTTTATCGCGGCGCGGCGAACGAATCAAAAAATTTCCAAATACCTAACGAAAATACCTGACACCACGCATCGTCTAACATCGTTTCAGTTCGGGAGACTTCGGCAATTATAAAAATATCTGTCATAAAAACAAGTTACTTTCTATTACTGATTTTAAACGGCCAGCTACAAAAGGAGTTTTCACAATGAAACCTACTTATAAAAATCTCCTACAACAAAGAAGTTCTTTATTACAGTAGTGCACCACAAACATTTTAAATAAATTATATTCTCGTTAAATATACGCGGTAGGCGATTTTGTTTAAAAAAAAAATGTTATGCAATAGCTTCACCGCGGCAGTCTGCGAGTGCCACATGTATTTTTAATAATTATGAATATTGGCCACCTTCCGATCGTGCCATGTATTTTTTTTCATTATACTGAAGCATACTGAAAAAAAATTATGTTGATGATAATAAATGCACTGCTCTATAAAAATTTCATTCTTTTTTCATAATATTCGTTTCCCAACTTTATCACAAAATTGGTGACGTTACCCGACATTATGATGGAATATTTCAAAGGTTCAGTACCAAGGACTTTAAATTTTATCCATTCAATTCAACCAATGCAAATATATTATAAGATTTTGTGCACCTATCTTTTGACATAGCCGGCGGCGTCCCCCGATTCCTTTGTTCAAACTGGTGTAACTTTACAGACAGGTATACCCAACTGGACCCTAAGATCTAGATCTTGAACACTAAGAACATCGATTTAGGGACTTGATTTAAATTAAATTTAAAAGTTGTGAACTAAAACAAAGGTTTGCAGATTTAAAAATTGTGATAGTCTAAATACCTATATTTAATATAATTATATTTATTTCGAGCGGTCTATAGATGGTTTAGATTCACAATTAATAATAATAATAATATTCCACAACTATCACACAACGCCATCTTGTCCCAAGCTAAGCAGAGCTTGTGTTATGGGTACTAGACAACTGATAAACATACTTAAATATTTCTAAATACATAAATATTATAGATAAATTACACCCAGATACAGAAAAAATGATCGTGCTCATCACACAAACATTTGTCCTGGGTGGGAATCGAACCCACGACCTCCGGCATAGCAGTCAGGGTCACTAACCACTAGACCAACAGGCCTGTCACAATTGGATCCGGTATTCACTTTTGTGGACATTCAAAAAGGACAGGACAACTTCTATCGCTGCAGTTATTTTAGGAACGCTGTAATTTACACTTTTCTTTTAACATCTCTTAAGATCTATGACATTCTTTTTTTTTTTTAAAGTTGCCCCACTGTAGGAATTTCTCCTGTGTCGTGGGTGCGTTTACAAACATAGAAACTCACATACACGAACACCCAGACCCGGAATAACTATTTTGTAGGTCATACAAATATGTTCTCCGTGTGTGAATCAAACCCACGACACGCTGCGCAGCAGTCTACTCGCTTAGCCACTGCACTAACCATGCCACATGTAAGAGAATTCTGACTGTTCTACATGTTTTAATTTCAACTTTATAGCAAGAGGAATATAATGTCTATTCGGACTTCATTTCTATAACACAAAAAGACAAAGATAAAGAAATTAATTAGAGGTTTTTAACTAAATAACCTGAACAGCCCGAAAATCACATCAATTCAACATCTTAACCCCCACAATACCGCATCTTCTGATTCAATTTACGTGTTTCGTGGCTCTCTGAGGTCGACATTCAAGTGTTTTGCCGCTTCAACCGCCTTTATAGATGTCACTTTGTCACACTCGCGAGTTCAACCCCAGATAACGACTTCATATCTAAATATTATTTTGTTTACTGAGTGTCGCCACGAACACACCCAATATGTTGGAAGGTTAAAAATACGAAGGAGTAAGGTGGAGTAATTTGGCGGGTGAAAAATGTTTGGTAACTTGTCATGGAGGTAAAAAGTATGGTGGTTTCACAGATTTTTTCGGGGTTCAGTGTTGTAATAAATGGAATTAACTACATAAGATACGTTTTTTTGTCGTGTTTCATCTTTCCTGTCGTTTTTCTGCAATCTGTGGCAGTGATTTCTTGAAATGGAACGGAAGTGCAAGGAAGCTGGTGACCGCACTCTTGCCCAATGAACGCGCACGATGGTAGAGTTGGCTGTCAGATGGTAGCAAATCTTGTTGAAGTCAGTTTGTAGATGTGTGGCCAAAGTTAAGCAGCTCTTACCGAGGTCAGTCTTTGGATGGGTAACCAAAGTAAAGCAACGCTTCTCAAAGTTGAACCGTGGGATTTTGGATGTTGTATCATTTATATGACTATTATAAGACTCTCTCGTAGTTTTAAGTACCTCGACATTCGTAAAGTGAGCTTTTGGAAACGCCATATCAATCGTTGCTAATTAAGATGTTAAGAAAAAAACAAGCTTTGTTCAAGCACTAAGAAACTAATGTCAAAACTAAACTGAGTTAACTTATAGAAAAGGTTTGAAAGATGGTTGACGACAAAACTTGTACGTCTGACGCAATTTCAGTACTAGAATTTTGATTATCAAGTTTCTAGCCGGCGTAAAAACATACTTATAATAAAGACCCCGTTTAAACATTGTTCTTTTGTAATACAAGAAAAACAGAATGTAATCTTCCAGCACATCCACTTGTGATATTTACTATTCTTTTAAGTAGGTATACATGTAGAAATAAGCACAACAGACAACTAAATTAACTTTGAATGTCTACAAGTTTTTTCGAGCTAAAACTTTGAAGCTTTTTACGAATGTCTGTAATATATCAAGTCAGAATATTATCAGACTAGCAAGCACTGAAATAAATTCAATGTCGAAGACACTAACGTCAGTGCAGACAATAATAAGAATGTAGCAACTTTATTTTCGGCCATTACACTTTTTTACATTCAGCAGAGCTCGTAAATCAAAGTATACTTGGTAAGCTAGAAAGTCTTAAGAGCTTGTACGCCGAACGCCATTTTATACAAAATTTGGAGTCCTTATTTTTCGATATGACTGAATCGAATTGAATGGAAGTTCACAAATACAATCATACATGTTAGGATACATTTATAAAATAACACACTTTTAAAATGTGTAATTTAAAATAAGATAAGGTAAGTACACAACATTATTTTTTTTTTATGCGAAACCCAATACACCTGTCTAGTATTTTTGTGTAAAGAATCTATGTACAAAATTTTAAAACAGTATCATAAAAAATCACAAAGTTATAAGCTTGTATATTACCTGGTTGTCCGTTCAAAAACATGTTCATTTCGCGGTACACCCGCGTAAACCGCGTCTCCTTGTGTTATACACTCGTAACAATAGTTTGGCAATAGGTACCTTACCGTACGGTGATTGTATTGTAATTAACTGGTAATATATATATTTTTTTAATATAACATGGTGTAAAAATTATTGGAATCGAATCAGTTACTGATTGTGAACAAACTATATTCAGGTTTCGCATATACTAAAAATAATGTTGTATAGGTAAGTTAATTCGGTCTAATTTTGATTTTAATTTATATTCTGTTAATTTTTAGACCTATGTACCTATTCAGCTTATACGAACAAAGGTTTATTAAAAGCAGATCTGTCATGTTTAGAAAAATAAGGTTCTAAACATTTTAGAATAGTAACATGCAAATCCAGTTTGTATGAAATATCATACGGTGTAAACGCTCTTAAATCTCTTTATTGCGAACATATTTCTGAAATAGAAGGTTCACTAAACCGTTTACATTGTATTTATCGTCCCCAAAAACGACTAGAGGGGTGTTGTGTCAGCGGAAAAGTTGTTAAAGTCCCTCTACCAAAGAAAGAGTTATGAAAACGCCAACTTTGGGGTCCTCACAAAAAACGCGAAGACAGTTTGCTCAACTCCGGTCCTCAACGGGATTTTATAAATATTAAAATCTAAGGGACTCACTTTGAAAGCGGAAACTAATTTTTTTCTTTCTTCACGAGGTATTCATTGCGTTCGTGAAAAAAGACTTCCCCATCCTTTGTAATGTTTTATAGAAATACCCTCATAATAAATAACTTTGTTGCTTAAAAATTTTGAGTATTGTAACTTGTATAAGAGTACCTACTTTGAATCATTTTGTGTCCTTATGGTTTAAGATTGAGAACTCATATCTAAATGAATTTTAATAATGTAGCGGTCAGCTTCCAGTCTAACCGGGTGGTGCTGAGATTCCACATGGAGTGATTGCCTTTCTTACCTCTACAACCATGAAACTGGGATATACTCTTCGTAAGACTGGTGGTCAGACTTCGAGCTTCTAACACTACTAACAGCAAAGATCTACAAATGACAGTTGGGACCAACGGCTTTTACGTGCCTTCCAAGACACGGAGGAAACTCGCTATGATAAATGGTCACCCATCCACAAACCAACCTCAACTAGCGCGGTTTAGTTTTAAACATTGACCTGCGTGACTTTTAGTATTTAGTCACGAGCTTCACAAGTACCATTCATGTGTAGATTTAAATTTAAATAAAACCTTTTCGAATTTGTTTTTAAAGGGGCCTATAGTTATAGAGAGACGTAAAAATTTACAATTATAATAAGCATTGGAAAATCAATTCTTGTCAATTAACAGAACCTCTATTAAGTCGAGAGCGACGATGGCTCTTGTAAAGTTATGCATAATAATTGCTTGCTCTTCAATTCTAATTAAAGGCACTTCAATAATGACGAACTCCTGCGGTTAGTCTTGGACTGTGCCTGAACCAAGTTCCACCCTCCACTGAACCGTGGCGCTCGATACAATTTGCTTAGTAAATGTTTTAGTTTAGATGTTCGTAAGTCCTTACTACAGTTTATGAGATAGTTCAGTATACTTTACTACGGTATATTTAAACGGAAGAAAGGTAAATAGTAATTCCTCGATAGAGCTTGGTATTGTACTTATTGAATTTGACTTTGTGGAATAGAGTTAATTCAAAGTTTCTTGCTCAGTTATACTTTCATATTGTATTAGTTTGCGGAAAAGACGGAAGCAGAATTTTGTTCTTAAAATCCGTCAGTAGCTGCTTAGAATTTTATAATAAAGGGTGTTACTGAGAACTCGTATTACTGATAGACGAGCCCTAAAGGCACACAAGATACTTGAGATTTTTAATATGTGTATTTTTAAGTGTGCTTTTCTACAACATTATTTTTAGTATATGCGAAACCTGAATATACATAGTTTGTTCAGAATCAGTAAGTGATTCGATTCCAATAATTTTTACACCATGTTATAATTTTTTTCAAAAATATTTTAATTAGGTACTTAAATTTTATTACCAGTTAATTACAATACAATCACCGTACGGTTAGGTACCTATTGCCAAACTATTATCACGAGTGTATAACACAGGAGACGCGGTTTACACGGGTGTACCGCGAAATGAGCATGGTTTTGAACGGACAACCAGGTAATAAGTATACAAGCTTATAACTTTGTGATTTTTTATGATACGGTTTTATAATTTTATACATAGATTCTTTATACAAAAATAGGTACTAGACAGGTGTATCAGGTTTCGCATAAACAAAAAATAATGTTGTATAATTAAGCTTCTTTATTTTTCTAAGAAAACAATCTTACATTCAAAACTTGAGTATGCAGCTTGAGAGATAATTTTGATAGTAACACAGTTCCCTAAAATGTGAATTCCTAGAAGATGTTATGATTACCACAAATTGTTCACGCTTTTTCCAAGTTCAGAGATCTTCTTACAATGTTTTCTTATCAAAACCAGATAGTGCAGAAAAAATATTAAATCATCATGCTAGTTAATTTGCAGGTTTGTTAAATCATCTTTCTAGTTAAAGCTATTCAGTAATTTAATCACTTGTTTAATGTCTATTAAGTTACTATTAACTTCGTCTAGACGAGGCTTCATGTTTTTTTATGTCAAGTGAATTCATTTTAATTGAATCTACTAGTAAAATGAACTCTGCTGACATGAAAATATAGACCTACTTAGTCCTATAAAATCCAGCAATAATAAAAGACAAAAAAAAATTTGTTAGTAATATAAAATTGACTAGCTTCACAACACGTCTGCTTAATATTTTAAGTATCTTTTTGTAATCTCTTTTAGATTAGTAAATATGAATTTATTATGTCTATAAATATTCTTCGTAAAAGGGGTATAAAGGGTTATTCAGTCCACAAAAAGAAGCTTAGGGGAAACTGAGGACACTTGATCCTTACGGGAGACTAGATACACTGGATTTACAGAGCTTCTGTTAACACTCTTTAAATTTAGCGAGGCCACATTTGTAGCATATGGTACGTCCTAACTTTCAAAAATTGGTACCCATGTCAAATTCGATAGTTGAGCAGATGGCGGATGATTTTGTGTTTCGTGTTGTAAGAAAATGTTTTTCGTAAGAAAACATAGGTATATGTGTTTTATTATAACAGTGGATATGTTTTTATTGTTTCTAGATTAACTACTTAGCAAATAAATCAATGATAAACAATTTTCAGATGTTATTTTGTATTGTTCCCCCCAGGATCAAGCGTTCCAGAGGGTGGGGATCAAGTCAGACATATATATGGGACACATGATACAATTCCCTATACGACGTTTTCGTGGGCTGGTTACTAAATTTATATACCGATATCATTAGCTATTATACTCAGTATAGCCAATTAAATTCCACGTATTTCAATACCAGAATATTTAAAATCGGATTAAAATTCGCGAAATAATAGCCAAAAAACAAAAGGGGGGATCAAGTGTCCTCAGTTTCCCCTAACCCAATAATGATAAATTTTAATTAAATAAATAAATTGTTTTGTCAAAGCCTCAATCTCATAATTACGATTAAAAAATGCCTAACAAACAAGGGTCTATAAATAAATGACAATTGACGAGCTGATTTCGGCTGCATTCGGATATATTTTTCGAAAATAAAGATTCTAAAATAGAACTCAATTCAAACAAAAAGAAGAAATTACATTATTTGGATTAATAAATAATAATAATAACAAAACATTTATGCTCTCTTCACAAAGATGCCTAAAGCTAATGTACAAAGAAAATATTGAGCGGCTTTGTGAGAGACTGGCGCCTGAAATAGGTTTTTGAATAAAAACCCATCAGCGGCTAGTTATATTTTATATTTATGAAAACCGTGTAAAAGAGAAGAGTAAGTAAAATGAACAAAATAAAAAAAAATATAAAAAACAAACCTAAATTTTGCAGAAATAATTTAATTATGTTGTGAGTTGAGTAATTGTGTGTGTGAGTGTTATATTGTGTAATGTGAGTACTGAGTAATGTAAATGTGGTAGAAGATGTGTGTCAGTCCAAGTAGGAAGTGGGAGAGACGGTGACTTTAATGGAATGGAATGAGTGCAGTGAAAGGTGAAGTCAAAATAAAGAGACGATTATTAAGTTAAGGAACAATTTCGAATGAGGTTGGGATTATTTCAGATCAGTAAAAAGATTCTCTGTCGCTTGATAGTCCAGTGTTTTTAAAAACTTTTTAATAACTTTAATACAGTTTGATTTAGTTTTGGGATATAGATCAAGGGATTTGTTGACTTTATTGTAAATATATTGACCAAGAAAACAAAAGAATCTTTTGGGGAGTGTAGTTTTGATTTGGGACGTGGTGCACACCCTACCCTTCCGCCTCTTGTTTTTGTGTAACTCAGCATCATACTGTAACTGGGAATGCTTTTTCATCGAAGTGAACAGGATGAACGTTTGCCTGACTGTCAGAGTATCCCATTCTTTGTACAAATCAGCAGTGGGAAAACGAAAAGGGTGACCGGTTGCGACCTTGAGTACTGCACGTTGTGCCAATTAAGAATTATTATGAAGAAAAGAAAAGATTTGTAATATTTTAGCCTATACTATCTCACACCTGGGCGGAGGACTTTACACGTATTTCTTACACTTCTCCTCTATAGTGTGTTTTTTCTCATCAATCCATGAAGAAGCAACTCTAGGAGACTTATCATTTTCTCCGTCTGCTGAGATCCCGTCTAGCTGTTCAAATTCTAAAACTGCTACACATGTAATTAAATGCTAATTTATTTATATGGAAAACAATATGCGAATGCTATAAAAATATGTTTTAGCGCACATTTAGTCAAGATTATAACATTTTAGACAGAAATCCGTTCTCTGAAAACATGATGATGTAGGTTACGAGTACTCCGTAGAGCATTTCTGTTACAACGGAAATAATAACACAGGCCTAAGAACTAAAACGTAATCTCATATCTGGTTGCTACTAAAATTTTGTAAGTTAATTTGTAACGCTAGTTTTAATCTAAGTAGGTTTATTAATAATAAGAGCGAGTGTGTTGCCAGTGTATGCGACCGCACTTCGCGACAGTGCGGGCTCGTTTGCACGTGCTAGTGGAAAATATTACTATGTCGTAATTACTTGTCTTATTCATTATTGCGTCATCAGTTAGGGAGAGTAGATAAATAATGGTAATCTTGCGGTTTAGATTGGATTATGTATCTTTGGGGTGTATTTTGTATTGTAACTGGAAGTTTGATTATGAAAATCTACAATAAGATGTTCTTTTTATTGCGATTTCGTGCTTAAAACTTGCATGTGAAACAACTCATAGGCCGAAGTAAATATGTCCGACGAATAAGTAGTTAATAAGTAATGGGTACGTAATGAATAAAATAATTATGAGAATTTGAACGTGGGGTTTGGGCACAAGTAAAAAAATAACGTGTGGCACTCGGTGACTGCCGCGGTAAAGCTATTGCATAGCATTTTTTATTACCTTATGCAATTACAATTATTTATTTATTTATTAAGTATACCTATTTATTACTGTACTACTCGTAATTAGGCTATGGTCACGTCAATCAAGTGAAACGTCAAGAAACGTTCTCCTTCTCCTCCCTCTCCCTCTCCCTCTCCCTCTCCCTCTCCCTCTCCCTCTCCCTCTCCCTCTCCCTCTCCCTCTCCCTCTCCCTCTCCCTCTCCCTCTCCCTCTCCCTCTCCCTCTCCCTCTCCCTCTAATAAAAATTTTCAACAGGTTATGGGCCCAGCACACTTCCACTGCGCCACTCTGCTTTGTTGTAGAAGAATTTTATAAGTAGGTTTCATTGTGAAAAATTCCTTTTGTTGCTGGCCGTTTAGAATCAGTAAGAAAAAGTAAATCCCTCTTCGTACCTTTATGAGCGCGTCTGTCCGTACCTTTATGATTGCGGAAGTCTCCCGAACTGAAACGACGTGCTGTCAAATGTGGTCAGGTTTTTTCGTTAGGTTTTTCGCGCCCGCCGCGCTCAGAGCCTGCGATAAAAGCTAATAATAGCTTAAAAAGGTTTATGCTCATCATGGGGTAAAATCAAGTTGTGGACCATAACGATGAATCAATAAAATGGACCACTTCATCCAACTATTGCTGGCCGCAGGCCCTTCCAATTACACAGCAACTCGCATTGAGCTGCTACCAGAAGACATCATTTTAATGTTACTTGCATGATGATAATTATGTCAGTTAGTTCAATAGTGCAAATAAATGACGATTAGTAGGTAAATTAAAACAAAAAAAATGCTGGTATGTAACACACCTAAATCCTTGCTATTTCTGTTGCTATTTACAAATCAAATATTGATATAAATTCGTAACATTCCATTGATGAATTCGTTAATTAATTTGAACCTACACAAATTCACAGAATTACGAATTCCTGATTGTTATAATTGGAGTCGTATTTAGATTGATCAAAACGTAGCATTTATAAACAAATCTTACTTTACGGGAAACTCAGCGTAGGTCAATGACCAGTATCAATAAGAAAACGGGCGATTTTCTTTTTATCTATATTCAGAATGAATCGCGACAGATCTCTTAGAAGATGGCAGGATAAGTTGGAAAAAACCAACGGTCATCTTTATTGGGTCTGTATCAAAAAGACTGGAAGTTATGGTAAAGGCCTTGTTCACCAATTCAACTTCACCAGATGTGAATATCAGTGTCACACCTTGAAGAGTAACCGCTAGCTAGTCCAAAAGATTATAATGGGAAGCCCAAAGATAATATATTGACGCAGGATCTTTCGTCACTCGATGAGGATTTTTTAATGCACTCAGACTCATTACTCTTGCCAATTATCCATAACCAAAACGGTTATCCACTCAACAAGCAACGTTAACAAACATTCCCATCACAATACGTAACTCGCTCGAGTAGCGTAATATTTCCAACGATCCTTTTTATGGTATACCTCCTCTCGGTTGTATTATGAGGAGTTATTTGCTCTCAGCTCGTTAGCATGACGACATCCTGCATGTAATGACAAGCCGGGTTACTCATGAATCTCACCAGATTATTACGTCAAAATTTCTACCAGCATTTTTATAAGAAAACTCGACGAAACTTACGGAGGATGCAGTTTATGTTTGGTGTATTTTTCTTGGGAAATTCTCGAGCTTATCTTTCGTTGGGTGCGTTTGAATATTTAAACGAGAGAAAAGTAAGTAGGTCATTATGTTTTTTTTGTATGTTGTTCCGGGTCTAGCTGTATGTATATGTGTGATGTAATGTTTATAATTGTACCCATGATTCAGGAAGAATTTCTTTCTTATTGTGAGGTTTTTAAATTAAATATAAATTGTTATAAAGTAAATTACCTAAAAAACACATTATTCATTGCGGTTTATATTTAAGTGTAAATAAATCATCATAATCATCATATCAGCCACGAAGACGTCCACTGCTGAACATAGGCCTCCCGTTTAAAATTCCAATAGGACCGGTTGTAAGCGGCCTGCATCCAGCGTGATCATGTGGCCTTCATAAGATCGTCTGCCCACCTAGTCAAAGTCAAAGTCTTCAAAGTTAATGAATCTTACGGTCCCATTGGCCATCAGTTCTGTGTGCTATATGGCCTGCCCACTGCCATTTCAATTTGCTAATTCGTTGGGCTATGTCGGTAACTTTGGTTCGTCTACGAAACTCCTCATTTCTGAGTCGATCACGCAGAGAGACTCCGAACATAGCCCTCTCCATAGCTCGTTGGACTATACTGAGCTTACTAATGAGGCCTATAGTAAAGGACCACGTTTCGGCGCCATACGTCATCACTGGTAACACACATTGGTTGAAAACTTTCGACTTGAGGCACTGAGGTATTTTGGTCGAGAAAACATTACGCAATTTCCCGAACGCTGCCCAGCCGAGTTGGGTTCAGCGGTTGACCTCTTTTTTGAAGTTGGACCTACCTAGTGCGACGGTTTATCCCACGTAGACATACGAGTCAACAACTTCTAGAACCGAGTTCTCAACTGACAATGGGGTGGGCACAACATGGCCATTGCACATTACCTTTGTCATAAATCATTTTATGTGTAAATAAATCATTTTATGTATATTTAAACATTTATAAAGTTAATAAAAAGCTACTGAAACTCAAAGATAAAGTTGAAATCAAATTACAAAGGTTAAAATATTTCAAATTAAACGAATGCAGAATTTCGTAAACTCGAGATGATTAACAAAGCCAAGCGAAACGTGGAGTGGCATAAACATTCGCCTTTAAAATCTCATACAAACACAGATGACAAAATATACGATTATATAAGTCTCGGCACTTTAGTTACTCAGACAAAAGTCGAGTATTCATCTTTATTACCGTTTTATATGTTGCCATTATAATTTTCTATTCTTTGTTTCACTATTCAAGTTTAAGCTCTACTTTATACATTTAATTTGGAATTAAACCTAATATAAATGAATGAAAGATAAATAAACGTTAACTATTATACTATAGTTAATCCTGTGCAGTTAATTTTAGTTTTATTTACATTACAATGAAATTTTAAATCGTTTTAATGCAAACGATATGATGGATCGTAGTTTAATCGCACTGCGATAATATTCATATTAAAATAACAATTATTGATACTGACTTATTTAAATAAAAGTCAAATAATAAAATTTAATTTAAAGATGGAAACATCGAAATCGTTCGGTCGAACTGCGAGTAATAATCCGTTTTTGTTTGCATTTCTACGTATTCCAAAATTCAATTTAAATATGATGGCGCGGCTCACAAACATGAGATCGGCAGAATTAAATGACGTGTGCCATTTGTCGGGGATTCTCGCGCTTGGCGCACCGCAGCCGCGGACATGGCCAATTCCCAAATTAATTGCTTTCCAATAGTATTTTTTACACAGAATTTGCTCTAAAAAGTGCTGCCGGGTTGCCTCGTGTGAGCTCTGATTAATAGACTTTGATAACCTTTAAGGTTCGTAAGCGCTAATTGTCTTTACATTGGGATACGAATGTGCAAATAGAACAGTGTAATGCAGCCAAATTTACACATTCAACACTGATTGGATCTTGATTTAGGTTTTCTGTTTTGTCTTTGATTCAATCTTTATTTTTTTAAACTCTGGTTTTTGTTTTATGGCCCCTCGATACAACATTAACGAAATCGTTACTTTTGTGACAGAAGAAATGTCTTTTGTAGATTGAACTCAGGAGTTTTCTACAATCTTTGGCACTAAGCGGATCGACTTTATTCCCAAAAATTTACATAAAACTATGGAATATCAACAAGGCACTCTGTGAAAACCTTTTCAACTGTATAACAAATCTCTGGCTGAAATTCTAATTCTGATGTTTTCAGCTTTACTGCCACGATAAATATATTTGCTGGCAGGCAATATACATTTTTCACTTTTACAACATAGACATAAGATAGTGTTGCCATAAAGCTCACAAGTTTGACAGTGTTACCTACTGCTGTCATCGAATATTGAAATGTAAATATTGTCTTCTCATTGGTTTAACCCGATTTTGAGTCTTTTTTTCCAATCCTGTGTTAGCTCTTCTCTTTTCGAAAAAAAATCTTTTTGCCCTTAAAATAACCCATTGTCCCATGAAAACTTAATACCGGGATAAAATACATCCTGCGTCCATAGTACACTAAATTTACCTCAGAGATAGGCTAGAGCCTATCTCTGTAAATTTCGTCATGATCTGTTAAACCGTTCTGACTGCAAACACCAATCCATTCAATATTATCCATTCATAACATAAGTTACATTACGGTATCAGGTTCATTATTTAAATATCAAATCAAAATTCCCAGTCTCAATTAATCTGAAAGGTCGAATAATAATAAATTCAGACTATAATTATCTTTAAGTGGATAGTAATTATAATTGGCCCCAGGCATGACAAGTCCTAAATGTAATAAAACAAACTTACATTTTATTTGAACAAAAATATGGAGATCTTGTTATAGAATTACGATACCCTTCATTAAAATAAATACTCGTATATATGTATATTAATAATAATAGAAGAACATAAAGATCGAACAACATCTGAGGAGGCTCTATCGTGGCAGCTAGATCAAATGTTTGATTTAGAAGCCAGAATTTCTGGACACGGCGGGTATGCTTAAGAGTCCCTCTCTCAGTGTTTCTGATGCTTGTGGACTGCTATTGCGGTGATGGACCGATCGGAGCTTGGTGCAATAATTGTGGATATAACGGTCCCGCATGATGAGAACCTCGTTAAGGTAGGGAATGATAAACAATTCAGGTATCTTGATTTAGCTTGAGAGATTGTTGACATGTGAGGCATGAATACAGCAGTGATGGGTTCATTGCCAACAGCCTCAACCAATTAGGTAGGCTGTCGCTAGGTAGCTGGATCAAGCACTTAATTCTGAAAGCAATACTTCATCTGTTCAAAACAGTTTTGGACTCAGCACGTATTACGTTAGGACGTTCCTCCTTGAGAGCCTTTCTGAACACCTAGTAGCCTGGACCCCGTTCCCGATGCTGGTGAACTGTGAAATATATTTTTTAATACTTTTGTAAAAGTCATTACGAAATTAACATAATCTGGAGGCTAAACATTGCAGTTGATATGTATAGAGATAGTAATATTTAAAAATGAAAAACTGGCCAAGTGCGAGTTGGACTCGCCAATGAAGGGTTCCGTAGTAGCAAGCATAGATTAGGGATATAATTATATTGAGATTAGTAAAAATAACTAACTAACACTAACAAACAATAAAAATAACTTTGTTTTTCATAGTGTCTGTATGAATGGCAAAGTTATATTTGCGGTTTTGGAAAATGTACTATATCTCAAAAACTGCTAACTGTATCTCATCCAAACCAATTTTCGTTGGTAGTTTTTGTTAAGGTCTACATTATACATTTTTTTTTGTTTTATCATTCTCTTATTTAAGAAGTAACAGGGGGGGGGGACACACATTTTACCACTTTGGAAGTGTCTCTCGTGCAAACTGTTGAGTTTAGAAAAAAATGATATTAGTAATCTCAATATAATTTTTAAAGACCTATCCATAGATATCCCACACGTATGGGGTTGGTGAAAAAAAAAAAATTGAGTTTCAATTCTAAGTATGGGGGGCACACCCAAAATTTGTTTTGTTTTTATTTTTGTGTGAAAATCCTAATGCGGTTCACATAATACATCTACCTACCAAGTTTCAACAGGATAGCTTATACACTTTCGACATAAAGTGGCTGCGACATACGGACGGACAGACAGACAGACAGACAGACATGACGAATCTATAAGGGTTCCGTTTTTGCCATTTGGCTACGGAACCCTAAAAACCAGAAAGTTACCACCAAAGAGTTAGAATGTTGTACTCAGTAAGAGTCGAAGTTGACCATTAAGAATTTCCTTAATACAGCAATAACCTGTACCCTTTTTTTTTATCGTGGTAAAATCATCAAATGAGTCCTCCCACCCCGGGCAGGGCGGGAGGGTCATTATGCTGACGCTCTTTGAGGCGCGCGTGGAACACAACGCGCCGTCGACCCGGGCATGGTCCATGGTCGGGCAGCGAGTTGCCCTTTACTCGCCGCCCGCACGCCCATAACCTATACCCTTAGCACGAGTTTTCACTATTTTACTTTACAGCGTCTTTCCAGTATTTACAGCGTTTCTTATATGGAATAAAAAACTGTTTTAAAAAAAAATGTAACCGACTTCCCACAAAAAAGTTCTATAACCTACAAAAAAACTTTTCTTTCGAAAGTCGGTGACTTTCTTTTTTATTTCATTGACTTTTTGTCACCGACTTTCGAAAGAAAAGTTTTTTTGTAGGTTATTTAGAACTTTTGTGGGAAGTCGGTTACATTTTTTTTAAAACAGTTTTTTATTTTATCCTTTTTAGTTTCAATATTCAACCTTCTTACATATACACTAAAATGTTGTAATCCGTAGCACCGGTGATAACATCATCAAGGGACCAAATGGCAGATATACTGTATCGAACAAAAAAAGAATCATCGAAATCGGATCAGAAACCTCGGAGTAATCGGTGTAGACAATGTTGAAAACTTTTTAGGTTTTCGTTGTTTTTTGTTGATTTTTCAAAAAGTGCTAGTCCGATTTCGATAAAATTTTAATGGGACCATTCGGGAAGTATACCCTTTCCAACAAAAAAAGATTTTTTCAAATCGGTTGGTAAACGACGGAGTTATGCCCGAACAAACTTTAAAAAAAAATATATAAACATCCGAATTGAGAACCTCCTCCTTTTGGAAGTCGGTTAAAAATGGAACAGCGCCTCTGGTGTGCGAAGAAGGAACTAATTTTTTCCTTGAAAATTGTCAATTTGAAATTGTCAAAGTTTCAGTTTACTTTACGTCTCAAATACTGAAAACTCGCGCTAAGGGTACAGGTCTTGATAATCATAGCGAAATTATAACATAAAACCTTTTTAGTAAAACGGTAAACATTCCTAATCTAGCCGACAAGACACAATTAGTTCGAAACTCGCCACTTAACGGGACGCGTCCACAATAGGGCTGGTGTATTGGGCCACAATTCCTATCCTAGCGATTAATATGTCGAAACGTGAGCACCGCTCTATTAGCCGAACTGTTGGGTTGCCAATGAAAACTTACTTCAATTGCGTAACTCATTAGAATAACGGTCCAAGTACAATTACCAATAGTTTCGGAGGCAAGTGAGTATTGCTTCTGTCGTAAAGGCTTTGGATTATGTTGGTAGATGTTGTTCAGCATAATTGTCTGAATTATACATAATATAATTATTTAGTGTTGGTCTACAATTTTGTCAATTGGCTTTTTTTTTTATCGTGGTAAAATCATCAAATGAGTCCTCCCACCCCGGGCAGGGCGGGAGGGACTGTCAGACTTGTACTGACTAAATGTAAATCCACGGTGTCCTTCAATAGCGCTTTATGTTCCGGGGTTACGGTAATGGTATAAGTCCCGCGACCCCGGCAGACTTTGGCCCTCTAGAGAGGGGGCCCCGTCATTATGCTGACGCTCTTTGAGGCGCGCGTGGAACACAACGCGCCGTCGACCCGGGCATGGTCCATGGTCGGGCTGCGAGTTGCCCTTTACTCGCCGCCCGCATGCCCGCGCCTACGGTGGCCGGAGATCGTCTTGCGACGTCCGTCGCCGTGGGCGCCAACCACCGCGGGTGGGGCGGAGGGAGGACATTGTCCTCTCTCTCACGCGGCCCGCCTCCTTAATCTAATAATCAAACTTAATCTACTAGCACGCATCCAGGACTTCGCATGGGTCGCAGTTATAAAGATTAATGGAAACCATGCACCGGTGGACACCAAAATAAGGTGGCAAACGATCTGTTAAAGATCACAGGATAGCGCTGAATGCAAGTCGCTTCCAACTGATCCTATTGGAAATCTATAGAGGAGACTTATGTTCAGCAGTGGACGTCAATCGGCTGAAATAATGATGGCATTATTGTTAAAAAAAAAGGTTTAGCTTAAGGGTTTATGAGTCAGCCCATTGTAAACAAACATTCAAATAATCAAATCTTTTCCCCTTGGAATATTACCTAACCAGCTGCGTATCTAACTACGAGTATGTATTAAATATGTTTCACTGTGCAAATAGGTTTCACGAAAAGTTAAACAGGACAGCAAAATACAAAGTCCCAGAATTAGGTAGTGCTAGTGACTATATGAAAGACAAATCCAATCTAAGTAAACCGAGGCGGGGAAGCGGGAGGGGTGCAGTGCAGCGAAACTGAAACAATGAATAAAGTTTGAAAGGATCCAGTTGCGATGGGGCACGGATTAATGGCGCCGACTCAGGTGCCGCTAGGTGGCGCTCGGTACGGCACGACAATTGCTTTCTTATGTCCATTGTTGCACGAGAATTTTGTGGATAACCCGGATAGCAGATGGTGTTTTGTTATATGCAAATACGTGCCTGAAATGTACCTAAGTATTTTTGTTCATGTCGAGGCATGTTTGTCTATGTTTTTGTATTGGTTGTGGTGACATTCAGTAAAAATTTGTGGCAGTACGTGGGTCTCACCCCTCGTTGGGGAGTGGTTTGACAGGTTTCCTCACCTTCCGACCGACGTAGGTTCTCACCGGACACAGTTGCTTCGGGAGGTTCTTGCGTCAGAATTGGCGGAAGAAAATGCCCTGGAGTCACAAAAGTGTGGACCATCTGTAGGATACGGTAGAGGTCTACCCCGCTCTGATGCTTTTACACCTGAAACAAAATCTATTCGTTTGAGCGCTTTTATCGCTCTATGCACCATTTTCTCCCCCAATTTATACTTCAATTTATAGAAATGTAGAAAGAGTAAATCATTCACTAGAACAATCAGAAAGCCGACGTCAACATCCAATCGTATTCACACTTACAAGGTCATACATTTACAAATCAATGTCACACTAATTATGCATTAGTAACGCACTGTGAACCGTTTCACCTGCTTGACAACTACAACAATTAGTAGGTACTTAGGTATGTTATGTAGGGTACCGAGGTACTTAATGTACGTGACGTCTGATGTCCTCTGACCGACATCGTGTCCGCATTGCAACAGGACAATGTTGCTGTGCGGTATTCCCTTGATGGGTAATAGATTTGGGAGGCTTATTGATTAGACGGTATGCGTATGTGTAGATATGGTAATAGGCCTGTGCTGCAGCGCTGGAATTAACGGCTTTGATGGCCTGACATTTCGGTATAGATTTGTGTAACGGTGAAATGAAATATAAATCATTATTTGATTGCAGGCACACCAACAATAACAATCACAGGAAGAAAAGAAATGAAAAACGGTGAGTATGGACACACCGAAAGGGTTATCAAACTCAGCATTAGCTGGGCGAAAACACCCAGCGCTGATTTTCAGTTGGCACCCCGCAGTAACACCACGGACGAGGGTATAAAAATAAAGTAAATAAATAAAACAGAGAAAATAAATATGTAGTATTTTTAATAATATTAATTACTAGCTTCCGCCCGCGACTCCGTCCGTGCGGATGTCGGTCTTCGAGTGGATGGTTTATTTCTCCATTTTGAGTAACTCTGACAATGACATCTTATAAATATCTATTAGACCCAAATACGGCTAAGCCTATAATAATTAAGGAGATCCCTCTATTGAGCTACTGCTGTTGAGCTCGCGTTCTGTAGTAAGTATTTTTTTTTCATAGTAAATTCCGACCTTGTATTTACAAATAACTGATCGGAACAGTAATCAAAAAGGTCGCGCTGAAAAGCACGGTTTAAAATGACACGCATACAATATTAATTCCACGGACGACCGCTCGCCACACTGGACACGTCCGCTCGCTTCAAAATTCAGAATTTATATGCATCGCGCGGCGCGGAACGCGGCTTCTTATATGTATAGGAGTCGGGGAGGCGTGGCCCGCGTGTGCTGCAAACGGTTCAAGCCAAATCCGACTTTCGGCAGTACAGGTTACGGCGCTGAATCCACTGCGGGTAATGCAACGTGTGTTCGCGGTTCTACAGAACAACGTCTATGAATAAAACTGAAAAATAAGATTTTTTTTTCTACGTATTTTTCCAGGATAAAAAGTATCCCATTTTATGCCCAGGATAATAAGGTATAATTATACCAAGTTTCATCGAAATCGATCCGTTAGTTTTCACGTGATGCCTGCATATACAGACAGACAGACAGACAAAAATTTTTTAATCACATATTTGGGTTTGGTATCGATCCAGAAACACCCCCCGCTATTTATTTTTTCAATGTACAGAATTGACCCTTCTACAGATTTATTTTATGTATGTATAGATAATAGTAAAGTTTATTATTATAATTTCTGTGCTCTAAAAGAACATTTTACGTTAGTCCTGTTTAAAACACGCCACGGTTAAAGAAAACATGGTAGTTTTTAGTCATCAGTACAAGTCTGACAGTCCCTTCCGCTTCACCTAGAGCTCTATTTGAGTTTTCATGTATGTTAAATTACTGAAAAATAAGTTAGTAGGTACTAATAACGCACATTATTGCTTACATTTTTTTTTTATTAGTTCCTAAATTATTTTTACCCGAAGACATTGTTTAATGGAAACAAATCATAAATATAAACGGTCTGCGTTTGAGAAGATACTCGCACTGAAGGATAAAAGTTGGATTGTAAGCAAAAAACTTTTTTACTCTACTTTAGTATGACTATAGTAAAAAATCTGAAACAAAGAGTAATGTTTTTCTGATGCACGTCTTTATTTTCCTGATAGTCTTTTTACTGCAGAAGCAGAATAAAAAGTAGTCCTTTTAGCTATGAGCTCGCTTGCTAGAGTAGTTTCTCGTCTAATTTATAAATTGTTAAGCAAGTTTTTATTTGCTTCTTTTTTATTTGTCGTGACAATATTGGCAGTGTCTTTTATTATCATTTAAATAATCTTGTTTTGCTCATTTTTTAATTTGAAAGTTTTTATGATGAATGGTCAAGCGGATCTGTTAAAAATTTGGCACACGAAAAGATTAGTCTGAAACAATAATAATAAACTAACTTTAAGCCCGTTATTACGGTCTTTTTTTCAATAATTTTTGGCTTCCACTTCTAAAGCGCGAATAATAACTAGGAAAAAACACGGAAAGTAAGAAAATACGTTTATATGACAAGTCACGAGAGCACTCAACATAAACAAAAAAATAAAATAATGTTAAAAAAACACTGAAATCTGAACAACAATAAAAAAGAGGGAACACAACATTATACAACATTGTATTTCTACGATACAGCGAAGTTTGCCACGTTTTGTCTCGTGTGTAGCGGGACTGTGGACGCAAATGGACCTTCCTAGAATTGCACCTGTATATTCATACGAAGCGACACAGTCCACGTGCGTATTCAGGCGTTGACATTTGCGGAAACACCTTGCTTCACTTCTCAATCTATTTTATTTCCTTTAAAAATCTTCAACTATCTTTTCGTACAGAAGTGAAATACGCAGCTTGTGTCGTGGTTTCATATGAAAAGCCGAGTAAGTACGTGTTGTATGGAGATTAAGTGTGATAGTCCTTCAAGAGACACGTTTCCACCACACGCAAATGTCTGCTTGGGACACATTTAATTAATTTTAAGGCGCTACCTACACACAACGTTTGTGTAAACAGCACGTCTGTATGTTGTTGTAAATATAAAATGTGTGTTTGCTTTTATGTGTTTTTCCTGTGGGAAAAATCACTTGATGTCGTTTTCTTCCAATTATGTCGTCATGTGACCTTGTCTACATAAAACATTTGAGTAATCAGCCTATACCTAATGTTCCCACTTCTGGGACACAAACCTCGTCTCTGAAAGAGGGAGTGAGCTGTATTCCACCATGTGGATCATGTGCGGGTTGGTAGATGTCATTTATCTTCGCTTTTTTTGGTTCTAGGAAATGCCGTTTTCCTCACGATTTTTTCTTTCATTGTTTTGAGAATAGTGTAATGTGCTTGGCTGGGTTCGAATCCACGACTATAATTCGGACCGTTACTACTGGCTGGGCCACAGCTGCAAGTATAATGGTCTTCTTGAAACTGCTACAACTATTTCATTGGGATTCGTTTTGGAAATTAAATGATCGCGATACTTTTTGTTAGCCTAGTTAGGTGATGGTCAAGTTCCAGTTAGACCATTACAAGGAATACATTTTTTATACTCGTATTAAGTCACCATTGTCAGCCCCTTTAGTTTTGATTGTTTTTGATTTTTTTTTAATTAAGTCACAAAACGTAAAACCTATTGTCCTTTAATAAAATTCAGACAGTCATAAATTCTTGCAACTATCTGGATATTTTTGGATCATATCAATGGATATTTTTTTGTAAATATTTATTTTTAAAACATTCAGTTAAAGTATTTAAAAAAAATCAATGAAGAATAACAATATTTTTAGAAAAGTGTGTACCATTCATTCTTACCGATAATAATAATACTCTAATGCTAATGCATGAATTGAGATGCTAGCAATGGAATCATCATCATCACCCTTCTATGTTCCCACTGTTGGGACACATGCCTCCTCTCTGTGAGAGAGAGTGGGCCATAATCCACCACGCGGGCCCAGTGCGGGTTGGTAGATGTTCACATGTCTTCGAATTTAATGGTTCTACGACATGCTGGTTTCCTCACGATGTTTTCCTTCACCGTTTTGAGAGCAGTGGTGATAAAATAAATGCGACAGGCTGGGTTCAAACCCACGACCTATAACTCGTAAGTCGGGGCCGATACCACTGCGCCATCACTGCTTTTACAATTGCAAGCAATGGAATAGTACTGTATAAACGTGGCCTAATTTTAGCCGGTAACTTAGAATCTGTGTCCGATAATTGGGCCCGCAGGCTGCAATTAATTGCAATACCTAATGTTGGGATTCAAAATTGAATGAACTTGTTTTTATCCAGAATAGTATCTAAAATAGTTAGGACGTAGAAAAGAAACAGAGACAGGCACTTTCATTTTTATGGAGTTAAAAAAAAATCAATGAGAGGTAAATGATAAAGTTTTGTTTTAAAAATATATTTACTACTTTTTGAGTGATTTTTTTCTGCTATTATAAAGGCATATATTTATATTTTAACTTTGATTATTAAAAGTCTTATTTACTTTATTTATTACCAGACGATACAAAGATTTATGATCCCTATCAGACCCACGGTTTTGCGTGACTGTAACAGTTATAAATAACATCGCACAAAAATTGGGTGAAAATATTGCAAAAATGTTAAGATAAAAATAATATTTTGTTAGTGCGTTAGAGTAACAGCTACTGAAGTGTACTTGTAGGTCAGTGATAGGTATTTGAATGACACCTATATATATTACAGCAATATTTGAGACCTCCTTGCTAGAAAATGTAGGTTACAGATAATGAAAATTTCGTTTCAGGAATTTCAAGTGCATAAATTCAGTTAACATTAGATACGAGTAGTAAAGTGAAGACCGCTTTTCATCTCTCATTTTTCCATCTCTTCTAGAATTTCATATTATTATAATTGTTTTAAATTATGATTAATTTTATTAATATTGCTTTTTCCGTAATAAAACTCAACTCAACTGAATAAGTCCGGAAACTACATCTATATAAAGGCACAAATATTAAGTACATGTCATATCTGCATGTCGAATAGCTCAAAAGGGAATCTGTACAAGGACTGGCCTGCCCATATTGATGAGAAACTAGGATTCGGTCAGGTGTAATACTCTCAATCGCTCCATTTATGAAAGGATTCATGAATGTGGAAGAAGCGTGTATGGATAAGCGTATACCGGACGTAGATGGGGTACCTCGTGGCTATGTGCCGTTTCTGTGCAAATATAGGTATCTGTTAAATCGTGTTGAATAGTAACAAACTTTGAAAGGGATTTAACGATGAATAATAATCTACCAATAAGTAAGGCATACTTATTGGTAGATCCTGTACAAGGTACCTTTAATAATTTACCTACCAAGCTTATTATTAAGCTACCAACTGGCTAGTAGCAGGCAAAGTCTAAAGAAAGGACCTCCTAACAATATGCAGTGTCAGTACTGCCTTCTGAATCAGGCCCTTGATCCACCTGCCTAACGAGAGCCTCCATAGATGTCGATCGAGGCTCTGGGCAATTAAGCCATCGGCACAATAATCGTCAAGTATTCATGTCAAATGTTGACAACCTTGTGTCAGCCTTGTATTGTACCTACCCGTTGGTTAAAACCCATGACGCTGGTTTCCTTTCACAAAGCTTTTCCTTGCAATTTTTAGAGCAGTGGTGATGAAACGAATTGCACGTCTTATGCATAATAAGCCAATTCCTCTAAGATACGACCCGTTTTGTACTTATTTCTCGAGTTTAACAACTTTAAGCTCTGCTTTAAATATTGTTGTTTCCCAACTTGGGCTTTAAATGGGGAAAATGGTATTTCTTTACGAACATTTATTGTGTTTAACGTTGCATTTTAAATTTTATTATGCCGTTTCCAAATTGGTAATTGTGTTTCATATTTTTATGGATGATTAGCGTAATGCCTTGCCTTATAAATGTTAAATAGGTTCTTTGGTTTACGGCCTTGGTATGGCACGATCCTTTCAATGATAAGGAAAGAAAATTGTTATTTGCAAACAATTAATACTTTAAGGCCGTTTAGGCTAATTTGATGAAGACGGGATTATATTTTAGTACATACCTACTTTCAGAGTTCATACACAATGAATCATTATAAGCTTTCTTCCCTGATCCCATTATACGACGCATCAATTTTTGTTCTGTCAGTCATCGAGTAGGTAATTCGTAAATATTTACTGAAATTAGCTATTATATAAATATGTAATTGCCAAATTCAATAAGGATAGTGTCACAAAAAAACTCCTGAATCAACTAAAACTCTCGAAACTCCGCCATACACATGTAAATTCCTCGTCGAACTTAAGGAGTGAGTTTCCACCGGGTTCGATAAGGTCTCGAGTAAGTTCTCATGTAAAGAACTTGGAACTTGTGAGGCTAGTCGTCGGCCACTAGGGAAGACGTGACCAGTCCCTTGATACTTCTGTCCAAACTTTTAGACTAGGAACGTAAAAGTGAGTGTTGCTAGTTATGTCGGTATTTAATTGTATTGAAAGATTTCAATTTTTTTACGTCTTTTCCTTCTTGTTGGACTCATTTCGTGAAATGTAACGTAAACGTTTAAGCGGAAGTGGAGCAGGACTGACCATACAAAATAGCGCGCACGGATGCGTGCTTTTAATCGATCAATGAGCCGTCAGATAGTAGCAATATTTTCTGAGTTCAGGCCTTCTGTTTTTGGATGGTTCACTTCATGTAAAATATCGGTCTTAAGGTGCCGGTTCGCGCGCGAGACCGCAACAGGAAACCGCGACAGGAGGTCGCGACCGGAGATTGCTACCGTATCTGTCTCCTGTCGCTGTCTCGCTTGCGAACTGCCGCTCATACATTGCCTGATGTTAAGTACTGTCGCGGTCTCCTGTCCCGGTCTCCTGTCGCGGTCTCGCGCGAACCGGCACCTTTAAGCGGCACTCGGTTAGAAACCGACTCCAACATAGATTGGAAAAATTTGATGATGGTTGAAGTCGATGCTAAAGAAGCCTTAACCTTTATCCTTGTGGTTTCCTTATATTTTGATACTAAACCGAGAAGTAAAAAATCTTCTATGACTAATATTAGACGATGTACCACTAATAACGGTAACAGTTACTGACTTATTTCGTTTTATGATACGTAGACTAAAACTGAAAATATGCACATTATTATAAGTTTAAAAACTTTTCCAACAACGCACAAATTATTTCAGAACTTTATTCTGAAATAATTTCGAAACTTTAAAAGTAATAAGTGAATTAACTTAATCCTGAGTAAACGACACATAATTTGCAATACAAATCAAAATTCACATTTCTAATGTAACATTAAAATGAGCTCCAATCGTAATAATGTGGTCTATTAATTGTAATTCACAAAACTTTTCATTAAAACTTTACTTTCATAAATGCTGTTTTCTATGTGTAAAAAGCAAGACATCAAAGCAAATCCTATCGGACTGTGAGACTTTAACTGACCAAATAGCAACCTGTTTTTCACAGGCTCTTTGAGTTCCGGAGCCGTGAAGCCTTTTTAAGTCCATCGAACCCGGTAGGCGTTTAACCCCGTCAGCTTGCTGGCAACTCCTTGAAGCACGCCTGTTATTGTCGACTCAGGCCTGGGTCCTTGATCAAATGGTGAGCTATTGATTTATGGGTGGAAATAGTCAGTCGGTTGCCCGAAAGTTTGACAATCAAAATTACCCAGTGCTAGCTGGGTAATGCACGTCAGATAGTCGCTTCATGTAAATTTCTGATTTTTAACTGTATCTGGTTAAAAGGAAAGTCCACAACATCATGAATGGAAAAAGTCTGGGCGGAAAATAACAACGACTCTTTGTCATGGAGGTTGCCAAAACAGAAATTATAAACGTGTTGCTGCTTAAAAACATGTGAAAGTGTGCATAAATCATGGCGGTATAAATGCATTAATGAGACAGATATTGTCAGTATAAATATGATGCGGGAGGGCGAGCGTTGCAGTACACGCTGCCTGCCTGGCCCAACACGTACTGTCGATTTAACGTCCATAAATAATGAATCTCTTCTCTTTTTACGACAGCATTGATTTATTTTTAGGGTAATTGGTTAACAGTTTTTATGGTGGAAAAATAAATTACTTGTAATTTATCTTCTCGGAACAATCAAATCTTTAAATTCGCTCAAAGGATTGGTTACAGCAGCTCCTTGACAAATTTTCTCAAATAAAAATTTCTTAGAACCGTCTTCCGTTATACTTGGAAATCTATTTAGAAGTAACAATTTTAACTTGTTTTAATAAGTTTGTTATTGAAATAAATGCTTTCATTCCAAGTATCATCTTATTATGTCTAGAAATAGGTTCCTATTGAATAAAAGTAAGATCTCTCAAGGCTGTCTTTCATTTTCTCGTAAAATGTATTGAAAAAACAAGCCTTGTCTACTTAGTATAGTCGGCATTAAGTTTACGGCTCCCAGGTCAATAAGCTGTTAACAAATATTTACTATAACACATCAAAACAGGAGAGCGGGGTGTCATGATGTCAGAACTGAGCAATTTTTTATTTGAAGTATTGCCAATTTAAAAAAGCGTCTATTTTAGTTTTTGTAACAAAACTTAAAATACTGGTATTTTTTTTATAATTTTCATTTGTCAGTCAAACAGCCTGTTTCTAAAATAATGTTCACCCAATCAGTTAAAATCATTCCGTAAAAAATATTATCGTGGCACAAATATAAAATGACGGTGGCGTCGCTCGCTCGGACATTCCATATTTATTTTCCATTGGAGCGTTGTAAACATAATTCATGCAGTCGTTTGTTTCGTTGCATTTTTGATGATGCTGTATTTTATATTACTGACTGTGGTGACTGAGCCCGCGGCCCTGCTACTGATAACAGATTGTGGGTTTACACACTTGCGTATGGGAATATATTTGGGGCTTGTCATTGGCTAAATGGAAATGTTTTTTTTTTGTTTGTTATTTATTTAGTCTTCACTAAAAATAAGTTTTTGTTGTGATAAAAAAAAAAAATAGTGAAAAACCGCTTCTAGTTTTCGAATGAAGAACTAATTTTATTCATGTTTATTTACGTCACAAAAAAGTGAAACCCGTGATACCTCTTTGTGTCATACAAAGAGGTATCACGTTTTGCAAATTCTACTGTTACCTGCACGACAGTTGACCTCAGATTTACCTACCATTCCTTTTCAGTAACCAGTGTAACTGAATATTCCTTTTCCAACTGTTTTCTCTTCCAGCTTGTATGTAGATTCAATCGACGTTAGCCTGGACATGGCTTTCAATAGAAAAGGAACAAAACACAATGCGTTTGCAATAGCGCGCCTAATCTCGTTCTACGAGGTGGGTTTTAGGTTTGATTTGTAGATCCAGGAATGTGTAGGTATACAGGGTGGTCCAGACCAAACGGATAAAAAATTTTTTTTAGGTAGTCCGTTTAGGGACCTACGAGTATTTGTACCCGCCAGGAAAAAATACGCTTGTCACCCGCTTACAAGATATAATTTTTTTTTGTAATTTTTGAAATATCACCACTTTTAATGTTTTCATGATTTTTATTTACTTTTAGAATGAAAAATTATATTATATTTTTTATTTTAGGTGCTTACTTAGACATTGCACTCTCTCAGAAAGAAAAAAAATCAGACTGATTTGCAAATTTGAAGTGCAGTTAGTTTCATATCAATGCAAGAATAATTACTTTCCTTGAAATCGACAGATTTTTCGTAAAATCTTATTAAAAATTAAAAAAAAAATCTTAAAAAAAAAGAAAAAACTTTTTTTTTTAATTTTCCTGACGGGTACAAATAGGTCCCTAAACGGACTACCTAAATTATTATTTTTTTATCCATTTGGACTGGACAACCCTGTATCTGGGGGCACGGCAGTGCCCCAGCCAAGTCTCGAGCAAAACGGGCACGGCCGTACCATCTTTTCTCGAAGCGATTCGCGGCTGTTTCGCCCCCCCCTATATCTTCGACGTGGACAAAGCTAGCAGTTTAGGTTTTCGGTGAATGATAG
Organism: Agrotis exclamationis; assembly: GCA_950005045.1. Taxonomy (NCBI): domain Eukaryota; kingdom Metazoa; phylum Arthropoda; class Insecta; order Lepidoptera; family Noctuidae; genus Agrotis; species Agrotis exclamationis. The sequence continues at coordinate 10,544,113 of OX465426.1, read as the reverse complement.
TAGGCATTAGAACAAGCTTAAGTTCGAAATTACATGTCAATTGAATTAATAGTTTAGGAGTTACGGTCGATCAAAGTTACACCATTTTGTCACTCACAGTCAGTGAGTGGGACTGGGCAATGAGCACAAATTAAAAGCTGCTTGCTGCCTGGAATTATGTGCAAATGTTACTGACGAGACCCGTGATCAGATTATTTGTTATGTGTGAATCATGATGGTCACTACCGACTACATGCTCCAATACTCTCTTCTTCTTGTGCTCATTGCCAAGTCACTATAATTATAATATAAAGATAACTATTGATACAATTTCTAAATGTTGATTTATAACTACATAATAATTTGAATAGGACTTGGCCTCTATGAGATCTCAAAACTTTTTACGATGGAAAGACTGCATCGAGAGACTTGGCATTTTTTTACATTTAATGTTTTTGGTGGGATATTATTTACAAACACCTACGGCTTTTGTATGCCATGGGTTAGACAGAAGCCACAGAACACCACAAACAATGTAGCTTCCCAGGTAGCGAAGCAATTTTTAGAATCGTATTAGTTGAAGATGACGCAATGACAGAATGAAATTCGAAATATGAATATTTAAAAATTTTAAAATCGATATAGATCTTCGAGGCTTTGGCCCTCTAAGGCCCCCGTCAGACAGAGGTTAAACGGGATATCAGCTTAGTACGCGCACTACTGAAGTGCGCGAACAAATGTGCCGCACGGTATTTCGGTGGAATCGTAACATTACAATGTCAATATCGCTTCGTGTACGTTCATACCTACATCTGGTCATACAAGCACTCCGATTACGAGAATGAAACGTATATACATTTAAATTCAGCGATTTTCTCGGAAAATAACGGTTTCCATTTTGAGATAAGGTCTATTTTGCAATAGTAGTAGATTTCAAAATTCTATGTTCAAATTGCTTGCTTTCTATTTGTTGTTTGAATTTTTTATTTTTTGTAAATATTTAGTTTGTCGCAAGACGATCTCCAGCCACCGTAGGCGTGGGCATGCGGGCGGCGAGTAAAGGGCAACTCGCCGCCCGGCCATGGACCATGCCCGGGTCGACGGCGCGTTGTGTGCCACGCGCGCCTCAAAGAGCGTCAGCATAATGACGGGGCCCCCTCTGTAGAGGGCCAAAGCCTGCCGGGGTCGCGGGACTTATCTCATTACCGTGACCCCGGAACATAAAGGGCTATTGAAGGACACCGTGGATTTTATTCAGTACAAGTCTGACAGTCCCTCCCGCCCTGCCCGGGGTGGGAGGACTCATTTGATGATTTTACCACGCAAAAAAAAAATTAGTTTGTAATTTCCATATAAATATAAAATCCAAATAAATACGACTTAAAAAAATGAAAACGACAACTATTTTCTTAATATCATAACTTTTGTCAATTTTATCTATTGAAAATTATTCTTACTTTTCATAAAAATATAAATGTTACATTTATGAGCTAGATTTACGAAACTTTCGTCAGCTATATAGAAAATTTCAGTTGATACGAACAGAATTCCTTGTACACGGACATTCCACGAGCCATGAAATGTTGAATTCAATTTGAAAATTTCTTTACAAGTATATTCTAGTTCTATATCTTCAGTGCCGGCATATGACGTCATCTGCGAATATAACTACCAGCAATCAAGTATTGCACAATGTAATATCGTAGTAGTGCTTCTGAAGCCGTAGAATTCTACATAATTTTTTGACCGTACTTCGTACTTGATGTACGAAAATTGAGAAAACGCATCTAGAGTACGAACAAACTATTTTTTTCCAAGCACATTTATTTGTGTAATATTTCATCATCACAGCTCTCGAAACGGTGAAGGAAAACATCGTGAGGAAACCAACATGTCTTAGAACCAAAAATTGGAAGACATAGACTACACAGAGAAAACCCTTAGCGTGATGCAGAAAAAAATATAGCAGGTAGAACTTAAAAGTTGCAAAAAAAAATTAACAAACATGCTATGTGATCTATCGACGCTTCGTATATAATCATCAAATAAATTTAAACCTCCTACCCCGACCATGGAACTTACCCTGGCTTCATAAAATCACATACACATAACCTGTTCTTCGCGGGTAATCTCTACAAACAGTTGAACCTTCTGGCTCCAATTTCTTCTGTGCCCAAATTGGCATTCAACGTCAGCAACAACTTGAGCCCGACAACAACTCTCGAAGACATATGGAAGAAAACGTGTTGTGTATACAAATACCAAAAAGGACAACTGGTGACAGATTGTTAGCCAGTTCAACCTTGCCTACAAGCAAAACAATTCTGAACCGAAAATGTCCTCAAGTCTCGAATTACTAATTCTTAGCGCATCTTATTTCTTGACAGCGCCAGACGCTGTGTTAAGCAAACTATTTGGAATCAAACATTTATTTAATCAAATGAATATAACAGGCTACGTGTTTCGCGTGCCTGTCTAATCAAATCTGGAGACTTCGACAGTGCGTTTCTCGGTTTCATTAAGCCTTAGCAAATTTACAGGGGCTCCGAACATTTTGTATGCTACGCGTGTGCCGTTCAAAGATATCATTAGGTAGCGTAAGGACAGCATTATGGGGTGCACAACATTATGGTTCATATTGTTTTGTTACGCACATAATTGAAATTAAAAGTAGGGAAACTCTTTTGGTTTCGTTTTATTTAAGAGGTGCAAAGGGCCGTTTGATGTGTGTTCGTAGTCGGAATGTCGTTTGTTATGGTAATAGAGTTAATTGAATAGCTAATTATGTTTTGATTTGATATTATGATATAATTATGTTAATGAGTTGCTATTAAACAACACAGCGATACCTACACGTGATTATTAAAATAAAACTAAAATGCCTTGGTTTTGAACTGTCGCAAAAAGAAAGAGGTTTGCAATGCGACATGTAATTTTACATTGAATTTTTTCCTTGCTTTGTTTAGGAAATATTACTTTATAAGAAATCTTCAAAAAAAAGTTCAAAGCTCTGTCATTTCTATTTGGATTTCAATTGAACCATGTCTTATTATTCTGTTGCCATGTCTTATAAATATTATTATTAAAAGCTTTATCATTAAATCTTGTTTCGATATCTTGAATATTCATGTTCAGCTTGTGGGTATATTAATAATACATGTAAATGTTCTACCCACACTTCAAATATGCAAGTGCGTGCATTTAAAGATAAACTTACTATTTATGAATTAGGCACTGTTTGTATAGGTCAAATTATGTTCAAACACATTGAGGGGTTCTCGCTAAAATATTCACATCACGAAACGCCCATTGACGCTTTGAATTAATAAAATAAAAATAACAAAAAACTTTTTTAATGGGATCCTATTCAAATATTCAAATAGCAGTAAAGACGATATCTTTGATGTAACCTATAAGAAATTAAGAATCTTTTTTCTTTTCAAACGCGTCCCAAACGACACTGGTGAACGAAACATAATACCGAAATTCATTTAATTTCTCCTTAAGAAAGCCACGTTTTCAAAGAAACACTTCAAACGTATGAAAATGTTTCGCCTATTATTATTCAAAATTCAAAAGACGTATTTAGAGACACGTTAAAGTATATAAACATGAAGAAACAAGCTCTTGTATCGGTTAAATAAGATACATATTGGACGCAGGAAAAGACAGGCGACTTTTTAAACGACTTAGTGGCGTTTGAGTTTGGCGTTCTGAATATTCATATGTGTATGCTAATAGACCTTTCACGGTTCTTTACACAAGAACACAGACGTCGCTAACCAAAACTGTTTTAGATTCAGAAAAAAATATGCATGTTTAACATAAATTCTTTTTAGTTTCACCTTCACGGCCTAGACTTGTTTTTAATGAGACATTGACATTGTATATTTTCACGAAATAGTTTTATTTATTTTTTAGTTTGTTTGGAAAACTAAAGTTTATTTTCAACGCAAATATGAGCCCATATCTTGATGTCTTTTATGTATCATGAAATATTTTTATTTTCCAATTTATTACATTAGAATTTATTTAAATTATGTCCCTCATAACAAAACCCAATGGACCAATCAATTACTTCGGAATTAACGAAACCGCAATAAGCTATAACATAACGGACCTCCATAATATGACACTAAACCCTAATTAGTCCCGAATCCGAAAACCCGAAATTATACACATTCTAGATTACATAAACAAACGTTTGTTCTAGCACCACTTGGACTCAATACGCTAATCCAATTAGGGAAAATTCATTATCTAACATCGGGACGTGTTTCTCCGGCAATAGTGATCCGTCGAAAGAACACTTGGAATCTTCTAAAGGGGCACTTGTAGGCGATTAGTGCTGTAGTACACTTAACCCCCCTAGTGCGGGCTATGTCGGGTTGGTCCCGTTCTTTGTTCGTGCGTACCCCTCGATCTCTACCGTATTATTGGCTGGTAACAGCGAGTTATTACATTTGCTTTTAGATCGCGATTATGAATAAAAGGAGTAAAGGAGGTCACGGTTCTTTTGTAAGAATATTAGTTCGTGTTTCTGTGATTATTGACGTTGTTCTTTAATAAACTTGGACAACTGAAATTATAATCATATCAAAGGATTTATTTTCCTTTTTTCAACCAATTTCAAAAAGGAGTTTCTCAATTCGGTCAGTACATTTTTTTTTAATGTTTGTGGTGTACATACTTTTGAACCGAGGTTCCTGGTCCGATTTGTGTGATTCAGTACATCTGATGTAGTGTATCTTAACAGTAAAAATCAGACTATTTCAATCTTAATTAAAACATAGTGTGACCACAAAACGTTATACCTAATTCATGAAAAGCTACTAAATATAATAACTTATAAATAAACCATCTAATCCATTCAAAAATGGATGTTCTAATTTAATTAATAATTAATGTAAGTACTGATTTCTGGGGTGCTAAGACAGGAAAGCTCCACGTGCGCCCGTGGACTGGAGTTCCCTCTCGGATACGTCCGGGGGGAAGACCAGTTTTTCGGGCCGGTGCACCCTGGGATGCGGGCAAAAACTCTCCTTAGGCACTGTGTGCCTAAGGGGTTTCTTTGCCCGTATGCAAATAGCCTGTCGGGTGGACGCTCCAACGCGTGTCCCTCTGAACAGCAGAGGGCACAGCGGCGGAGCAGGCTTGCGGACGGTGAGTAATGGGTATGCTCGCCGTCCGACCAAGGACCAAGCCCGGGTCGGTGGCGCGTCGTTGTCGTCGGCGGTGGTCGTGTTTCACGCGTCACCGACGGGGCCCCTTATGGGGCCAAATGCCTGCCGGGGTCGCGGATTTTTCTTAATCCAGGACACCGTGGCCCCGGAACGTAAAGGGCATCCGACGGAACACGGGTGGATTTTAGTCAGTAAGAGTCTGACAGTCCCTCCCGCTGTCTGTCGCTGACTCATTTGATGATTTTGCCACCCTAAAAAAAAAAAAAAAAAGTACTGATTTCTGCTTCATTAGTTTCGCCAACAAAACCCATTTCGTTGATGAACCTCTGAATTTCTCAAGTATGACGTAATTACTATTCATATTTTAATTGACTATTCAGAAGGCTATTAATAGGAGCGACTCTTGTCTCAATTAATACCACTATTTATAGGGCGTAGGTACCTACTTCAAAATATTAAGCAAGATGTAGTATTTATTATCGCCTGAAATACAGGATTACCTAGTTCAGGCACAGATTTATTTGTTAATTTAATATAGATATAAGAAAACTGTATAACCTTGTACCATATGTTTTTTGAATAAAATTTATTGTTTTTATTATTGATTGATATACATGTAGAAGGGAGTTTTAAAGCTAGACCGCCCACAGCAATTGGATGTTACTGTATAATTTGCATGGTGGGTTCATTTGATAATTTTACAAACCCAAAAGAAAAGTTCGCTACCACAATACCATAATACCCAATTCGTATCCAGAACAAAATCGATCGAATAGCATAGCATTAAAAATTCTTACAATGCATTGTTAGCGGCGTACGGCATAGAATGACGTAGCTACGCCGTAACTACGGGTGCTAAGAATGAGGTGGTTCATCAACAGAATAAATGTCACACTATTGCAGATTCAAACTCACTCTTAAAGTCTTTGAAATTGGACAACCTCGTGAAGATTTACCTGTTCTAAACAGTATACGTAGCACATAAATATAGAGGAACATATTATCATAACCACTGCGGCTGGTCCCTAGTTCGATGTCATCATCATCATCATCTCAGCCATAAGTAGGACGTCCACTGCTGAACATAGGCCTCCCCTTTAGATCTCCACATATACCGGTTGGAAGCGACCTGCATCCAGCGTCTTCCGTCCTTTCCGACCTTTATAAGGTCGTCTGTCCACCTTGTTGGTGGACGTCCTACGCTGCGCTTGCTAGTCCGTGGTCTCCACTCTAGCACTTTTCGACCCCATCGGCCATCTGCTCTGCGAGCAATATGGCCTGCACATTGCCACTTCAGCTTGCTAATCCGGTGGCTTTAGTTCGTTTACGGATCTCCTCATATCGGATTCGATCACGCAGAGAAACGCCGAGCATAGCCCTAGCAACCACCAGCATCACCAGCAGCACCAGCAAGCCACCGAGCATAGCGAGCATAGTTGGATGTACATAAAAGAAATTGGTTCAATTTGATAATTTCACGGTAAAATTTAGTGAAAAAGTATGTACCTGTATCTGCAGTGGAAATTATTTGGATGTTGATAAAACATCATTTAACTTGGTAGTCAGATTCTGATGTGAGTCTCATTAAATGGTGTAATTTGTACAGTAGCGACACGGTAGACATTTATGCGGGAGCCGAATAAACCGGCACAATTTTATACGTCATATAATATGATAGGGTTGCCTTACTACTTTGATGCTTTCATATTAAAATTATATCTCAAAGCTCTTTTAGCAACTTTGTGTCAGTGTTTGCACTGCTATTAAAAGCAAATGTGAATAATATTCGTAATCTGATGTCAAAGGCACCATCATTCTCTTTGTGGGGCTGTTCGAAAGAGTATGGTGCCGTTGCCATGGAACGCAAAGGGTTTCTGAAAACAAGGTGGGTTTGATTAGTAAGAGTCTGGCACCTTTCGCTCTGCATAGAGCTAGAGAAAAGATAGAAAGATTTCATAGAGACTATGACCTCACACTAAATCTATGTTCACACACCACTTATGTGATGCTTGTTATTTAATCATTCAAAATAATATAAATAACGCTTTAACAGCTATAGCACCAAAGCCATGTAACAAACAAACAAAAAATTGCCACAAATAACCAAAAATCGAACAAAATGCCAATTAAATGTATCATTCATAGTACCATTAAAAACATTCAAATAATCATAGGTATAGGTAGAGGCAATTACGTACAGTTAAAATTACAATAAGTAGGGGAAAGGTGTACGAGATGATCCATTGAGGGAAGATGATCCTTTTATATTGCAACGAAGCCAGTAGCGTTATCTAGTTGTTTTTATTGGTAAAATGTAGTCCCCGATATTCTCCCGCCTCAGTCAAAAGTTATGGTTTCGAGAGTGACAATCAAATTTTTTGAGAATAAAAACAAATATTCCGTTCTAAGGTAAGCTTGATTTGAAGTCTATGCCTAATTTGTTCTAGGTAATTTATTACTAGGCTGTTGCATTAGTTAGCTTTGTATATTGCTCTATTTTGTTTTTTTAACAGCATGGTAACAGTTTAAACCACATAGTTTAAGTTATCGAACATTGAATAAAAAAGTTTATGTTGGGGCAAGATGATTATGTTACCGGTGTACAAGATGATCCCCACGGATCTTCTTGTACACTGGTAACATACCTACTATTACGGGGATATTTTTAACAATTCGTAAGTTATTATGTTTTAATTTATGTATTTTTTCTAATTAATATGACTTAATTTAAATGAACTGCCTGCATATTATTAAAAAAAATGTAGTCGATTTTAAATAATAACAAAAAATACTTTATTTTGTTTTAGACTATGCCTTGTAATTATAAAAAAAAACCAAACGCGGATTGTGGTCGGAAGACTCCATGATCTAAGCGCTGGATGCAGTTAAAAATAGCATGCCATATAGCACAGCAAGTAAACAGTTTGGGGTGCCAGTAATGTCACTTAAAAGGCGAGTTAAAGTAAAAAATAAAGTGGCTGTGAATAATAAACCCAGATTATGGTTTTATTTAGGTAATTCTCTTCCTGGATCCTGGGATCATCTTGCCCCTATCGCAAGGATCATCTTGGACACCGGGGTGTACAAGATGATCCTTTGACAACGTTTTAAAAATGTGTTTTTTTAATAGTAAAACATCTAAAAAATTAAAATTTTGAGTATGACAACAACAAGATAAATAAATTTACTATGTATATACGTATTTACATTCGCGCTAAGTAGAATATCATTTGATCTACAAGCAATCTCCCTTAAGTGAATCATCTCGTACACCTTTCCCCTAATATGTAATAACATGTAATAATTGAGAATAAAAAAAACGTGTGGCACTCGAGGACTGCCGCGGTAAAGCTATTGCATAGCATTTTTTATCAACTTATGCAAATATAATTATTTATTTATTATATTTATTACTGTACTAATTAGGCTATGGCCACGTCAATCAAATGAAACGTCAAGAAAAGTTCTCCTCCCTCTCCCTCTCCCTCCCAATGCATTTCCATACAATAATATTCTATTATTATTTACTTATAATATCATTGTTTCCGTACCACTCCTGCATAAAGTCACTCCTGTGAATTATGTTTGGTCAAGGCTTCGTACAACAAACATAAATCTCTACAAAATTTATATTAACTCTCTTTTGAAGGCCGAAGTCATAAAGTAAATATTTATTTCCTGTGATAAGTCTACACCCAAATATTAATTCCCAAAAAGCCAAGAGTCAACCCTATATGCAGATAACGTAAAATTTAAAGTTCACGGTGTTGGTGGCGATACGTCCACCGTGCAGTCGATACATTTGCATGGTGTTTTAATTAAAAATCAATGAGTAATAATATTACTGTATTATTGTTCAATAAAGTTTTATTTCGCTTGAAACTGCTATTGAAAACGCAGCGGATTAATAACAGTTGTGAATGTTCTTTGTGTATGGGCATTTTGAGTTTGGTGAGGATAATAATAATTATTTAAAACAGTCGATTTGTGACCGCGTACAAAAAAGAACAATTGTGATTTCAAAGCAAAATAAATTTCAAGTGTTTTTTTAATGTTGTTGTTTCTTGTATAAAAAAAATTATTAAAGGAGATCTTAAATGCTCTTTTACAGCATAAAGGCTCGAACAGACACACGCGATTAATCGCGCTGCGACAACGAGCCAAGCTAATTTCCACTCTAAATGAACTGCGAATGGACCGCGACAATTCGCCCCGCGCGATTAATCGTGTGTGTCTGCTCGAGGCTTAATGTTATTAATTAGTTTATTTATTTAGGTATTTAGTTCTTTTTTTTTGTTTTGAATATCTTTTAAAATAAAATCGGAAAGACAGAATCTAATTTGTGATCACAAAATACAAATACCAACGCAGACCTCCCTACGCATATCTACAAACTAAAATATAAGGCCATAATCCACAATTGCATACCATTATGTCTCTTCTCTCCCCATCGTGCGTAGATGCTTTTAAGCGGAATCGTCGCTCATACTATGCAAAATTACGAGCAAAGAAGTAATTCGAATGCAGCTCACGACTTGCAAGCATAATGGGGCAATTTCCTAGTCATTTCCTGGTGGTGGCTGCAAGCAATCCAACGTCTTGTGGTACCCCGGGTTTTTGATGGTTGAACACTATTTCGTCAGTGTCCATTGTCTTGTGGATACGGAACGTTGCTATTTGTCATTAGAATGTTGTTCCGGGTTGTTATCTGTAGGGTCGTTGTTTGTTTTCATTTTAAATTAGATCTGATGGAAGTGTTCACTAGAGATACTTTGCGATTTTCTCACTGTTGGTAAAAGTCCGATGGTTCTAGGACCGCTCATCCTTATCCTCGACAAAAAAAAATCTAAACTTTAACACATTCACCTAGATAAGTACCTGGTATTGTCGGGACAAAGCTCCTTCATAATTTCTTCAAACCCTCAAAAAGGGCGTGAAAATGTTGCAGTCTCAGCAAAACGTAGGTGATACCTTTGATGTTTTGGCGTTTTTAAGATACGGTGAACGCTTTTCATGAAGTGAACTATATGCTTATCCGTCATCTTTTTGTAAAAAATCTGGATTTTGGTCCCTTTAAGTACGTAGCTACGTTGATCTGTTTTGCTATTAAATAGTAGGTATTGCTACAAAGTAAAATAATGGTTACCAGCAACAACCTTCATTTCCTCGGTCAATTTGTTATATTACCTACCAACAATTTCGATTCCACTTTATCCAATAATTGTGATAAAGTGATAGTGAAAGTTATTAAGAATTGGTTTACAAAACCATCTGGGAATTGTTAACAAAGGGCCGTTTATAGCAGTCATGCGCTTCCTTATTAACTGTTTGCATGATAAAGATCGGTACGATTCTCGTTGGAATATGTTATCTGTAATTATAACCCAATAGATTGGCATGATAATTATGTCCAGTAATAATAACCAGATGCATAATTAAGCCCAATTTAGCAGAATTGCGATAAAGTTCGTGAAATTGTCACTGACAGTTAATAATACAAATTGTCAATTTAAAGCAATTTTTAGAATTATTTCGCATTTCATACTTTGATACTCTTAAGCTATTGTCAAATCCGAATCCTGTCATATAGTTAAACGAAAGCGATCCGATAGTCTATGTGACAGGCTTCAAAAAATTCCATACATTACAAACAAACCGCTTCGCTTCGCGTTCGCTTCACCTGTCTGTTTGACAATAGCTTTAAGGCGCTCCCTCACCGCGAGCATTCACATGTTATGTGACATAAAAGTGCGCAATTTGATGCTCTATTATCTTTTCTTCGAATGTTCGAATCTGTAACGTTACATTACAGGTGAATGCTCGCGGTGAGGGAGCGCCCTTATGTGTAATTCTGCTAAAATGCCCCTGTTCTCTACTCCTGGTAACAGAGAGTTTTATAATTCTAATAAATAACATACTGTCTCTTTTTCCAACAACCAGGTTATGTTGGCGAAGTTTTATGCAAATCGATAGTCCCTTAGATATCATTATGAACTCTTTTGCCTGCATATCAAACATTATGTGGGCACCAGTTTTAAAACATCCTTAATATATCATTTGGCATAAGTAGTCATTGAGATTATAAAACGCATCTATCCTTATGACTGCGGTCTCCAACATCATACCTTAAAATCTCCAGAGTCTCACCTTTACTGATCTTGCAAAATGCACATAGTTGTAGTACTATCAAAATGTACTCCTATATCATTGTGCACCGCAGAGCAACTTTGCAATTTACCTACATTCGGAAATTCTCAGTAAAACAAGGCAAACGATATAAACAAAGGAAGTCTGAACTAAGTTATATTGACCAACTTTGCACCTTACGACGTTCCACACTGGTGGTTGCAATGAATTTTGAATATCTAATTGTGTAGGTACAATTTTGGGTCACGTATAGTTGAAACGACTTGGAGCTCTATTGCTGTGCATTTAGCTTTCATGTCGGTCCGCAAAAAATACTCACTAGCTGAAAATGTAACCCATAAAGATAATCTCTTTTATTTCGATCAGCCTTTTTAGTATTTTTGGGGGCCCTATAGCCCCATCAGTTTGCTGATAGCACCTTGAAGCGCTCGTGGATAACTACGCGCCATCGACCCGAGCCAGTCCTTGATCGGACGGCGAGCTAACCTAACTCGCCGCATGTCTGAAAATAAAGGGTTGAAAATTATTGAATCATCATAATTATCAATAGCATTGAGCATGCGAAGTGCTACTCAATTATTCCGCTTGTAATATACGGCTTGTAATGTTCCCTGAAAATTTACAGAAAGTCAACGTCACCTTTCCTTCAGTTAAATATTCAATACACTTTCGTTCGAAAGTTATGAAGAAGAAAATTAAATAAGTTAACAGGTGAAAGTACCTATTTAAGCGGTGTCCCCTGATCGATTTAATAGAGTGATCAAAATTTATTCCCCGGTACCGACAATAACTTCCCGGGAACATTGTTGCCGAAGAACATTGAAAAGTTTTCTTGTTAAAAGTTCTCTATTGCGGAATGAGAATAATAATTCTGGAAATCACTTCCTTATTTAAGAGAATGTTACTATTTTATCTATTAAATGAGGTCATTTATATTATATTTATTGGAACGTTTTAAACAACAGCGTTCGTTGTTTAAATGCAGCGACCCTAGTTTTCTTTTCTTTATTTTTTAATATGTATTGTTTATTTTGTACTGCTTATGAGAAAATGCTTGCGTGCGTTCTGTTTGAAGATTGTAACAGTTCCCGTTGGCTTTTACAACTTGCTCGGAGCGAAGAAACTTTTCTTCGTTTTATTTCCATTTTTAAACTTGTTACGCTTCGGAGCATAAGTAATATAGGTATTTGTATGGGGGTTATTGCGTATGCATCGTGCACGTATATTGAACGGACACAACAATGCGGAAACGTGAATAGGTGCGTTCACACAGAGCGGGCAAGCGGCCTCGCGAGGCATTTGCTTGCTCTGTGTGGACGCGCCTATTGTTTCTCGACCGAGGCACGAAACAATATACGCAAACAAAACAAAAGCCAACACTGGATGGCTCGGGCGCTCGGCGCGCTTTCCTCGGCCGAGACACGTCCACACTAACCGAGCGCTTCGCGCGGCAAATGCCTCGCGAGGCTGCTCGCTCTGTGGACGCACCCAATGTCGAATGTTGAACATCGATTTGCTACATAATAATTTTGTTCTGATCCTAGATTAATTTTCTAGGAAAACCGTGATTAAATTGACTATGTTAATTTATAATATTGTCAATACTGTTTAGTATTGACAACATATAAATTACCTTTATGATTGTTAGTGAAACTGGCAGAAAAATTATATTTGTATCATCATTTTGGTATATTTTTTTGTAAAGCTATAATAAACATAATTTCAGTCTAGTCGTGTAAACGTTTTTAAGGCTAAGGGCCTTAAAAACGTTTACACGACTAGACTTATATATATATATATTTCTAATTTACAGAAAATACTCCGAATATTACGATTCAACACTTTCATACTCATTGAACACCGTAAAGAGTTTGTAAAAGAATAAAATGATAACAAATTCAAGAAATTAGACAAACTTTTAGAACTTAATCATCGTTTAGCGCTATCCGAGCTTTTTGAAAGACATCTAAAATTGGCGAGTAATCCTTTTCTTTGCAGTAATTTATTTCCGAATGGATCCATTCAAGTTTTTTTAAACCACCAACCACTCTTGATTTTAATTGAAGAACGATTTGTTGAAGAGTTTGCTGTGACGTCAAATTAGCCGACATTTTTCTATTCCATCTCATTTCTTGACGATTTTTATTATACAGTAGAATTAATGTAGGTAAACATTATTAGATATTTAATGCTTACAAAGCTTTTCTTAAGAAAGGCTTAGAACACAAGAATCTATAGGCTCAAATAACAAATCTATGGAGCGAAATATCAAGTGTTATCCCACCATTAAGTAGAGGATTTCGTATCTCCTCTTAATGACCACTCGCACCGATAATAAGCAATTTATATGACCCATTATAGGATCAGCCAGTCGTTAAGATAAACTTAAGGAAATTCTCTACTAATTTAAGTACTTGCTCACTTATTAGGAACACGGTATAAAACAAAAAGTATTATAGTCTGCATTGAGCTTTCCCTCTTATACAAATACCATCTATCAGCAGGGTTTTGTAATACTCCTGTCACATATAACATGCCAGGCATCGCCCCGTCTGCCTTCAGATCTCGTGAAGACAACCGGAAAATTAGAAAGTAAACACTGACTTCCTACACTGTGAATTTACAGCAAAGCTTTATGGGAAAAATAAAATCAAGTCTCGCAGAAATACGGATAACAGTGTATGTAGATAATTACACAAGAAGGAACGAATAAGGAGGTCTTTATTCAATTAAAAAAGACGAAGCACCGCAACCGTTCCCAGGATATACTCCCAAGGCTTAGGAGACAAATTTCCCTGGAAACAAATGCGATTCAAATTCAGACAAATAGTCCCGGTGCGGAAGAAGCCGTTTACCAGGAAATTTGTCCATCACTCTTGGGCCAAGTAAATTTTGTTTTTTCTTTTCCCTTCGCTAGCCCCTATTACTGAAACGCACAATACACAACAATATCAAATTATGCGATTTGTTAAGAACATCTGGTTACTTATGCGGAGTAATACTAGAAAATTTATTGCCTGTGTTCACTATACTGTATCTTCAACTTATTATTATCTGTATTTGGGGAGACTGAGATTGACTACTCTCATATAAAGTTTATCTTTTGTCACTCAGTCTTTGTCTAGCGATGTGTGATACGCTTTGTGTTCTCAATCTCGTTTGCTGTTTTGTTTTTCACAGTATCGCGTTCAGAAAACCTATTCTGTCTTGTGCAGTATTCGCAACTTTGTACTTGAATTGTATTAAACATTCTTGTCTAGAGAGGTATTTGTTGAACACTTGAACGTTTTATACTAGCTGCAGCCAATCACAATCTAAAATTGACTGTCTGTTTCTATACTTTAAGGATGATTTTAATATTCCCTATTACCGAAGCTTGAAACCAAAAATAGGTTACACTAATCTTTTTGGAGTGTTCATCAAATTCGACGACCTCATCATTACCTAGTCGTCGGATCGTTGAAAATATTAAAACTTGTTCGCGCCTAAGTAGGCACTTATATTCTCGTCGAGCTTAATTTGAGAGAGCCTTTGATGCTCCAGAATGATGGAGCAGAAAATAATCCGCTTGTTGGAACGTCCAATCTTTATGACGGTAAATTGGTTTTAACCTGTTGATGCGGTTCTGTTTGAATTTTTGAGACTCTGTCGAATCGTTTTTTTAATATGCCTTTTCCTTTGATTTGCCTGTATTTTCCATCTAATACCTTTGCTTGTACTTAACTCATTTAGGACTCAGCTCATAATAAGCTAATAGGATCGAATTTTGATTCACCAAAACAAATCATTCATGCAAATTAAAACAATATTGGCATTGCTGACAGACGAAAAACCCTTGTAAAAATAAAAAATATTACACGTTTATTGTATTTCCTCCGTTCAAAATAATAAGTGCTCTTCACGCTTCAACGCTTGCAATATCTCTCAAAAGCAATACTGATTTTAGTAACAATTGTCCTCACAAAAGGGAAAACCACAACTCATACAAATATCATGCAATCGTAGTCGAGCCGCATTCAATCAATTTCAATCAACTTGTGTCAATACAAATTATGGATGGATGAATTTTCACGTGGTCGTATTTACGGTGGCGAATTAAAATTACATTATTAGTAGTGCCTGTCCTATTGCCTCGTTGTTTCAGCAAATGGTTATTAATATTTTAATGTTAATTGCAATTTGTAGCATTGATTTGGAAGGGGCTTTTGGAGGTTGGATTATTTTTCTGTGACCATTATGATAGTTTCTTGCCAGAAAAAGTAATTACTCGTAAAATTGGTTTTACGTTATTGCCTTTACTATGGACGTATTGTTTGATTATTAATACAACTTGAGCTGAGTGAGATCATGAGTAATAATAGAATAGAATTAAGAATAGTAACATAATAAAGAATAGAAAAGTATGGAGGAAGAGGACCTGCTGCACCGGCCCCAAATTAATTGTAATAAGTACTGA
Organism: Agrotis exclamationis; assembly: GCA_950005045.1. Taxonomy (NCBI): domain Eukaryota; kingdom Metazoa; phylum Arthropoda; class Insecta; order Lepidoptera; family Noctuidae; genus Agrotis; species Agrotis exclamationis. The sequence continues at coordinate 10,528,348 of OX465426.1, read as the reverse complement.
AGCGTGATGATAAATGAAGATTATCTACTTAAGCCTCTTGCAGACACACGCGATTAATCGCGCGGGGCGACATGTCGCGGTCCATTCGCAGTATTTTTAGAGTGGAAATTAGCTTGGCTCGTTGTCGCAGCGTGATTAATCGCGTGTGTCTGCAGGAGGCTTTATACTTCCAATAAAGACAAGTGTTATAGAAATCAAGTATGGAATTTCACTTCCTCAAAATGATCTACGGGACATAACAAAAATGTTAAGCTTAGGAAATAAGACGCCGTAACTGAGCAATAAATCGTCGATTTGAAACCACTTATCCATTATTGCGATCTAACGCGTAATTTCTGTATATGGTAAAGCGCTATCGAATAATATTCGATTCAAATCTATCACGTAGCGAGACGGTTGAGGATTCCTTAGTGAAATATATGCGAGTATATTACATGGTATAATAATAATTATGCTATTGAGAACACTAAATATTCTAGTCGCGATCGGCATTATTTAAATATCAATATGTGCATATTTTAGTCGAAGGAATCTGAAAATCAACAAGTTCTTTAGTGATATACAGTGCGAGTGACATCGCTGCAAAAACTTTTTATTCTATATCATGAGTCTAGAAACTTTTCGTAAGATATTTTTAAATATCTAATTTTAACATAATAAAATAATGAACGAAAGAATCGTTCGGTCAGATCAGTGCTATCAAAATGAATGAAGGCGCCGGAACCACTTAAGTATTTGAAGTAGGTATAAGTAAGTTTATGGATACCTACTGAAGGTCGTTGAACTGTTTGAAATTTAACGTTGAACAAAAACTTTTCGATTCACTTGAAAAATTCAGTTAACACAAATCTGGGAAATACTTTCGCACAACATAATATTTCATATCTTAAATTCTTGCCCTCCCAACCAGATGAGGCGGACGTCGATTCCCGCAAATCATTTCCCAAGCCTGCAATAAATAGCTACAATTGTATACGAGTTTCGATACAATCCAAGCGTGAAAGGAACCGGCGCGAGTCACCATCAGTCAAACGTCAAGATGTGTCGTGACTACATACCATTTTCCAAGTGCCTGGGTTTCGGGCCCAACAAATAGATCACGATGCTCTGTGCGGGATGAAAGAGCGATCGTTTTTCTATGTGACTACAAAATATAGAAGGACAAGCAAATGACTGCACGGAATAGGAATAAATGGCTTCGGGATGTTGAGGTTTTTGGTTTATTTCTCTTTGTCAAAAGATTGCAGTGTGACTAATGATTATAATGGATGTATTGGGCTTACTATGGTCAAAATCTAAGGCCTAACTGTCACAGAGGACAATGGTAATCGTTTTACCAACTTTAAGCTTCAGGTGACCAGAGGGCTGGCCTATTTCTAGGCCAACGAAACAGCACTAACGAACTATATGGTGAAAGGAGCTTTATATTTGTTTTTATATTATTCCTTAATGAAATGCTTTTAATGGTTTTACAACTTGACTTTAACTGATTTTTGCTTGTGACTTCGCCAGCATCGAGTTCAAGAATTGTACCCCTGAAATCTACTGCAGGGATAAAATATTAACCTTATTTATTTTAACCCAAGTTATGATCTACCTTTCCCAAATTTCTTTAAAAACTATTAGCTCTTTTTTTCTTCCTTCCATTCGTTATTTTAGTTCGTCTCGTTAGGCGTTGAAAATGTGGCCATTTTTGTGGGCAATTTTTAGTCAGACAGGTCTGAGAGTTCCTTTCGGTGTAGTCAGGGAGTAGTAATTTGATGTATTTTAAAGTAAAAAAATAAGAGTACAGACGGACAAAGGTAACAACTGGAACAACAATTTATTTAGAATGGATTCTTACCTAAAAATATTTAATACTTTCTTTGAAGAAGAAAATTGAACAATCAGCATAAGGCAGAAAATAATTCACGAAATAAAGGTAAACTATAATTGAGTTTGCGATCCAGTACCAAAGTTCCAAAGAAGTGTTAATGCAATGAAAGTGGATAAGAATGAGTTGTAAGTGAATCACAATGAGATTAACTAACTTACAAGGGTCATGTCAAATCAAATCAAATCAAATCAAATCAAAATTTATTATTTGTGTAACATAGGTATACAAAGTTCTTAAATTTCATTTTACAAGGTCGCTATGCTATGCCAAGAGGCGTACAAATATTTTTAGAACATGCAATGAATGAAATAATTACTCGTATTATGTCAAAAATGATAATAAAAAGAAATATACTGATGTCAAAAAGAATTTACAAAAAAAGGAATGTCAAATTTTAAATGTCACATTAGTCATTATTAAAAACACGATATTCAATATGTCATTCTAGTAAAAATAATAAAACAAAAAAAAAACAAAAAAAAAAAAAAAAAAAAAAAAAAAAAAAAAAAAAAAAATGTCGTCAACATTATCGTGTCAAATTAGTCTGGGCTAGTTTCTAGATCTGTTTACTTAAGCTGTATTTTATCTTGTAGATTAAATTACAATATCAATCTAATATTGGTACTTTAAATAACTTGTCTATAATATTTTTTCTTTAACTGCTGAAGCAAAAATATATCATCTCAGAATTCGTTAATTTTGTAAATCTTTTAAGTGGTACAATAATTTTATCGGCTGAATGTTCGGGCACGTTTACATTAAATCTGGTAGTTCAGATTATTTGCAGATTAATTGTTTATGATCTTGGCGTAATGAATAATCCTAGTCTGTCGCGTAGCTAGCTCGAACAACGCTAGACCCCGGCCTCACAACTGAAGAGGCCTCACGCTCAGAGAAAAAAAAGAAAAAATCGTGACAACGGCGATCACGTTCGATGATCAAGTTTGTAACCAGTCGGTAAAGTAGTTGCTACTTAACTTTTACAAAAAAATTAACATGACCTACAATTGTATTGGTTCTAGTGGAATCCGATGAGTAGGAACTGAATTCAAGAGGCTTCGAAGTGCTGAGCACGTTTAGGTCTAGCGCCTCGCCTGGTTGCGCGAGGCCCAATGTTGCAAGATAACTTGGTTACGTTGTAACTGGAAGCTGTAGAGTCAAAGAGGCCTCGCAATGTCGCTGACATTAACCAAGTCATCTTACAACAAGAGGGTCTCGCGTGAGCAGCGGCGGCAAGTCATATTTTTCGTCTTGAAAGAAAAGGGCCTCACGGATGCCACTGACCCCTCCTAGATTCAGTCTCGCTAAGCCGCTGATCCTAATTTGAGACCTCAAGCACCGAACGCTACTTTGGAAAAAAAAGCCGCGTAAATATTGTTTTTTTTTTAATTGCGTGGACTGTGTTGTTGATACCTAATAACTTCTCGGAACGGTTTCAAAGATGCCTATTGCTATAATATGAGATCGAATTATATCTGTAGACCCAGTAGTATTCGAGATAGAGCGTTTCAAAATAACTTCGTAATTTCTTGTAATATCTAAGACACCACTCAACAACAAATTTGGAAAAGGCAAAGCATCATTATTATCATGTCATCGGTTGGGATGTTTACGAACTTTGCAATTTTATTTGAAAAAAATGAAAAAACTGAAGGGGTTTATCTTGAGAGATATTTCTAGTCACACTTCATCTTCATCAGCCCATTCTCTTCGTATTCCCACTGCTGGGACACAGGGCTCCTCTCAGCGGTGGCCAACGGTAATATTTAATAAAATTCGTATCACTGACCACCAGGCCAGGCCAAACCAGGGGGAACTTCTATATAAAATCTTCCTTTTGTTCACCCCGGCGTGGAAAGAGGGAAAATTTAATATAAAAAGTTTCGCTGTCTACCAGTGGTCGACAAATTGAGGGTGGACATCGGGAGTAATCAAGCGAATTTAGAAAGGCGATACGATAATAACAGAAGATACCTACTATCAAAAACTACCCCTTATAGAGAAAAACCTTTGGTTCCAATGGGGATTTTGAAGAAGCGATGTTGGAATACATGACATCTGTTGCTTTGCCACTTCCACATTTGATGTAAATAAAAAAATAACGTTGATTTGAGATGCCAGTAGAGTTGCTCGGTGAGAGGTGTCTAAACAAGTGCCAGGAATTGCGAAGTTCGAAAAAATATGGATTTTAATAGCTCTATCTTGGAAGCTTTTGGATCTACAGAAACCATTTTAATCTTATATTGTAGCAAATTTATTCTACTTTCAAAACTTCGTGCTTAAGTTTCATCAAAAACTAGTCCTTTAGCATTAAAATCGCCAAAAATACCAAAATGTTTGGTGTTTTTTCGATTTTAGAACAAAGTTGCGTTCGGTGCTCGACGTCTCAAACTTAGATTATTCTTTGGACCAACATCATAAACGTTTTCACGACACGGTCGGTGTAGTGGCTGAGCGATCGACTGCTGCGCAGCGTATCGCGGGTTTGATCCCTGTACGGAACAAATAGTTGTATGATCTGCAAGTAGTTGTTCCGGGTCTGGGTGTTAGTGTATGTGAATTTCTATGTTTGTAAAGGCACCCACGATACTAGAACTACCTACTAGATTTAACTCAAACACGGATGTTGAAAGTTCTGTACTAAATGTAAAATGTTTTTAAACTCAAATTTTATTTATTTAATTGTATAACTTGAGCATTTCTCCTCAAACATGACAAATACCTAAACCAAACAACCAGATCTACTTTTGCATCACTATAAACGACAAAGGGCCTCGCAAAGACCTGCTGCCCGGGGCCTCGCAATGGGTAAGGCCGCCTCTGTAAACCCTTTTAGTAGTTCTTGCGTTAAAGAGTAACAAACACAAACATACATGCATGCTCAGAAATTTTCGAATTTAAAATGTAACTAAGTTTATTTTATAAAAATTCTAAATTCCTTTTTCTCCACTCAACAGCTCAAAACCATGTCCTCCCATCTACCTCTGTGACAAAACTCATCAAAACCTGTCTATCGGTTTAGGCGTTAAAGCGTAACCAACAAGCCCACTTTCAAATCAACCTAAATCACTACAAATACTCATTACGTATAATCACGAAACTGTCGAATCTCGATCACAATCACGATGTAGTCTCCACGGTACGCGTCATCGGATAGCTGCGACGGATTATCCCGAGCAATATGCCGCCGTTTGGTCACGCTATCGGTATCGCTCGCCCACACCCGTGTATTTACACAACCCGATTATTATTTGAAGCGAGGAGGGTAGTTATTATTTTTGTGTTTGTGTTTATATGAATGAACGAGTAGTGGGGGTAATTAAATCTCTTTTTTTTGGGATAATAGGTACTGATTCGTGACGTTTTAGCTAGTCTTTACTGCCACCATTCTAGTATTCAAATTATAGCTTTTTCTGGTGGGTGGGATCCACTCGCTAGTGGTCAATCCCGTTGACGGCTGAGCAATCCCACTGGTGGCCTCACCAAAGCTACCACAGTCATGTCCGATCAGGTGCCTCACAGTTTTACTGTGTGTGCGGGGTTCTAGTTCATTCTGAGAGAATTTGCCCCATTTAATGTCTCATCTTTCTTCAAAAAATTAGGCCAAGAGCTGACCGACCGAAAGACCAGATAAATAAACAATTTCATCAGTACCAAACAGTCATTCAACCCCATTCAACCTAGAATGTAGATATGGAATTATTACTCATAGGAGTAATAAATACATATTTTTATCGATAAAATTACATTCTGTTCTCTATTACTTTAAGTTACATAATATATTTTATCCAACTATATTATACCTTTTTTTACCCGTCTAGACTACCTATTTGAAAAATAATATTTTTTTTTCCAATATTTAGTCTAGCAGTTGTATGAACTACGAGTTTTAACAATAGTATTTCGTTTCCGTACCTGTGCTTAAATAAATTAAACAAGTATTCTACAATGAATAATTCATGAAAAATTACTTCGTGGCCAATAAATTATGCATAATATTAATTACGAACACTCAAAGTTATACCATAAAATAAAATTACTTTAATAGTTGTAGTTTTTCAATGTGTCATGTCAAAATACTTAGTTTTCATGTAATTATCGTATTGTTACCTAATGGTACAATATAAAATAAAATTGTTCTTTTCCATGTATTTTATGAAGTAAAATTGTTTCATTTCTGATAAGCGTTTAAACAAAACCCCTAATAAGTAACGTTATGGAACTATTGTGTTTAATTGTAACATAGAAAACGCTATCGATTTCTCGTGATAATAATCACGTAGGTAGTACATTCTAATGTATATTTCATTGCATATAAGCGTTTGCGAATTTACCGACGTTCCTAATAGTACTGCACCATTACTTATTGTGTAATCAACAGTGCATCTGTTAGTTGTAATTAGTTATCTGTGAAACTGATTGTTGCAAGAGTACTGAGCAAGAGAAACATCTCTGTTTTGTTGAGCAAAGTTTTCGCTTGTTCCTCTTGTATGTTTGGAGTCCATTGTCGTGGAAACTTTTGGGCGGTTTTCGGTAGGTTTTTATTGACTTGTAACTTGTCTTATGTGAACAGAGCTTATCTGCCTAGAGTTATTTTAATGCCTATTTTGCCTCCACAAACCAGTTACAGGACCATGCGATACATCTTGTTAAGCTGGGACAAACGACGTTATAGACAGTAGGTATAAAAATCGTAAATCAATCATAAAACTTTTACTTGGACCGTGGTCAGCTAGCTAATAGACTACGATTTTAAAAAGAAATATAATAGGTTGTTAGCAGAAAGCATAGCATACCTAGGTACCTTGAATACTTTTAGTAGTTGCAGATGTAAAATGACATAAATATAATTATTTTGCATTCAGGTCCTGCTCTAAAGGAAATAGTATGAGGAAAACCTACTCATAGTGAACAAGTATGAAATCCTGCGTTTTATAAAAACCCTTGGCCCTGTAGTGTGACAATAACAGACTGATATTATAGGCAGTTTACGTAACTATTATTGTGACCATAATAACGCTTGATTCAACAGTAATTCTTTTCGTCACATTGTATTCAGTTTCCTTTGTCGTTTATTCGACGGAAAATGACCATTGACAAAAGATAGGTAACACTGATATTATTGTGTGTAGAGTGGACGGACAAAAATAGTTTTAATACTTTTATTATAAGGAAGGAACTTAGTTCAGTTAGTGTGATACCGTATTTAATGATAACAGTCTTGTTTATAAACGATGCTTATTTTGTTGAAAAGAGGATTGTAAGTGAAACGAAGAATAAAACCCTTGCTCTTGAGGTAGTACAAAATATTGAAGAGGAACCGGCATTTCTTACAACCGAAAATGAAAGGTCATGTAAATCAGTCAATTCGCTCACGGGACCCGCTTCGGAAGTGGGCAATGCTTTTATTGCCAACTTTTCTTCCAAATCAACAATTGTCGGGTGTGAAAACGATCAAGACTGATTTAGCACCCCAGCATCTTGAACTACCAACACTGCCAATGATTCAAAAAACCTTTCAGTCAAGACAAAACTTTCAGTCAAGTCTTTGATGGACAGATAATTATGTTAGTATCTTTGCTGATACTAACATATCTGTCCATCGTCTTGACTCAAACGTTTTTAACTAGGGTGGTCGTTCCTTATTATTGTAGCAAACTTTCACTCATTATTCTTTGATTTCGTTTATCAAATGTTTAAAAAACTTCCCTTTTATGAAATGCTGGTTATAGGTACACATTACGTTGGGTTCATACATTTTTGACCTTTTCTTCAGTATTAGTAAACCACAATATAAACGCGATAAGTCATCCAATACTAACAAATGTTGAACCGACAGAATAATTACTAATTTTAGGAACAATACAATTTTAGCAACGTCCAATACCGTTAGTCAAATGGGAGAGCTTACATAATAATTATTAGATACTAATCATTTGAAATGAGAACAGAATAATGTTTGCTCTACGTACCAATATTGTTTCAATTCGACCAGAATAGACAATATCATGATGCATTTTCATGTGCTAAAATGCTATGTAATATACATTCCTAATACTATTAGGTACAACCAATGGCAAACGTCGCTGATCATAATAACTACTTTTATGGACATTGCCTAAAATGACAATTCTCAGTAAAATTCTGAAGAAAAGTTATAATCATAGAGGCATACAACGTCTTTGGAAAATCGTCAGCTTTACAACAGAAAATACCACATTGAATATTGTAGAATTATTTATCAAAGTAAAATCTGTTTGAAATGCATGATTGTGTGCTACATAGAACACTGCTTAATTTGTTCCAAAATATGAACAAGCTTTTAAAGTTTGGTTATTTACTTTTTTAAATTGGCCCTGGATCGAAACAGTTCATAATCATAGGGGGAAAAAAATCTTTCCCAGTAGCGGGATTACACAGGCAAACATTTACTTTTTTCTTTTCAATCAATTCAATTCATTTTTCAAAATCTTTTTTGAAACTTTGTAGGTAGTTGTTTCTGAACCTACATTTTGTTGTTGACAGTACCGCTGGCGACGTATAAAACAAACAATAGTGTTACCATTTGAATGTAATATTGGTTCATACTATTAGCGTATTCTGCGAAACCTTTATTTCTTGGTGTATGACAATAGTCGACAATCCGACCAATATAGAATGAATTTTCATTAAAAATTCGATTCTTGGTAAATAGGAAGTAGGGAGTGAAAAACGAATTTATAATAATTTTAATTACACATAGATCTGACTTCTAAAAGGAAAACAGGAATTTATTTTTTTTATATGACACTAAATATAATAATAGTTATAATACTAGGTAAGTTATTCATTTTCATTGGGCTTTTTTGACCGCCAAACTTATATTTTAGTTGCTAGTTTGCTTGGCTCGGATTAAAACTACGTCCTACAACTCGATCCTAAGTCAGGGCCACCGTTAGTCAGTACAAGTATGACAGTCCCTCACGTCCTGCCCTGGGCGAGAGGACTTGCTTGATGATTTTACCACGACAAAAAAGGGCAACCGTTATCACAGGCTACCACACTCAATCTGCCACCAAACTCAGATTTAAAGTTCGGTCGTTCAGAGAATGCGTTCCTGACACGTCGCGATTGAACTGACGACGTAACTTTGTAATGGCGTTGCAGTTACGATAAAAATATTTTTGCTGGTTGTTTACCGTTTTAACAATTGATGAGCATTAAAACAACATTATTATATCAATAATCAATGAATGTTATTGAAATATCTTTGCAATCAAACCACTATAGTTAATTACTAGAGATTTATTGATAGCAAACGTATGCACCACTACAGTCTTGAAAACCAGAGAGCGCAAGTCACCACAGACTAAAAAATAAGCCAAGTCTTGGATGCGTTCTCACAGTTATAATTTTGTGCCAAACTGAGTGTCAAATAAGTGACTAACTGATAGGTGTCAGGAACGCATTCTCTGAACGGCCGAACTTTAGTAAATTATACCTTCGACGATAAAATATTTGATTTGAATTCAAGATTGACTTTCCTATTGAAGAAAGGAACTCCACCGACTTTAAAACAGATCTTATATAGAGCATCAGACCCCCAGACATAAAGGGCCATCAATGCAAAGGCGCCAAATCCACATCACGCTTCCATTTCGTCAATCCCATGATTCCAACCGATGCGGACAAAAGCTGTGGCCAGCCCCAGTTTATTCTATAAAAGCAATTGTATTGTCACATCGAAAGCTTTCAAGACAAGGCGACCCCTGGTTATTTTGATAACCACAAATACGTGTTTCGCATTACAAGGGTATAGCCCTTAGACCGCAGAACAATGACAGCAATATACCAAGTTTGAATACTTAGTGCCTGTTTGTACCTCCGTCATGGGCTCTCGAAGTGTGCGGTTGCGATATCGACACTCTTAGTTTGTTTTATCAACCCGATACTGTTTGGTTAATGGAAGTGTTTGAATGTGGGAAGGAACGTCTTTTTAGGATTCCGTAGCCAAATGGCAAAAAACGGAACGCTTATAGATTCGTCATGTCTGTCTGTCTGTCTGTCCGTATGTCACAGCCACTTTTTTTCGAAAGTATAAGACCTGTCCTGTTGAAACTTGGTAAGTAGATGTATTATATGAACCGCATTAGGATTTATAGATTATAGAATATTGGGGGTACCCCATACTTAGAATTGAAATTCATTTTTTTTTTCACCAAACCCACGTGTGGGGTACCTATGGATAGGTCTTTAAAAATGATATTGAGGCTACTAATATCATTTTTTTAAACTGAACAGTTTGCGCGAGAGACACTTCAAAAGTAGTAAAATGTGTGTACCTTCTCCCTGTAACTTCTAAAATAAGAGAATGATAAAACTAAAAAAAAATATATGATTTATGCAAACTTCCATTGAAAATTGGTTTGAACGAGATCAAGTAAATAGTTTTTTTTTAATCCGTCACAAATCGCAAACTGCAAACTTTTTTTATTTGGTGGCAGTGCTTTTTAAATGCCCTCGCATCAGAAACCGTGAAAAATAACTGCCACGTCGCAAAATTACTTATCACCTTTTAAAAACCGTAATCCGTGAAAATACACGATCCCGTATGCTGTGAATATCCATTCACTATGACGTAACGGGGGCAGACCCCTGCTCCACCTAGTTTCTCCAACTGGGTAGAGCACGGAGACTATCAATTTGGATTTGGGGCCCGTGCTCCAACTGATGACGTTCTTGTACAGTTAAACAAAAACATGCTTTAGTTGGAGCACGAGATCCAATCTTTTTTGTAGTCTCCGTGCTCCACCCAGGTGGAGAAACTAGGTGAATCACGTGTCCTATATGATTTTCATAATATATGTGTCGTGGGTTCGTTTCCCGCACGGTTCCGGATCAAGGTATTTTTGTTTGTGAGTTCAAATGTTTGAAAACGCACATATAAGAGAAATTCCAAGCGTGGGGTAAAGACACAGGACAAACAACTCGAATCATCCAAATGTAATTCGGTAAAAAATCCTTGTAATGTACTTTCAATGATGTATTTAATTTGTATTATTCTGTCTAATTTTAGTGTGATCCTCTAACAGTTGAAAATAAAATTATTTGTTATTGACTAGCTGTTGCTACCGGTTTTGCCTGCGTCTAAGTCTATAATAATGTTTTTAAAATATAATAGGTACCTACCAGGATAAAATGTTTTCAAAAAATCATTCAAATTATTTGTTATTGACTAGCTGTTGCTACCGGTTTTGCCTGCGTCTAAGTCTATAATAATGTTTTTAAAATATAATAGGTACCTACCAGGATAAAATGTTTTCAAAAAATCATTCAAATTTCATCACTGAATTTTCGCATTTTATTAAAGCAACCAGGCGATGTCGTTATTTATAGAAAACGCGAGTCAGTAAATGCCTTAATTTTACAAAATCATTTTTAAAAAATCGGATTTTTTAAGATACGTATATTATGTATGAGAATTAAACAAGACGTCAAGGTTTCTCGACATTGTTTTTAAAGATTATTAGAATAAAAAGTTTTAGAAATGTTGTTTCATTTTTACGTAGGTAGTAACACCTATTAGTTTTTTTTTGCTATAAAAGATGGCAAAGGAGCAGACAGCCCGCCAAAACGCAAGTGACCGTGTGGTCTTTAGACAGCTGCAATAATAATGGCATTGAAAAATATAATATGTTGCCATCCTCAAAACAGAACTTTGAATAATATAGATATCTGTAAACATTTCCCACAGCTGTAACATAACTCGGAACGCGTAGATACTCGTACCTACTTGCATAAACACAGATTTGTTGTGAATAAAAGCTAATATTTTTAAGAGGCGCAGATTCATTGACCATGACACACTGCTAGGTTGGCTGTACCTATGTTTTTCACACAAAGCACCCCATCATCATAGTCAGCCTATTAATGTTTCCACTGCTTGGAAACAGGCCTCCTCTCTGTGCGAGGGAGTGGGCTTTAAGCCACCATGGCGGCCTAGTGCGTGTTGGTAGATGTCACGATGTTTTTCTTCACCGTTTTGAGAGAGCAGTGGTGATGAAAAAAATACGTGTGGCACTCGGGGACTGCCGCGGTAAAGCTATTGCATAGCATGTTTTATCAATTTATGCAATTATAATTATTTATTTATTATAATATTTATTACTGTACTAATTAGGCTATGGTCAGCCACGCCAATCAAGTGAAACGTCAAGAAACGTTCTCCTCCCTCTCCCTCAATAAAATTGCCCCTTGTTCAATAAAAGCATGCTTTCGTGCTAGTAATGAGCACGTCTGTCCGTACCGTTATGATTGCCGAAGTCTCCCGAACTGAAATGACGTTAGACGATGCATGGTGTCAGGTATTTTCGTTAGGTTTTTTCGTTAGGTTTATGGGCATTTCTAGTTTCGGTCGCCGCGCCGCGCCGCGCTCAGAGCCCGCGATAAAAGCTATACAATAGCTTAAAATTACATAAAGCAATACCTCGACCGTAAGTCAAGGCCGATACCACTGGGTAACTAATGTTCTCCACACTATCACCTACTAAGGGTAAAATGTGTTATTTAAATACTAGATACTAGATTTTGCCTCAATCCGATCGTCTCACGAATTTTCGATCAGGGTCACGTGTCCTGACATTTTTTAATCATGACAAAAAAAGTGTAAAACGCCACTAAAGAAGAAGAAAACTTTGTTGTGTGTTTGTGTTTTCATAAGATATCTACCGTAACAAAAAAGGTTTCAACTTTTTAAAGTTAGCGCAAACTTTTTCGATGATATAGTTGAAAAGGTAAAACCATAGCCAGAATTTATTTATAACCAAACAACTGCGTTGTATCATAGATAATCCAACAATTGCGTTACTCATAGGTAAACAGGATAAAAATAATCCTCCCCCGCGACCACTATATTAAATGCCGAGCCTGCTCTAGTGCTCATTGCTACACAGATGCTTGCTAACAACCGTGCTCTCATAAGAAGTCATCTTACTCTAAGAACTCAGGTCAACTGATTAACAGTAATTCTACAATGGAAGCTATCACACCTAAAGCACCAATAACTGAAGCAGAGGAAACGGTCGACCCGCATAATCCCGGGGCAAAGAAACCCTTTATTTTGAATAACTTTGATGGTAAACCAGAAGCTGAGAAAGAACTCGCAGTACCTACTAGGAACGCAGAAATTGGAGTACATGTCTTACATGATACAATATGCTGTTCAAACTTCGTAGGTGATTATTGTCCTGCCGACACCATAAGGATTGGAACCTCTTGCCAACCTGTAGATAAAAACGACTAGTTAATCTACTTTCATGAAATGCACATTTTTCAGAACTAGAGATACTCGACATTACTGACGTGAGTACAATGTAATTTCAACCTTAATAACTATTTTAATCTATCAAACTTACTGTGAAATTGTGTCTGTTTATTAATTTTCTAAAATTCTCTCAACTTGTTTATACTCGTATTTTATGTCTGTTATTCATGTTTATAATCTAAAAAATAAAAAGAATTTAATTGATGTACTTATTTTTATTAACCGACTTCAAAAAAGAAGGAGGTTGCTAAATTCGACCGTACTTATATAATTACGCTTTTTTATGTTTTAAAAAAATGTACCTAATTGACTTCAAAAACAACCACAAAAAGTGAAGAATAACCTACAAAATAACTTTTATACCATTCCCACTTAAAAAAGTTTTTACTCACTGAAAACAGTGAGTAAAAAGCTCTTTAACTCACTGTTTTGGTGTTTGAATTTAGAACACATTGATGCGGTCGACCCCCGTATTATTGGAAAACGTTACTCTTAATTTAAGTCATTGTTCCGATTTTAACGTTAATTTGTTGGCGCAGTGACTGAGCGATTGGACTGCTGCGTTGCGGGTCGCGGGTTCGATTCCCGCACGGAGCAAATATTCATAATTATGATCTACATTTATGTTTTTCGGGTCTGGGTGTTTGTGAATTTAGACGTGTTTAACCCACGGTACAGGAGAAATTAATAATGTGGAACAGTCTTAATAAAAAAAACCTTTTTGTTGTTCTTTAATATCTTTCAATATTTATAGCTTAAATATTTCTTTTTCTCGTGGTTATGGTATAAAGTATCGTATGCAACTCTTGAATTAAACGGATTTAAATCGAGGGCCTGAATCACTCGCGTCGCTCATGATTTAAACATTTGAATCACTCGCTCCGCTCGTGATTCAATCATCATGAATCACTCCCTACGGTCGTGATTCAGTCATTAGAATCCTTCGCTTGCTCGTGATTCATATAATGGCCCTCGCTTTAAATCCGCTCTTTATTCACTAGTTGCAAAATATACTATTTTTTTGGAAGTCGGTGGAAAAAATCAATGAAATAAAAAACAAAGCCACCGACTTCCGAAAGAAAAGACAGTATATTGTAGGTTATTTTACCCTTTTTGTGGTTGTTTAATGGAAGTGTTTAAATGTAGGAAGGAACTCAATGTGAAATCTAATCAGAAAGTACTAGGAGAACAGGATCATGAAGAAGGTGTTCATGCCGCCCACGGTCTCCAATACCACAAAAATGTCTTTCGGTGAAAACTGAATACCCAAAAAATATACTAGGACTGCATAAATTCAAGATGATATTTTCATTTTAACATTTCTGTCTGCACATACAAGTTTTGGGCAGAATCTATTGTAGGAGAACAAGATCACGAAGAAGGTTTTCAGGCCGCCCACTTTCTTCAATAGTAAAATTAATGTTTTTCGGTGAAAAATGAATAACCCAGAAAGTGTACTAGGACTGCATAAATTCAAGGTGATATTTTCATTTAAACATTTCTGTCCCTACATACAAGTTTTGGGCAGAATCTATTTCATTTATGATATAAAAATACTAGCTTGCATGAAATTTAGGTGGTTCACACAATTTCTACAAAAATACAGTTAAATCACGAATCGCAAATGACGGATCCCGTGTGAATGAGTAGGTACCTACTTAGTTTTGGTTTGCCAGAAACCTCTTATTGGGTCATTTTACTCATGACTCGTACTTATCAAAAGCCATATCGTGAAAAAAGAAATGCTGAAAATACCAGTGTCCAAAATGCCAAAATAATACTCTGATTGATTGAAATTATTCTTCCTCGCAATTAAACATTTGATTGTCATTAAATTAAGTAAAATTAAACGCGTGATCCGCGTACAAGTTGCTGATACCGATAATTTTCCGTCCGCAACTCAACGGTTCGTAATTAGCTTATATATTGTATGTGAGGAAATTATAAATTTGTGCAAGCTGTTCCATGAAAATCATTATTGAGCAATTTGTCGCACTCGCCCATAAATGCACCGGTTGATTAATTTATTAAAGGCCACAGTTTTACATAAATGATGGCAGTGACACAAGCATTGCACACCTCCGGTGAAATTGGAATGAAGCTGTGGTATTCGCTTTGTTTTATTTATGTAGGTCTTTAATATTAATAAATACTGGGATATTGTGTTTACTGGAAATATGAAAGCCGACACAGGTCCTTTTGTCATTTTAATTCTGTTGTGGTAGACATCTGGTCTTGCTGTTTCATCTCTTCTTTATTAGCAAAATTCCCTAAAAGAACAAACGCTTCTTTACGCGGTAAGTAAATCATCAAATAATTCCTCTCGCCTGAGAGGACTCACTCACTCATAGAATGAGACTCGTACATACTAAAGTCCACAGTATTCCTTTATTAGACCTTTACGTATGTACCACAGTGTCCTCCGGGCAAACCTCGCAGTGGTGACACCCAGGCGTAACTTCACGCCCAATCCAACACAGAAACCTCCCGAAACACCCGTTTCAGGTGAGGACCTGCGTCAGGCGGTACAAGAACAAACGTTGAAGAAAGTGATTTTCTTCTAACAAGCTTTACAGTTATACTTTTTTCCTAATGCTAAAGTCTTTTATAATATGCACAACTTTCGACCGAGCTCTTCAGTCTGTCAGTTATTTTTCATTAATTTTTCTAATCAAATTAACACATTCAAATATAGGGACTTTCCCAAGTTCATTAACAAAATCAACTGAATAACTACATCTATTTATACCTGACATTAGCGTTCATCCTATTAAGGGCCCGGTACAAAATGGGATGCTTGGGGCTGGTAAAGGTCCCCGGTTTAAATTTTCACGCCATAATTGGAAAAATGTTTAAATGAGTGTGACACAAGCCGCATAACCATAGAGGTTGGGCAAACTGAATCCATTTGCGAACGCCGCCTACACCCTTTGCAGTAATTGATTTACTTTGCAACGAGATACTGGCTTCAATTAAAAATCGTTGCCTTTAATTGACAATAACATTAGCCAGTAAAGTGAGGAGGGCAATAAATAAACAATCCCTCAGAATGGTTTGGGTTTCGGTAAAAAACGTAGTTTATGACTTAGGTATTTGAAAGTAACTTGGTGTTAGTTTAATAAATATTTCTATGTAAACATTGTTTATTATGTACCCTTCTTCTCCATAAACGATGTGGCTCTATAATATATTGTACCCTGCGTAACCTGTCGATGATTCATTATAAGAACTGAGGGAATAAAATTTTGAAAGCGCAAAACTCGCAGCCCAATTTGAAATCCACTCAATTTAGATTATCACCGAATAAAAACATTACCTACATACGGGAAAGACTTATTTAATCACTCGTCATTAATTTTCCTAAAGGAAAGACATTATAACTGAGGAGCATCTGTTGAAAAGGACTATTTCCATGCAGAGCAAATATTGAAAAAAATAAAAAAACGTATGCTTATTTAATGATGTATGTAAAGTGTATTATTTTTTATTCATGTAATTAATGAGAAGGCCACTTATTTTTAGCTCAAAATACATTATTAAAAAGCACAAAATTATTAAGTAATTAAAAATAGCACTTTTTGGTTGGATATTCGAAAAACAGTGTCCTTTTGATCGGGAATACAGAAGATACGAGTTTTGTTAAAATTACTTTGGATAGAACCTTTTATATACTCTTATAGCACCTTTAGAATAGAACCACGAATTTCGTTCTTTGAAGGGGAAATAATCACTTTTGATCAAGACAAAACACAGGCTGTGAAATCATCAAAAATCTTAGAATACCAGTAGAAATAACGAAAAAAAAACTATAAGTCCGTAGATACGGAAATAGCCCGTTTTGAACAGACGCTCCTCATCTATAAAGCTCTTTTTCTTCTAAACAAAACACTAGTATTTACGAAACCGTACTATTATGAAATGAATTTACTGTGTAAATAATTACGCTACGAATGAAAATGATGAGTTGCTGCACGAAAATTGTAGTAAGTGAAAAAACAAACGAAAGAAGTATCATTGAAAACGTTTGCAGCCATTATTTATCTTATTTTAAAGAAAAACTTTTTTTTATATAAATAAACACAAAACTATGCAATTACAGGTTGCAGACTTTTCAAATTGACGAAGTATATTTTTTGTTTAAACCGAGTGCCATATTTCACGGTAACTGAAATAGCGTTTTGCTACCGACACAAAATATAGACTAGACCTGTATTTTGCGAGTAAACCGAGCTTTGATTTTCGCTGGCTCTCTTTCAAAGTCGGCGTGAAATTAGTCTCGCCACATTCGCTTCAAATCCGTACAAAATAAACTGTGGTGAAGCGAAAACTTGGTCTGAAATTGCAACATGATAAATTGAAGAATTACCTTTCCCGTCAATTATTTGGAAGAGGTTGGGAACTAAAATTAACGGGACATATCTTTTTCGGGCAATTCATACCACGGTTTAAGATTTTAGTGTCGTTTATTTTCATGAGTTCGAACTGGAAGAATGAAAGAAGAAGAAGTGACCGATTAGGTAGCCAGCTTTACAAAATGCGGTATGCCTTCGTCGTCAATCTTCCCAACATTGGCATCCCATCCTTTTTTCGGTTTTTCATGCATTTACATTTTCCCATTCTGCATTACGAACGCAGTAGCTAAATAACAGTGGTGATTTAAAATGTAGACTAAACACGGTTAGATGACGCAAGAAGAGAAAAACATTTAAGGTTGATGGGATCCACCTTCTAACGGTCCACACGCGAGAAGGGCAACTTAGGATACCTGTAATCTTTGGTGACTACTGAGCCTCACCAAAGCCACCATGCTCAGATTGCTCACCAACTCCACCCGGACTTTGGTGAATAACAATTTTTACTGTTTTCTGTCGGTTCACAGGAGCTCCAATTTCTTTA
Organism: Agrotis exclamationis; assembly: GCA_950005045.1. NCBI lineage: Eukaryota > Metazoa > Arthropoda > Insecta > Lepidoptera > Noctuidae > Agrotis > Agrotis exclamationis. The sequence continues at coordinate 10,510,274 of OX465426.1, read as the reverse complement.
TATGTCTTATTTTTGATTTTTACATCTAAAAAAAGAAAAAGGTTTCATATTTGCTTGTGTGTGTGTGTGTGCTACATTGAAGCCAAGAGATGCCAAGAGTAAACATTATAAGTGCAAAAAAAAGTTAGTTCTAAAACAGCTCACCTTCAAAATTATCAATAAATGTCAATAGAAGCTTCAAAGCTATTAAACGTATAGAAAAGATTTACACAGTAAATAATAATTCGGCGAATTGTGACAGCCATTTATATCAATGTTTCATTTTTTTTATAAACACAAATGGAACGCAGATTGCGTTATAAAAATATAATAGAAGAATTTACACGAAAAATATTTTATGTTTGCGTTAGAAATATAAACAATTTTATATTTTAATTGAAGTTATGCGTTGCAACTGTTGTTTTGAATATATACATAACTGCTGCTGACACCTGACACTTGCCATTTTTTTTAATGTCTATCTATACATATTATATTCCATTCCGTATCAAAACATATTACGAAACAATGTGCCTATCGAAATTCAAATAAAACGATAAAAGTGCCTGAAATGTGAAGAAAACTCATGGAAATAAAAACGCAATGAATGAGTTCAATCATCAAAGTGAACGACATTCAAGTGCGAATCGATAGCTCAGAGAGTCGATTCATATAGCTTAACCGTTTGCAGCTTAGCTTTTCAAGCCATTCTTAAAGCAAAGAGCTTTATTTGCTATTTTAAACCATAAGCACTCTACAGAACAATGGAAAAACAAACCTAAAATAACTAACTAGAAGTTATCTCGCTTGGAAAATCACGGACTTAGAATCCGTGCGCGAGAAAAGTCTAATCGAGTAATATTTTACTGAACCTTAGTTAAAACTGCAACTATCCAGCTCATTCCATTCTCCAAACCGTTATTTGTTGGAATGGAAGGCGTTTTAAGTAAAATAAATTACCTGTTACAAGATGAGAGTTTGTGACCGAGCGGGGATCAGCGACGAGCGAACCTTACGGAAATGAGAAATGAATTGTGGGGAGATCGGGCCGTGTGTTCCTCGCCTTAACCGGCGCTTCCCGGTAAACTATCATGTTTCTGAAAGTATGAACATTATCTGGGATAGCAGGAATATTTTTAATAGCGCCGCAATATCTTTTAAATCGTTCATTACCGTTTACTCGGCGGTAATGACGGGAAACGTTTTGCGGTTGCCGCGCTGAGGCAAAATGTTTGTTTTATTACTTTAAATGCTGTTTAACTGACATGAGTTCGATTACATTTATGTGGCTGGGAATGTGGGCTTTTTATTTATTTTAGCTTTAATATTTTTGTTTCGATATGTGTAAACCGTCTGTAGCAGTATTATTACAAAAGTAAAATATTTTATTCAATGACTCGACACTTGCTCGTTACTCGATGTGTTTCATACGAGTATGTATCTGTTTATTTTTCATGAAAAAAAGACAACAATCAATTTTCTTTTTCAATTTTACTTTTATTTTTTTCTGTTCATGAATGTATTTCTACTTAAAACCCTAAAAGGATTTCAGTGAAAATAAAATGATTCAACTTGTCTGAGTGAAATTGATAGGTATTATGCATATTTGCTCCGTTTAAAATCGCCAATAAAAAATAAACTTATGAAGTACGATACATTCAAAATATATCACTTACAACCCTTCGATAAAGTTCAAAACATTCGTATTTAATACTTCAGCGTCTTCAGATTCACTTTGAATTAATGTCAATGTTAACTTCAAGATACTCCGAAAGTCAGAAGAGTTGTGTTAAAAACTTAACAAACTTGGTCGTTGTTTGATGTGGGAACGACGGTGAAGTTTCACTGAAAGTAGGGACTAACTTTTCAGTACGAAAATAAAGGTTACATTTTCTTATACACAAATACACAATACAAATAATGTTTCGTTTATTTGCAGCAAACGTTTTAGTAACTCGAGTTTTGTTACTTTTGATAGTTGTTATGGACCTGTTTCATAGTTTTAGTATGAAAAGAGGATTTTAATATTACTATTATGGAGAATAGGTAGTACATCTGTCTATAACTGTCTATTGCTACCTACTTCTGCAGTGTAAAATTGACACATTTTAAGAAAAGATATTATGTATACATAAACATTTACGTCGGTATTATAATAAACACGTCATCGCCCATGACTTCCATTGTAACCCCAGAGCGTGTGGTCCAACTTTTTAATGATATGCATACTTCATTCTCGCCTTATGAATTCTTGTTCCCGAATAATTAAATAGGTGTTCCTGAAAACCGGGGTTAGTAGAACGTTATAACGAGGAAAGAGGAAAGCTGTCTGAAATTGTCTGTGAAAATAAAACAAATTTAATTTATTTAAGTTCTAAATAAAATGAATGAAATGGCGGGATGAGCTGGGCTCATTTCCAAAGGATGCAGTCGTGCCTTTGCCCTGCAATTGTAATTCATAGGATCACAATATTTTAAAGAAATGATTGACCATGTGAGTTGGTTAGAGGGACAAGAGGTCCTAGTAAATATTCACTACAGGCTAGATTAAAAAAAACTATCTGATAAAAAAATATTTATGTGAGTTACTGCGGCACACAAAATTCATTTTATATTATTTTGACATTCATTATTAGAACTGGATGAAACCATACGAATTCCAATTAAAATAAGATACTATAATAAGACTCATACCGTACTTTACTAAGGTTAGTAACATACAGTTACTAAAGTAAGTCTCAGTAACTTCATCGATTGTGTACTAGATAACGGTAGAAACGAGCATATCGAAGTAAAATTGATGGCCCATGATTCGGTCGGGAGCTGGCTTGAATTTTTATTGAATTTGAGCTTGCTGGCATCAGCTCAAACACTACGTTAGCAGAATTAAATTATGGTAGCGCCAATTACAGCCGTTTTTGAACCGCACGATGGCTGATCGCCAATTTATGCGCTTATAAAGCCCGTTTCAGTTATAACATGATTTCGGTGCCCTGTTGTAGAGAATGTGAGAGTGCAACGTGTTACATTATACCATGCATTAATCGATTAATGGATAAAATCTATCAATAAAGTTAGAGTGTGTTTGGCTTTCGAAATAAATTATTACTGTCAGGAGAAAAGAGTGCCCATGGAGTTTCTTCTTCATGAAGATCTACGCTTTGGAATGTGCAAACACAATACTTTCACAAGTTACATATTATGTCTTGTATCTGGGACTGTAGCATAGCTTCATTTTTTTTTTTTGACAAATCAGAAGAACCAGTAAATTTATTATTGAAGTAAATGCTTTGAGCTTGAGTGATCAATACGAGATAAAGGAGACTATGAGAACTTAAAGGAGTACGAAGGGCGGTTGGTGCGGTGCGTTGGCCAAGCGACGGATGTCTGTGCTGCGTTTCGCTGGTTCGATTCCTGCACAGAACTAATAATCACATGACGTACACTAACTGTTTGTGCACCACACACCCACGACAAAGGCGAAATTCCAAGTATAAGGTAAAATAAAAATAAAATTGATTTTTGAAAAAAAAAATACTGCACCAACCCTAAATCAATTTTGATAAGAATTAGGCAAGAAAATGTAGGTGGAGTTGCTACATTTACAATTTAGTTAAATACCATCTGGAATATCTATCTCCACATCAAAAAAATGTTCGGAGCAGATAAATACCTTCAAAATAATAGACAATGGTGGAATGTAAATGGGTAGTTCTTCGAAATTCGATTCTTTGACTGATTCATATGGTCAAATTTTAATTTCACTTTCAGCTCAGTAACACATGTTCATATGAAAATAGATATTCCAAATAACATATATTTGTATGAGGGACTCGTTTTTACAAAGTAGTTTTTAAGATATTTACGTTTAAAAATTTGGTGCCCAGATGAATCAGAATTGTATGCAGATGAATCAGGAACAGAGATAAAAATGGAAAACTTTAAATAAAAATGGGCTCTGTATTAAGAAAATAATCAAAATATTATAACAACAATAATATTTTTTTATAAAAACAATTATCACTGATCATAAAGGAAAAAATCTGGTCAATCTATACATATAATAAATCTGTAGAAGGGTCAATTCTGTACATTGAAAATATTGAAAAAATAAATAGCGGGGAGTGTTGCTGGATCGATACCAAACCCAAATATGTGATTTAAAAAAATTTTGTCTGTCTGTCTGTCTGTCTGTCTGTCTGTCTGTCTGTCTGTCTGTCTGTATGTGCAGGCATCACGTGAAAACTAACGGTTCGATTTCGATGAAACTTGGTATAATTATACCTTATTATCCTGGGCATAAAATAGGATACTTTTTATCCTGGAAAAATACGTAGAAAAAAAATCTTAGAAGACCAACATCCGCGCGGACGGAGTCGCGGGCGGAAGCTAGTTCAACAATAAAATTCTTGTTTTTCAGTTTTTCAGAATAGTATTTATTTCTGTATAAATAACAGGAATAAATACTTACAGAAAAGCGAGAGTTTTGTTATAAATAGGTACCAGATAGTCATTTTAATGCTACATTATAATATTTTCTCAGTTTACTTTGGCTTTTTCTCCCTTTCTTTTCAAATATAATTATTTTAATTTCCACGCAGCATACTCGTCTGGATCTTTTCTTATTTTCCAATTTCTATCCTAGAAGGATAAAAAATTCGTACGTTCTATGAGTCTCTTTTTCTCCTTCTTTTTTACTGTTGATAGTGGCATTGTTGTGAACTGCAATATCAAAATAAAAACTAACAGATAGAGTTTGAATTATGAATAAATACCGAAGAATAATGTCAAAATTGTCTCACACACACTCTACTGACTTGGAAAAGTAAAATAACGTAACAAAAGTGTTCCTTTCTTGCTGGAAAATGGGAAAACTAATTTATTTTCAGATTCATATGGGCTTTTGAACATATCAATCAGGCACAGATGAATCATGATTTTGCCTAAAATTATGTTTAACTCATAATTCATACAGACTTCAGTATTGTCATTTTTCTACACGAATCTATAACCCAAAGGCATCACACGAAACTCAGATTAAAGTCTTAAAACAGCAAAATAAAATTAATAAATTAGGCATTGTAATCAGCAAGGTACCTAAACCAAGCACAGATGAATCAGATATTTACCTTTATTTCACCGGGTTCTAAGCCAACCAGCCTCACGTCCGCTTTCTAGCATATCCGTTGTACGACAGGCTTCCCCCCATGCGGGATCCCAGACTCTCATTATCATTCCTCGACCAAGTACGGTCAAGCAAAGCTTACTCCATATTAATCAGTATTTTACGCCGGACACTTCTTATTTACTTAATTATAGACACACTAACGTAGTTACAACTATTACATATTTTTTTTGTAAGAGGTCAATTCATTACCTTTCGATATAACTTTAATTTATATTGATAAATCAAAGGGAAAATGCGACATCGACCATTTTGTTCCGGAAAATGGGAAACGGACGCCCCATATGAATCAGGAGAACAGACTTCAAAAATTTTTATTTTGTATCTAGATAGCTACTATTAAAAAAATATAATTTGTCCTAGTTAGATCTAAAGCTAAAGTATACAGAAAAAAAATATTACATGCCGTTTTGTTAGTTGGTTACGGAAATATACCCACAGACATCGAAAATTTTGTCTCTGAAGAACTACCCAAATAATGCACAACGCAATGTTTAAGGTGAACGTACACTTATCCGAGCCGAACGCGTCGAACGAAACGAATTTTGGAATTCCTGTATTAGAAATCTAAAAATCCTTTCGTTCGATTCGGTCGATTCGGCGCGGATAAGTGTGCGAGGTTTCATGAGATTTCATATACCTACAGATTTCTGAAATTCGTTTCGTTCGACTCCTTCGACGCGTTCGGCTCGGATAAGTGTCCGTCCACCTTTAGTCTACTTTGTCGAACAAAAACATGGAATAGATGGTGCATTCGTACTAGAACAAAGTGGAAAATGTTAACGAATTTTCACTCACTTTCACGAACAAATTATTGTATCCACATACCGTATGGTATGTACCTATATCGTCGTTTATGTTACAGTTATCATGAAATGTATTCAAAATAAATGTTACAGTACAGTTAAATGACAACTGCGTTTTTATTTTGTGATTTCAGGAATTTAAGTTATTCTTTTACACTTATTTTAACAATACATTTATCCTTTTTTAACATTTTTAGTCCGTGATTTCAGTCAGCTACAATTCAGCAAGTGGTTGCCGCCATTCTTTTAAATTTCTTACTTTTGTAGTTTCAATCATTCAATGAACGGAACGGTTAGGTAAGTTTCCATCTACCTGTGAATCTGCGACATCGTTATTATCTTTAGATCATCATCATGATATCAACCAAACGAAGCAACGCCAAAGTGTGGCGTGACCGTAAGCATCAACTCGACGACTGATCATTCATCAGATCCCTGCGACTTTTACCAAGTCTTCTGTCCAACTCGTGGGAGACCTTGCAGCACTACATCTTCACTTTAAGTCAATGACTAAGATCTTTGTGCTGCTGCCCTAACCGATTTCTAAATCTTCAATAAATAGCTTTAGTTTCAATTATTCTCAATTACTTGTGATATAATCTAATAAATTATGTATGTTCTTTATTAAATAAATGTGAACATGTCGCGTTATGTGGATATTATTTTGGAAAGATTAAACAGAGTCCTCTGTATCGGAGTCTCAAAATAACAAAAACACTACTTCATCATCGTTACGCTATCAATGGAGAAAATGCAAAACAGTGACTTTAGATTTCCAGTTTTTAGGTCACCAAGATCTTTGATGTGGCAAAGTCTTCGGGACACCAAAACTTTTTCTAGGCGATCCGTTTAGCAAAGTTTGTTTTATAGATAAGACGGGCTTCCGCCCTGCCATGAATAGCTCGTTTGCTTGATATAAAAACTTGTATAAATAAATTGCTCTAGAAACAACGGGAAACAAGAGTTAAGCAGTTTGCTGTTGTACTCACGAACTAGGTTTTTGTGGAGGTTGGTTGATCTTTAATACAATGCTCGTCTTTCTGAAGAAGATGAGAGACTAACGTAATACCCAATTACTAAAATAAACCGCGTTTTATAAACCGAACAAATACTCTAATATTAAAACACAATATTGGACTTCCAACACTCAAAGATTTTCTATGGAAAGAAAAACAAACGATTGCAGGTGCGATCCTCGGAGGTTTGGTTGAAATGAGCGTTGGATATCTATTATTGATCGAAGTTGGATATACTGAATCCGGAGGTCACATGTTCAAAAAACTGCTCGTGTTATAATTTTTTCTTTCCATAGAAAATCTTGGAAATTTGCGATGAATGCGTAATACCTATAATATTTATAAATATTCCAACGCATAGAACTTAATTTTCTAGGTACTAAAACAATTTTTTTTTGGAATAATTCAATGGTATTTGAAGAACATCACGACTAAAAAAACAAGAAGAACAGCTCCACAGTATTGTGCTTATGATGAGAAATGAGTATAACTTTGAAGAAGACAGGCTAGATTTAAATTAGAATGTTCTAGTGAATGCTTTTCGTAAAATTTGCATTCCTCAGTGCAAATTCTACTAAAAGGAAATTATGACAAAGGTGGAGATGTAGATGACCCTCCATTGTGTTGAAAGCAAAGACTAGTCATCACAGCAGGTACTGCGTATGACAAAAACGGAAAAGCAATACAATATTGTTGTGCTATCATTTTTAAATGTACAATGAACATGGGCCCTCATTGTACTAATATAATTTGTTCCAAGCCACATAATATTATGCCATGCCTGCATAACATAAACTGCGTGTCGGCAGTGGCATGTTTTATAACATAAACCGGGAACTTTTAATTAACAAGTAAATACCTATTTTATATGAAGCTAGCGATATCGACGTCGTACGGTTGACAGGTGCAGGTAAATTTTTCAATAAAAATCTTTCATACCATCCTCATCTTGACGATCCATTAGCAAAATTGGTGAAGTCATCCTGAGGTAACCTCTGTTTTACTTGTAGAATTTATCTTGAAGAATTTCATGAAACATAAACAAACAACAGCATCCGAATATTCACCCTGTTCATTTGTTCATTTTGATAAATGACTGTAATGAAGAACATAGATAAAACAAAAGCGACAGTAACTTTATCAGCATGCATCTTGCCCCGAGCATTTACATCGTTAATCAAATCAAGTGTTAAATGATCCGTCGAAATGTAAGGCCCAAGAGTACCACAACCAAGATATTTCCTGCTCTAACTTCCTGATGACTTTCCTGAGCAATATTTTTTCTTAAAGAACCAATGGAGTTGCTAACACGAGCAATTTGTCACAAGTCTGCTTTTGTCTGTTCAGTTTTGGGCTGTTTATCTTTCACTTTGAATTGGCTTCGAACTTGTCACTTATCATTTGCGAGTTCATACGTTATGCGAGCTTTATTCTACTGTTTATTTTGTAATGCTGTTAGAATATTTTCCGGGATACAGACATCGCGTAAATTTTTAATAGCACATCGCGTTTTAATGAGTATGTGAGAGGGGAAAATAAATGGCTCAAATCAGCAATGTTCCAATTATTTTCTCATTGTTTGCAAGTGTTCACACATCAATCAATCTTTTTTTTAAATCTGATATAAAGAGGGGTTTTTTTGTGGCCTACCAAAACTTGACACAAATACGAGTATAAAAATTGTAATGCTTAAGCAGTGTGAGTGTTTTATTTTATTATTTTATACCACATGCGAGAACCTTGTATCATATTTCATTGTACAAAGGTGGCAGATTCGTCTCATATTCCTAATTAGAAAAATGTTTTATCGTGTAGCAGCTATAATTTCCAAAAGCAACCTTCTACAAAAACAAACACGGAACTACTACTTCTGCCTGAAAACAACTTCAATGCACTACCCGTGATATTCAAGTAAATACGTGGCATGCCGTCCAACTCAAATGCTTACGGAAAGGTGGTGGTTAATGCCAAGTTCCAGGAACGCTGGCTATGAATACTTGCATAGCCTGTACTTGTCTATATAGCCCATAGCTCGACACCGTAACCGCAACCTTCTAGTTGACAATGTTAGTCTTGTGCAGACATTCAGACTATGTGAGTCATCCTTTAACCGCTACTATGGAAGATGAATTTATTGACACCGCTTGTATGAGAGGAATTCGATGGAACGTGTCGCATAAACTGAACTATTCGACGTGTATATTATGGAAAATATTATTTTATTTTGCGAGTAAAATACTTTTGTTGGATGTAGTTGTTTTTAACGCCTATTTTTGCTGTATTTTAGTTAACCCTGAATAGGGCTTAACCCTAATTGCGCATAATGAATTGGAAGTGAAACCACCCTAAGAACGAGACAAAAAAAATCAAAGTAAGCTTCAAACTTAAGAAAGGGTTGACCGCTAATCGAAATTTAACGTCAAATTTCACCAAAAATGCCCTAACCACTTAGCGGTAAAGCCACGTTTAATGCACTGTACAAGAAACATTAGTATTCCGTCTATTGTCTTCCTTTTTTTCAAATGGACAGATGCTGTTGGCCTCTTCCGGCCTTTATAGCATCACTGGGCTTAAGCAGGCGAGCACTTAAGGCGCTCAGCCTGTAAAAAGCAAGGGGGGTTACAAGTTGTCTAATGGTACCTCAGGGAGAGGCGAAAGCTCTGTTTTGCGCTAAAAGAAGCGTGAGATGCTGTCTTTTTTATTATTTTTTGACATGAACGGTTTTTGTCGGTCTCGAAATGTTTGTTTTTTCTTTGCTTTAATTGTCAGCTTAAGAAAAGTTAAGCTATTTATTTTTATTGTTTACTAAAAAAATAAATCTGTTCCTCAACATTCTGGAATTATGTATCATATACCCTGCATGCCCTGCAACTCCACATAGCTATTCAGTACATTATCGTCATAATCATAATAATATATACTCATTCCCATTTTATAAAGCCTACATTAAGATCCACCTGATAATTAAAAACCTTAATGTAATCAGTGACTACTTAATGGACTTATAGCTCATACATTGCAAAAAGGATTTTGTATGTAATAAAATTTCACAGTATCAGGCGTCGGCATCGTGCATTTATGCAGTATCATAAATATCGTCGCTCACAGTGGCTTTTAATAGCACGTATACAAACTTTTATTGAATTCGCTCAATATATTTTGGCATTGGCGCAAATACGATGGTTGTTGAATTAAATAATGAAAAGGCAGTTTCCCACAGGTTTTAAACGGCTGAATGGCAAAGAGCCAACGTTTGTGTTCACCTATATACACATCTACAGCCAATGGACATATTTTTAGTCTGTACCAGATGTGTGCCTTTGGTTCAGACAGTGCTGTTACATTTATTCGCAATAGATTTCCAATAAGAAGGAGTAGCAGACGACAGTTACACTTAAATTATTTTAAACCAACCGTAAAGGCAGCTTTGGTATGTTGAATCGTCGAATCATTGAACTAATGGTCTAAACTAGACACACATCTAAGTGTTGCTTAGCTTGAATGCGTGGCTTGAATTCCCGTTACGATGATTTTAACGGAGCGATCATATTATAATCATCCCTAAAAGCAATTTACACAGACTAACTGCAATCAAAAATCTATGACAACAGAATATTTTTAAGCAGTGTATGTCAATATTATGAATGCCAAAGTCAGTTTGTTTATTTGATATGATTTCACGCCTAAACCACCTGGACCGATTTTGATGAATTTTGACACAGACAGATGAGACCCTGGAGACAGTTAATAACCCGTTCACGCTAAACGCTGTGAGCGTTGCCATAGCGCGGAGCGGCGAGCGGTAAGTAAGATCAAATGAATAGAAATGTTTGAGACACGCTACGAGCCGCCGCTAGTGGCGAATTCGGGTACTTCAAAGTAATTAATATCTAATTCACGTCGCCCGCTGTTCCGCTCATCCGCTAAGACCAAAGAAGTGAACCAGGCTGTAAAGGCTGCCTAAAGGAACATCGTGGTCAGAAGCTAAATTGATAATTCAAATGTACCAACGAATCCCCAAAAAAATCCGCATCAATTTGTTCACGTCCAACGTTTTGACGGAGCGACCACATTCTAATAATCCATTACAGCAGAGCAAACAGCTTAGCAAACTGTACACAACACACTACACTGTGCCATTTATTAGCCGTCATAAATTGCTTCTGTGGGTTTACTCAGTTTCAATTAACGTAACAGACTATTGGGGTTGCGCTCGCATTAGCTTTGGTACTCGATTACCGTTGTCAAACGTAATATCAACGAGTTTATTAGGCTCTCAAAATTTATTAGAGATTTTGATTCTCTTGTGGTTTCAGAAAAAATATTAAAGCTTGGTAGTAACTTTCTGCATCACTGTCGTGCATTTTGTGTCTGCCATCACCATTATCTGTCTGCCTTTCCTATTTCGAATGCAGCTAAATATCAGTATTTTACTAAGAGCGACTGTCTATCTGACCTCCAACAATCAACAACAACCCAATAACTGTGTAATAATGATACCTCTTGGTACGACTGGTTGTCAGATTTTTGAGCTTATGATTAAGATTATATAGAATTATAGAAGACTAGTGGCCTGTCCCAGCTTCGCACGGGTATATTAAGAACCGCTCGTCCGATTTTGTGCAAACTTCACATAAAGCATCTACTAAATAGTTCGAACAAAGCCTAAACATTTGGTTTGGATAGGTTAACCCGTTCTTGAGTTATACCATTACAACGAAAAGTGGCATTGATAATATTAGAAGAAGAGTATTAAGATATTATATTGTTGGATTGAAGATATTTGACAGTCCGTAAAGTCTGTGTATTTTTTTTTTGCATGCGTTGCATTGCGGCTTTTCGCTACTGGATTGTGAAAAACTAGAATTCAGTTAGAAACTTTATTTTAATTGACATCAATTTTCAAAGACTCGAAAAGAAAAAAATAACTGAGAAAAACTGACACATATACCTTTGCATTAGGTAATACACTATCTATATAAGAAACATAGGTAAACAAGAACTTACTAGCTTAAAAACTACCGCCACTGCAAGCACACATACTTCACCGTCGCTTGACAAATTGCCCCGGTTGGGAAACAGCTGATACCACTGTTTTTGCATCCCTGACTAGGAATAGTAATGATATTGAATACAAAGGTCTTGCTAGACGGGAACAAGGAAAACCCACTGACTGCAAAATGATATTCAAGCTGGAAAGAAAAATGTACCATTTGAAAAAAAAATACATGCGACCATGATAACAATGAAAATGTTGATGAACTTTTTGTGTCAACTGTCACAGAAAATTACTTTGCAAAAAAATTGTTGGTGCAATTTTTTATTTTCATTCATATATTTGTTTATCATTAATTTATAAACATAGTTCGAAATTAGGTAGAGTTATTCATGTACTTACACTGATTTCATACAGCGAAAAATTTAAGTGGGTATGCCTCAAATCTCGGAATTACTTTTAAAGAGCAGAAAAATCCTGTGATTATTAAATTAAAAAGTAATTTACTTTTACACAATTTATTTATCTAATTTAACTCTGATGTTTTTATTATTTATTTGTAATAATATTTTCTACACGAGATTGTCTATTAGAAATCCCGAAGTCAATGAAGATCCATATCAATATCAACGTTTCGATGCAAGTACTAAAATAACTCTACCTAATTCCGACCTTTTCCTATAAAATAAATGATATTTCAATACGGTAATTTTTTAATTAAGATCGTGAAAATGTTTGAAAAGCGTGAATGACGTCACAATATGGCACCATCACAGTTTCGTAGGTATCGTGGTCTGTCACATAGTACTTAATTGTAACCCATGTATCCCATGATATATCCTTATCAGTTAAAAAAAAAAAGAAAAACTTACTCAACTATAATTGATAGTACCTCATAAATGTTAATATTCACTAAATAGTCGTATAAAAACTTTATTACAGTAGGTTGTTGAAGTTAATTACATGCTTTTTGTGTAATTAGACGCCATTTACACAAGAACTTATTAATGAGCTTAGAGACTAAGTAAGTTTAGAGAGATGTCTAAGTTATAAATTGAATATACCTTACCTAGCTATTTTTAGACTTATTTTAATAGCTGTTGCTAGAGGCTACGCCACAGGCTACGCCCTTGTGTAACTCGAAAATTATTCCTCGGGTACTTTAAGCCGGGGTAAACGGTACCCTATATTAACCTATCTTGGAGCCCAAATTTAAGGTCTGTTCAGCCATTTTGACGTGATTGAGTTACAATATTAAACCAAACATGCTAATTTTCGCATTTAAAATAATTATCATAGTTTTACAGTGTAATGTTATAAGTAATACAGTAAGTTAGACTGATGACGCACATACGTATGCTGTATCTGCATCCCCATCTTTTAATGGGTTATTGTAGGTAGCAGGACAGTCCCTGGAACGTAAACGGCTTTCAAAGGATTACCGTGGATTTTAGTCAGTACAAGTCTGACAGTCCGTCCCGTCCCACCCTGTGTAGGAGGACTCATTTGATGATTTTACCACAATAAAAAAAGAAAAAAAGAGCCTCTGTCCACCAGCAAGGATGTGTGCAGCACATTTGTGCGCGAAAATTTGCACTGATCTAAGTAGAGCAAAGTGCCCGCACAAATAACGAGTTCACCGCTCACGTGTGCGCGCAAAGAAGTATCAAGGAAGGCCCGAATATTTTTAGAATGTTCGTGCACAATATTTTCGTGTCTGCTTGAGTGAGTGCACGAAAGCGAACTTTTGTGGCAGACACCGGTAGAATCGTTTATCTGGGATCGTAGTGTAACAGAGTGGGTATTCCACCTCCTCAGTTGCTTCAACCTCTTTCCTTTTGGATCTATATGTGAAGACTCTTTTGATGATTTTACTGCGATAAAAGGGGGTTATTGAAAGTTCCGAGCGAATGTGAACAATCTCCAGGTGAGAGCTTTTCAAAAAAAAACATTACTTTCAACGTTCTAAAATCATAATTATGAAGGTTCATCATTTTTTCTAACCAGCAATCAACAAACCATCCCGAAAGTAATTGATCGCAAAACCGTATCGATGTTATTTAGGGTACACGATACACTGTATCTACTTCACATTGTATCTACAAAGTCCGTAACATATTGGAGCTCACGCCTCGAGAGTTCATGACAGGAGCTGTCAAGACGCCACTGACGCGCGTGATTGACGAATGGCCTTGTGTAGATATCGCCTTAAATTACCACATAATAACTTTGGGCTTGGAATATAGGCATGGAACTATTAAGTACTAAGGTTCTTTGGATGATATAGGCCCTGAAATTTCCATTTTGCTTCAGGGGTTCCAAAAAAGGCTTCGTGAGATCTGAAATAAGCTGCATATTAAAAACATGACGGACTTGTAGCGTTTTTGTGAACCAAATGCACCCAATTGTTAAAACGATAAATCTCTGCATTTATTAAAGAGTAAAAATACCCTTGAAATACTAAACGAATTTTTATGCAGTTTTAATTTTAGTGCCACTTCGAAATACTTAAAAAGTCGTAACAAATTCAATTCCGATTGAATTTTACAAAGTCGCTTAATAAGAGTCTGAGTAACATTGTTAGTTAGGGAAAATTTATAAATTAAATCAAACGATAAATAATTTCTGGCATATTATTTGTGAACTTTTTAATATAATGAGAGATAATAAGGGATTAATTAATTTAAAAGAGAACGGAATAGGTACATGAACCAAGCATCGACCAACTCATGATCTGTTGCATAAAGTACATTTTCGTGTCTGTCAGACTGCGGTTTTTTTTTGTAAATCATGTGACAGATTTTAATATGGTTTTCATAAATTCAGAAAGTTGAAACATTTTAACATCAATGCAACGTACCGTACAATTTAACAATCTTGAAATTTTGTAAGTCGTAAAAACCTTGTGATCCAGGGCGGTTTTGATTATAAAACAAAAATAATGCCAAGCAATGAAAACCAGTAAGTACCAAGAGTTAACTGATTGCATCTCTTAAAAATAAAGTTAATTGTTTTATTTCCAGAAGCACCAAATTAAAAGATCCATTTAATTAAATTCAAAAGCTTTTTCAACGTTAAACAAAGATAAAAACAGTTAAGACCAACACAAAACGTTTTCATTGTGCAAATAAAAGTAGAGGTAGAGGAAACCACTAAACTAAAGCGGGCATGTGAAGAACACAAACAAAATTAAGAAAAACTAAACGGCAAGACAAGTAAACATCGACGAAGCATGTCCGGGTCGGAAAGCTAAGCTAATACCGGGAGAAGTTAAAAGCCTTGCTGAATCCTACGTATCTTTATCCATACTCACTGAGTACAAAAATTTTGGGAGTTTTACAAACATTTGAAAAAGATGTTTTGAACGATAATTCGTTTTAATAGATAATTTCAAATAATTATCCTTTTTGAATACTTTTGCGATTATTGATTATAGTAGCTGCGAGGAATATAATACGACCCTTAGTTTAGAATCTGAACTAAGGGTCGTATTATATTCCTCTCATTTAAACTTTAGATAGAATGAGCAGGTCAATTTAACTGAAATAATAATAACAATTTGAGTAGCTACTAATTCGACTCATAATATTGTAAAAAAAAATGAATGCGATATTCAAACGACCAAACGAGCCGACGGCACATTTGGAACAAAGTTAATATAAACACACGAAAAACTGGATCAGGCCACAGGGCGTCACATCCGACCAAAAGTACGGGAAAAAACCGGCAAAATTCGAACATAACGAGCAACCGATAGGAAAAGCAAAACCCTGCATCGAGCCTGAAAGAAACTAACTGCGAATTAATAGAGCAGTTAGGAGCCGTTCAAAACTACGCGCCAATGTTTAACCGATTTTAAATTCATACTTTATTGTGTTGTGCAGTGAACATTTGCCTTTTTATCGGTGCCTTTTCACACATTTGCAAATGGAAGGATTTAATTAAAAATGTTTTTTGCGTGGATTATTTTGTTTGTCAGTCAACACCTATTGTTGAAGTCTCGTGTAATTTAAACATTAAATTGACGCATGAAATGGAAAGCAATGATTGATCTATGTGAATAAAAATAAAGCTAAATCCGAGTTTCAATGCTAATATAAATCGCACAAAGATTTTATTGAATACACGACACAAATTAAATTAGATACTTACCGACGGTAAAAAGGCAAAAGGGGTCAAGCGCCACATTTTGCGATCTTAACTTTTTTATTGACCCCAACTCCACTATTTTTTCTCTTTCGAATGGTCATAGTATCGTTTTTCTAGCAAGAAAAAAAGTCACTTGCACCAAAGAATTATTTGTACTGAATTGCCAAATCGATACTTACCAAAAGTGCTCAAGCGACACCGACTTTACCTTGCTTGGTTGAAGGACCATTTTGTATATTACGTTTTTGTATCGCCTTGTCATTTGGCATAATTTTAAAAACAATATTAGAAATAAATATGTCGTTTGTATCCATATTCCTTTTATTTGTTTAGTAATATTTTTTCACTTAACACTATTGATAAGAAAATGAAATACTATAACGTCGCTTACACCAATATAGTAAAGATTGTCAACTAAACATAATTGGCGCTTGGCCCCTTTCTTAAATAATTTTATTTTCATTACGTTGCATTTGATTCACTCAGTACGCGCGCCAGCGCTGTTGCAACTGGGTGTATGTTTTGTGTGCGTGAAAGCAAGTTCACGCGTGTTTGAAACGCGAATGCAGTTTTTAACACAGACTAACATTTTATATAAAACATGTCTGCAACTCCCGAAAACGTGAAATTGAGACGTATTTTAGACCGAATAATTGTTGATTTTTTATTTTATTAAGAACTAGCTTCTGCACGCGACTTCGTACGCGGATCCTGTTGCTTATGCCAGCGACAACGGAGTCGTCAAAATCGAAGATCTGAAACGTCTGATGTCCAATAGAGCCCGGGTAAATAATAAATGGGAGTTCTGGCCAGTAGAGTCAGATTTTTAATGATATACCATCGTCATCGAAAATCGCGCGTGGCGGTACTCCCAGTTTATGTTATTTTATAATTAATTATACAGGGTGAATTGTTCAACTGGGCGTGGCCATCCACGCCTCGTAGTTTCGGAAATAGCCATCTATTTCCGAAACTATGAGGAATATCAAAAAACGTTGAAAGGAGTCTCGAGGCCGATTTGCCGATGTAAACTATTGTTGTGACTGTACTTGTTCAACTCAATAATTTCGTATTAATTGCTGAATACAGTGGGATTGTTGAGACGTCAAATCCAGTGAAACATTGAAAACAATGAAAGGCCAATGCCCATTCTAGGCCCACAGTGGACAGCACACTAGAGAAAAAATACTACTTGCATTAATTTTGCCATAAAAATATAGGTATTTGCGTTTTTCCAATCGACCGCCACTACAATCTACAATAATTCGTTAAAAAAAGTAACTCTATTGAAAAACGGAAGTTTTCTGGATTTTAACGCTGGTAAAATATTGCCAGCATCTAATGACATTTAAAATATTTACATTAATCAATCGATTTGAATCGATTAATAAACAAATACAATAACCTCACAGGCATACCCATTTGGTTTTTCTTGTATTGTAATAAAAACCAACTAAAATAAAACATGAAATACAAACTAATGTGCATTCGGAAAAAAAGCATTTATAAAATCAAAAATCTGTGATTTAAAAAGTAATCGGTAAGTATATCGATTTTTATTATTTTTTGTGATAGTGACAACACTGTGTTTAATTCAGATACTGACACTGACTGACACTTGTGTCATGTTGCGCTCAATGTGGATGTGTTTTGATTTTTCTTCAATATCTTTTACTGGCTTGTTTTATGCACTAGATTCAGATTTTGGATACCAATGTATAACGTTTTCTACAATTACTGAAGAACATTGAGTGAATTGAGGTTTTAACCGGACCGAAATTCAAAATCATACCTACCTATATTATATAAATATGCATCATACAGCAGTTGGTTGCGCCAAGGCAGGTAAATATACATTCATAATTCATAAAATGATTTTGCTATTGCCTACATCATAATTAAATTATTTACCGATAATAATATTATTGTTTCAGGTATCAAGAGATAATCTTGTTTGACGCAACCGCTGGTTAGTTAGTAGTAACTGCTAGCCTTGCTCCGCAACAAGATCTGGAAGGATCTGTACGTCAAAGCAGCTGCATTATTTGTGGACGTTGTGTTAGACGGAAAAGAAGCCACCTTTTAAGAACAGAAACAGAGAAAATCTCATAAAAAATGTAATTAGTAAATGGATGAATTGATTGATTGTTTTTTTTATACCCTACTAACTATAATTAGATAAAAGTATATTAGAAACTCCCCCCTATTATCATTATCAATAATCAAGTATTAAAAAAAGAAAACTTCTTGTATCTCCCTGTCCCACACTTTTGCACATAGAAAATTAACCTCAAAACATTTGCTTTTTTTAAACATTTCTAAAATAGTGGCGTCATGTTGAATATATTTTTCAGATATCCTATATTATTAAGATTCTAAAACACCCCAATTTTAGACTAATATTTGATGTCCGTTTGGGCCTAGGGCACTATGGAGGCTGGGCATTCCCCTTTTATAATTTCGAATTAATTATGGATCAGTAGAAGTAAAGTAACATATAAAATAGCAATTTCATAAAAATCTGTAATTTCCTTAAGTTTGCCGTATATGATTACTTCCCAGAATTTGATCCTTATTAGCAACACTATCGAATATGTAATAATACAGGTGTGATTTTTTTTTCCAAAATCAGCGGGTTCGATTCCTGGCCAGGATTATTAATTTTTCTAAAATCCAATGATGCAGTTTTAGTTTTCATCAGAATCGGCCTCGAGACTCCTTTCATCGTTTTTTGATATTCCTCATAGTTTCGGAAATAGCCATCCACGCCCAGTTAAAAAATTCATCCCGTATAGTGAAATTAGCTATAGCTTTGATTTCCACATCAGATGTTTCTGATCTTCGATTTTTATAAGTCAACAAGAAATGCCCATCAGACCGTTAAACGTCGACAAAAATAGTTATTGTGGGTTATCCCTAAGAGATAGACATATACCATCGCGGACTTTATTGTAGACCTTATTAAGGAGTATAATACTGTGGTACATCAGTTTGATCTATCTCGTAGGGTTCAGCCAGCGTTTGCAATATAAGCGCAAAAAAATAGTTTATTTACGACCTTACAAAACCTCTAAAATTATAAGAGTTTCTCTACGATATTATGCATGTATTATACATTAAAACCTTCCTCTTGAACGACTCTATCTTTAAAAAAAAACCGCATCAAAAACTGTTGCGTAGTTTTAAAGATGTAAGCACACAGGGGGACAGGAAGCGGGAAGTGACTTTGCTTTATACTATGTAGTGATAGTTAAGCTGGGCTCTTGGAGTTCCACACCAGGTGTTCCAGATCTTCAAATTTATTCTCTCAGCAGAAAATGCTCATCACGTGGAACAATTTTTGCTATGGCACCATTTTTGTATCTCTTATAGTTTAGCAGTTCTGTTGCGGTTCTGCATCAGGTGTTCAAGTTTCCAAGATAAATTATAGCCTATATGTTAATTGGACTTAATACCTATACAACAAAAAATCATTCAAATCCGTCCAGTAGTTCCGAAGATTAGCGTGCACAAACACACAGACAAACAGACAAACCGACAAACAGACACACAGACAAAAAATAATTAATTACAATTTCGGGTTCGGCATCGATAAAATAACAACCCCTGCTACTTTTTTTTATTTATAAGTATATTTACATTGTAACAAATTTATTATATAATGTATACCAAATTATTGTGGTTTATTTACTCAAATAATGTGATAACATGCTGTTGTATGTACTAACAGTTAGGTAATTGCTGTTTTTTGGAGCCCAGTTTTGTTCCTTGTATTGTTTTAGTTTAATAAATAATTCATAGTTCTATTACCTACCTGCTGTGCGAAATATAAAATAATACTTATTAAGATTATGGTAGCTTAAGCCAAAATCTGAATTAGTTCTATGATCTGTTGTGCCAAATAAAATAAAATATTACTTTATTAACATGAAGCTTAGGCCAAAATCTAAATATTCCAACATTAAATATTGTTACTTGACCCCTCGCAAATGCGATAAACATGGTAAAAACCTGGAGACAAACGACATCTATCTTTGAAACTATTAATCTCAGGCTTATTTTGATGTAAAATTATTAAAGAACATTGTATTTTAGTAAACTTTTCTGAAGATTGTGATGTGATTCAATAAAGCAATAAAGAGATATTTTTTATTAAAACTTTATTTTTATTCTCCTGAACAATATGATCTGTGGTGCTTGACCCCTTTTGCCTTTTACCCGTCGTTACTATCTAACTTAAGCGACAAATATTCGGATTATACTTCCCATAAAAAGTTTTACTATGGAAGTAATTAATTTGAAAGAATGCTAATTTTTCTTTTAATCGCTTCTTTAGCGCCGCAACTTTTATCTACTTTGTTTGAATTACTTTCGGTCGAGCAGTTCGCGGCAAGTTTCGAAACATTTTTATACTAAGTTATAACGCTTTTATTATAATACAAAGCCATTGTTCTAAAATAGATTTATAAATGAAGTTAGACTAGGTAAACGTAAATATTCCCTTTTAAAGAGAAACAGAGAAAAAGTTACTTTCTGTTATTACAAAAATTGTGTTGGTATCTAATCTAAGTATTACTTTCAATATAAAATTCAGCTTTAAGGGGTGTTTTCTCTCGAGGAAGATCAGGATGTGGAACGAACTGCCTTCCGAGGTTTTCCCAATGAACAACACTATGGGGCTTTTCAAAGAGGGCGTGAAAAAGTTTCTGCAGGGTCGTCAACGCATACCCTTGGTGTTGCGGGCGTTCATAGACCACGGTGACCGCTTTCCATCAGCTTTGCATCTTGTTTGCCACTAACACATAACATCCTATACTTTTAGTTCTTGCATTGAACATGAATAGTAGGTATTTCGTTAATTCAATGCTATTTACAAAGCTACTCGCAATGAGAAACAAAAAAAAATCCATTTACTGACAGCCAGCCATGTTTATTGTTGACATTTCCAAAAAAATAAACACTAGTACATTTCCCCTTTAAAACACTGCTGCGTTTCGAATCCAAAACAGAATTTGTAATGTATTCGATCGACGAATTCGTGACTACTCAATGCAGATCAAATATGAGCCAAATTGGATCCGTACACTCGACGGACCCCTGAAAAAAGGTTTACAGTACCTATCGTAACTAGGCATTTCATTCGATACACTTGGAAAAAAGAACCGAAGTGATCGAGACAAACCGTTTCTGTTCGGTACCATGAAATTACCAAACCGTTTGTACACCTTGTAGGTAAACAAAGAAACCACTTCGGACTGAATTGATTTGATTCTAGATTGTTCATTGCTGGAGGTTTATTTTAAGGAGCTGTTGTATAAACAGCGAACCTAACAAACCTTTTTTCAAAAACCCCTTTTGAAAATTACGGTTAGTTTTTTTGTTCGAAACTTTCAACCTGATGATGCCAACGATATTATGCTGTTTTTTTTTCAATTCGACTATATGCAATTTCAACGGGCTGCGCATAAAGTTTATAGTAGGTATAACAGAGAAGACTTTCGTGTCATAACACACCTTATTATAAGTGATTAAGCTCATTAATTAATTATATTACATACGATCGCAATCAAATGATGACCAACTAATCGTCTGATTGATCATCATTACGATGTTATTTTCTACATATTTAGGAACATTTTCATAGAAAATATAAAAGTAAAATTAGTAGAGCTTCGAGCCTTTGGCAAAATTCAATTTAAAAATACGAAAATATAATTAAGTTACATTAAATTAATGTAAGAACGTGAACACATTTTCGTTTATTCGAATTTTCACCTTCAGAAACTTGGTATTATAAAGTTAAAAAACACTTTAAGTGAATAATTTCATACATCACTGTCGTCGGATGGTAGTAAAGCATCCGTGAAATTATTCTGTATTCGGCCTTACGGCAGTCGGCGGCGGTCGGCACTTGGTAGATAGACATGCGGGAAATTAAATCGTATGGAAACTAAAGTCGCTGGAAGG
Source organism: Agrotis exclamationis (assembly GCA_950005045.1). Classification (NCBI taxonomy): domain Eukaryota; kingdom Metazoa; phylum Arthropoda; class Insecta; order Lepidoptera; family Noctuidae; genus Agrotis; species Agrotis exclamationis. The sequence continues at coordinate 10,488,176 of OX465426.1, read as the reverse complement.
TGGAAAATTTGAATAGATATATTACGAGTTACGACTCTATTTTTCGTTTCTTACATCTGATAAACTTGATAGATTTCGATTGGAATGCTTTCGATGGTCGATTTCATTATTGTGAAAAAAACATTCGTAAGGAGGTCAATTTTTAACCGACTTCAAAAAAGGAGGAGGTTCTCAATTCGTCGGATTTTTTTTTTTTTTTTTTTTTTTTTATGTACGTTCCCCGATTCCTCGAAGACGCCTGGACCGATTTGGAATTTTTTTCTTTTGTTTGAAAGGGTATACTTTCCAATTGGTCCCATGATCATCAGGTCAGGATCTGATGATGGAATCCCAGGGAAATCGAGGGCAACCTTCAAATTTTATAGGCACATGGTACCATTTTCATATATTTTCTAAAGCTGTTCAAGTATTTGCATCATGATAATCATCATCTCAGGTGGATGAGCTGATGATGGAAGGTACAACTCCTCAACGGCTTGGAGTAGGCATCGACTGATTTAATTTGTGTTCGCATATCTCTGGAACTACAAGTCCGATTTAAGTAATTCTTTTTTTGTTGTACTAAGTATTGTTTAACTTACGGAATACTGCAAGTTTCATCAAAATCGGTTCAGTAGTTTTTGAGACAGGGAATTTTATTAGCATATTGTGCAGTTGAGCGATGTTGTTACCGGTGCTACGGATTACAATATTTTAGTGCACATACATGTAAGAGAATGATTTATTTGACAAGAATTTGAGTTGAATATTTAAACTAAAAAGAGTGAAATAAAAAACTTTTTCAAAAAAAATGTAACCGCCTTCAAAAACAACCACAAAAAAGGGTAAAATAACCTACAAAATAACTTTTCTTTCAGAAGTCGGTGGCAAAAAAAACAATGAAATGAAAAAAAATAAAGGCACCGACTTCTGAAAGAAAAGTTATTTTGTAGGTTATTTTACCCTTTTTTGTGGTTGTTTTTGAAAAAGTTTTTTGAAAAAGTTTTTTCAAGGAGGTTTTCGTGACCTTGGAACATAAAGGACAGTTGATGGAACAGGGTGGATTTTTAGTCAGTAAGAGTCTGACAGTTCATTCCGCCCCACCCAGTAAGGAAGTACTCATTCGATAATTTTTACCGCCCCATAAAGAAGTAGGCCTATTTCAACTGGAGAAAACCAAATTTAAACTCATACTGCCTCGTTGATCTACTAGTAAGCGCGACTATTGTGCATTCGGGCTTCGATGCTCATGTCGGGAAAAATGTTATTGGGTATTTCCAAAGTGAATTTGTCACTAGCAGCTACGGAATCTGGAATCGGGTCCGAATGATCGCAATAGTCTTTAACTGGCGAAATGTGGATTTACTTACTGGGTACACCTCTGTCTTACTCTTCGGGGGTTACAGTTAGGATTTTGTGTTAAAATTAAAATGATTTCTTGTATTAGTAAGGTGCTACGAATTGAATTTAGGAAATTGTTGCACCATTTCAATTTATCACAATGTTTCCCACTCAGTAAAACTGTCGAAGCGCCCGGCGCCCTCAGAATAGTGATTAGTAACTCCATCTGTTATGTTCTGTTTGAAGTATCAATATTGGAGACGGACGTGACGAGTCCAGTATAGCTTTACTTCAGTCATTTCTACTGAATTTTACAACAACAAAACTACTGTCACACTATAGGTATGTCTCAATAAAATGTATTTAAGTATTTGATTCATGACTCGTTTGGGAACAAAAACAAACAATTTAAAACATGGTTCAACTCAGTGAATCGTTAATTTGTTTGATAAATCAACCTACTAAATACCTACCAAAGAATGCGGATAACTAACCTCCAACATCAACTTCTGTATGAAACTGTTGCTTTATATCACAAATATCTAAAGGTGAACTTAGCTAAGACCAAATTTCGAGAACCGAGTTATGAATGTTGCTAGAACTTTTAATGGACTGCATTCAGTTAGCTCTATGCAAAACTGCATCATTTCATGCAGAAATACAATATTAAATCTTAGCACACATGGCATTCGTAGAGTTTGCGTTTATCTAGGGAATTATGCGAAGTAATTTTGAAACGTTATGATTAAGGAAGTTAACGCAACTTGTTAGTGAAAATTCCCTCGTCGTTGTCAGTTTATCTTTGGTTGCCCATTACAGTTTTGTTTACAGTTAGTATTTCAAATAACTGTTCCAATTAATCAACTAGCCTTGATTAAATATTTAGAATTGGATCCTTAGCTATTACAAAACTAAAGACGTTTATGAATTATCCGTAATCCGACAATAATAATACAAATCGAAACCATAGAGTGGTGAAAATTTTTGATAAGTAAAGTCAACGCAAAATGCAGTCTTACGCTATTGTAAATCAAATCAGCAATGTGGGCTCTTTTATTTACTTTAAAGTTCAGTACCTACTATTTAATTCCAACATTGGAACAATGCAAAAATACTCTAGAAACGAGGTGAAACTGGAAAATTGGAATTGGTTTTCTTAATCGGCTGAGGTGGGAACTCGCTTGGTTCAGTTCTGTCGCTTACGAGAACCGGCTGTTTTCAATACACCTCCAAATTGCTCCATTAAAACTTCTCTAACTGCCTTCAAACCGAATTGTTAACGCTTCGTCTACTACTAAATGACAAGTACCTATTGAACATCGCATTATTGTCTCTTGGAAAAACCTTTAGACTTATCTACCGCCGTATTGCTCTTTGAGTGACGTTTTTTTATTTTATTTTTCGTCTTATATTTTTCTGACACCACCAGAAGAGACCCTTGTTACTTAGGTTCAGATTTGTATTTGACAAAAAATATTATGAAATTCATTCTCTTGAAATATTACTCAAATACTAAAAGCTCTGTAGATTTAACGGCCATTATTTAAACGGCACAGGACTCCGGCTTCTCTGTTAAACGTCGATAAAGGAATACAAAGTGGCCTCATATTTTCAGAGGCAACCATGAATACTTTTTAAAGCGGCATAATCATCCACTAGATACACACTAGAAGTGGTAAAGTTTAACTACTATTTGGCACACTTTCAAACTTCCATCGTGTCTGCCGCGGATCGTGTCTATTATCCACTTTTTGTAGTTCGATTAAAACATGCAGCCTTTCTATCCATTCTATTCATGTATGCGATGCACTTGAACGAATTTCACAGAAAGGTGTGTGGCAAATAAAACCCGGGAGCGAGCGTCATCGCGCTTAAAATAGAGGAATAATATCGTAAATATCAGCTCGTACCACCAAGGATACTGTTCAATAAAACAGCGACACTTCCTTGCAAATAATGAAAGTGTAAACCTGAATTTTGTTGCATGCTCTTTATGTAGGTAGTACCTAAGCACTCCTCGGAAATGAAATTCTTTGACTGTGCCATCCCACTATTCAAAAAGCATGAAAATTCTAAGAAAAGTTGGCTCTAGTATAAAAGGCTCGGCACTAATGTTTGTATAAATCGTACTTACCTGGCCTGCCTCGGCATCCAGTACGTTAGGTGTTTTGAATGCGAGGCCAAATTGACTCCATTAAAAGTTTTGAAAGCGCTCGTAGCTTAGATAATTTACTGAGAGAGTTATGCCGTCTATAAAAGCATACGTGGGTACTGAAAACTAATGAATTTATGTTTGTGTTTATATTTTCGTACTTTGTTAAGTTGAAGCTTAATGTTTTATGTGGTTGAAGTTGTTAGCCTCCCTGTTTGTGTATTTTCATGATCGCAATATCATCAGGACCCTTTTCCCAATTATTTTAAGTTCGGATTCATGCCTCAATCGATGTAGCTGAAAATAGTATTTTAAATGGAGTGGCCCTATCCGACTACCCATCTGTAACTGGATAATCGCTCTCTTGGTGAAACTGGTTTTCTATGTATTTAATCTTAGAAGGGAGGATACGACTTAAATAATGTAACTACTTAAGATGACTGTCGTAGACAAAGCTGATGGGTACTCAAACTTTATATCCAATCGCTTAAATGGTGCTTGTGTCGCCACTAAACTGATATCTTTTAAAAGTAGGTAAGTAGATATCGCCATGATGAAGCGTATAAAGAATACGCTTTTGCAACTATTTTTTTAAAAGCGTCATAATATTTCGTCAAGAAACTTGCTTTGACCAATACTAATTAAACGTTGCAGAAAATCGAACATGATAGAACACCAATTTCTATTCTCCAGTTTACGAACACGAAACAAGAAATTGGCAGATAGATTAGAGTGCCTATACACACGTCTGTATCTATTCTATCGTGTGCAAACTTTTCCTTTGAAATTGTGGTGATCTCACAGGGGACGGGACCCCATAATTGATAAGAGAACGTGGGGACACAGGACGCAGTAATTAGGGAACGGGGAAGCAATTACGTTACTTTAATAGGAGTACGATGCTCGCAGGCCGTACGTTTGCTCCCTAATAATGTTATGTGTTGCTTTGTTGAACGATAAAGTTTGATAAGGAAACTGTACCCAACAATGAACTTCATCACTACTTTATTACCTGAGTATTCTTTAACCGACTTTAAAAAAAGGAGGAGGTTCTCAATTCAGTCGGTATTTTTTTATATAGGTATGTACACCGATTACTCCTAGGTTTCTTGACCGATTAGTGTGATTCTTATTTTGTTCGATGCAGTATACTTGCCATTTGGTCCCATAAAAAATTCATCCAATTTGGTTCAGTACTTTTTATTTTGTGAGCATTTTTTTTGTTTACTGCTATATGGGTGATGTAATTTATCTTTATTTTGTGTATTTCTTACGCGATTACTCCGCCAATTGTGGACCGATTTTCAACATTCTTTTTTCAATCGAAAGAAGATACTTCTAAAGTAGTCCCATAGTCACCAAGTCAGGATCTGATGATTGGATCCTGCAGAAATTGAGGGCAACCCTCAAATTTTATGGGCTCACACATCGTTTTTCTAAAGTCTTATGAAGTAATTTAAGTACTTGCGTATGTTAATCATCATGTCATGTAGCTGAGCTGATGATGGAAGGTACAACTCCTTAACAGTAAGGAGTAGGCGTCGATTGATTTCACATATCTCCAGAACTACAAGTCCGAGTCAAGTAATTCTTTCTTTGTTGTACTAGGGATCGTTCAACTTAGGGAATACTGCAAGTTTCACTAAAATCGATTCAGTAGTTTTTGAGATAGGGAATTTTATTAGCTTATTGTGTGCCTGAGCGATGTTAATACCGGTGCTACGGATTTCAAATCCTAGTGCACATGTAAGAAAATGATGTATTTGACAAGAATTTGGGTTGAATATTTAAACTAAAAAGAATAAAAAAAACCTTAAAGAAAAATTAACCGCCTTCAAAAACAACCACAAAAAAAGGTAAAATAACCTACAAAATAACTTTTCTTTCAGAAGTCGGTGGCAAAAAAGACAATGAAATGAAAAAAAAAACAAAGGCACCGATTTCTGAAAGAAAAGTTATTTTATAGGTTTACCCTTTTTTGTGGTTGTTTTTTTTTTAGAATTAGGCTTGTGTTTGGCCGAAGCGATGATGCGGCCTTATGGGTAGAGAGCACGCTTTCCATTTTTAATAAAAATAAATAATTGGCTTGTTATTTTTATTATGTACCTAGGAACAACTATACCTACTTATAACCAGGGTTTGGGCAGTAATTAAACGGTTCTATAAAATAGCATCTTCACAGTGCCAACTCAAGTAAAACTTGCTATGTAAGCAAGTTTTACTTATGGGCCCCGTGGTAGGCCTTGAATCCTTGTCTCTTTTCCCGAAAGATTGTGCAAGCAGGAAACTAGTTTTTAAACAACAACGAGTCTCTCGTTCGGATGCGTTTAAAAAGGTCAAGTCAAAAACCTATTCTTGTTAAACAGTACCTACGTAATTACCGAACAACCCAGTTCAAAATAAAAGAACATTGGTAAATAGAAGAAGCGATCACAAGCACGATGGCAATTAACCACTGTTAGTAATTGCACGCCTCGATAGCAAGTGACACTTGAAAAGCTGCGGTTCAGCCCTGCTCGGTTAGACGGGATCTCAGTTTGTTATGAACCATCCTTATTTTCTTTAAGTTTTTTGCTAAACAGGACATTTGGTGGTTCCTTGTAAATGGTAAAGCACTCAAGGAATAACTCAATAACTGTAGGTACTGGAACTTGAAGCTAGCTTTTTTTTTTAACTTTGTAAAATCATCAAATGAGGCCTCCCACACAGGGCAGAGCGGGAGGGTCTGTCAGACTTGTACTGACTAAAATCCACGGTGTCCTTCAATAGCCCTTTACGATCCAGGGTCACAGTAATTTGATAAGGCCCGTCATTACGCTGACGCTCATTGAGGCGGGCGAGGAACACAACGCGCCGTTGACCCGGGCATGGTCCATGGTCGGACAGCGAGTCACCCATGCCCGCATGCCCGCGCCTACGGTGGCCGGAGATCGTCTGCCGACGTCCAGCGCCGTGGGCGTCTACCACTGCCTGACTGACCTGACTTGACTGGCCTGTGTTGGTCTAGTGGTTAGTGACCCTGACTGCTATGCCGGAGGTAGTGGGTTCGATTCCCACCCAGGACAAATGTTTGTGTGATGAGCACGATCATTTGTTCTGTGTCTGGGTGTAATTTATCTATAATATGTATGTATTTAGAAATATATAAGTATGTTTATCAGTTGTCTAGTACCCATAACACAAGCTCTGCTTAGCTTGGGACTAGATGGCGTTGTGTGATAGTTGTGGAATTATTATTATTATTACTGCGGCTGGGGTGGAGGGAGGACGCTGTCCTCTCCCTCACTCGGCCCGCCTTCGCCTTCGCGAGCATGACTGCTTCGCAGAAGGAGGCGACCGCTTCCCACTCCGTCTCGCCCCGCAGCATGGCCTCGACCAATGCCGGGCGCGAGATGTCTCCGCCTATATCGCCGCCGTGGGGACACGGCGGGGCTCTGCCCAAGCGGGGCAGTCCTGCACCGTATACTCCACCGTATCCTCCAACTTAAAGCTAGCAGAGGGACTTAATCGTGATGACTCACGAACTCAAGTTTTATCAGATCAATAAGTCATGTATGATGGATCCGTCATGTCAGAGCAAACTATCACTTGAATAATAAGCTTTGACATGACGGGAAGGAGAGGTGTGGCATAACCTCGGCGCACAATCGGCTAAAGGTTTCCAAATTTCCTAAACACAGGCGGTAGGTGTTCTTCGGGTTTGATATCCCTAGTGCGGTGAGATGGCATGTCTATTCCTGCATATTTTGCATCTCTTGAGAGGTGTACCGTCTTCCTGCCACTTACAGAATAAAAACCGAATGCGTGTACTCCGATACCCAGTAATGTCTTCCGATTCCAGGAATACCTACTTAGGTACGTAACGTAAACTGTTTATTTCAGTATTGGTTACCACGGAGGAAGTGCTCAAAGCGTTCCTCTTAACTTGGTTATCCTCTCTTTCATGATGTTAGTGCTACCTAGAAATATAAAGTTCCTAAAAGCAGTAGATATTTACCCACAAAGCCGAAGCTTCATCGTTAGGGCTTTACTCTATGCAAATAACGCTACCCCTGCAGAATAAAGCGATAAAATTCCACAGCTCTTCGTTTTTGTTTTTTTTTTTATCTTGTTGCATAATTCGAAACAATTCTTCTTCTCTACAATACCTACTGAGGTACTAAGACTGTTCAAATAAAACTGGTTAATTAATTGTTATTTAGATCATAAATAGGACAAGCACATTATTCAAGTAAGTACTTGATCTATTAATTTTTTAACCGACTTCAAAAACGGAGGTTTCTTATTTCGACCGTACCTATATAAATGCATTTTTTTATTATTTAAGTTTGTTCGAGCATAACTTCGTCGTGTTTTATTATTTGGCAAGAAACTGGCAGAATTTAGGTAGGTAAGTACAGACGCTAGCAGATCTACCTACTCCAATTTGTAAAATTTTCTCAATCGAACATAAACTTATGATTTTGTGATAAAGTAGAAAATCTACTAGATTATGTACAAATTACACAAAGTTGAGTATTTACCTACGACCGTACAACGGATGGTGGTGTCAAGGAAATAATATTTCCTTGACACCACCACCATAATGTGCGTTTGTACTCATCATCATAATAGAAGATAGTACTTAAGTAAGTACTCATACGATAAAGCTGAAGAGTTTATTTGGTTGAACACACTAATCTCAGGAGCTACTGGATAGAATTGAAATAGTACATTTTGCAACTAGTGAATAAAGAGCGGATTTAAAGCGAGGGCCATTATATGAATCACGAGCAAGCGAAGGATTTTAATGACTGAATCACGACCGTAGGGAGTGATTCATGATGATTGAATCACGAGCGGAGCGAGTGATTCAAATATTTAAATCCTGAGCGACGCGAGTGATTCAGGCCCTCGATTTAAATCCGTTTTATTCAAGAGTTGCAAACGATACTTTATACCATGACTACGAGAAAAAGAAAGATTTGAGCGATAATATATATGTAACGAAAAAAACACACGTGGGTGCGTTTCCAAGCATCTAAATTCACAATACACAAACACCCACACCCGAAACAAATAATTGTAGATCATAGTACGAATATTTGCTCCGTGCGGGAATCGAACCCGCTTCACGTAACGAAGTAGTCCAATCGCTCAGTCAACAAATTAACATTAAAATCGGAACAATGACTTAAATTAAGAGTAATATTTTCCTAATAACACGGGGGTCGACCGCATCAATGTGTTCTAAATTCAAACACCAAAACAGTGAGTAAAAGAGCTTTTTATTCACTGTTTTCAGTGAGTAAAAGTAACTTTTTAGAGTAGGAATGGTATAAAAATATTTTTGTGTTGGATAGTATTTTCATTGAGGAAGGCTAAAGGGTTATACACACGCTATCACAATTATATGCCGAAAAGCGGGGGCGAAACCACGGGGACTAGCTAGTATACTGTACAAACTTAAGAAAAAAATCCTAGAGACGTTTAAAGTTAATTTTTTTTATCGACATAAGCATAAAAAAATGTAAAATAGGTATTAGTTTTGATTTTAGGTGCTACGAAACCAGAGTTTCATAGTTCAAAATTATAAGAACAATCTAGCAGTTTTAAACACAAATCCGTCTTTTCTCAATGGAATATGAACCTAAGTACTGCTTGAATGATAATGTTGAAAATCTATTACAGTTTCACAAATTGGGGGTTTGATGTGCTGGTGACTGTACATGGAAGATATTTCATGAGAAAACTCTCAACTGGCCTTTTAAAACCAGAAACAATAATTATGTTTGTTAGATTTTTTAATGAAATCATTTGGTGCTATTTCCTTAAGGCCGCTCGCACTTGAATTGAAAATCTATGCCTGAGTAAATTTTGACATTGACACTTGAGTGTCAACTGTCAAAAAGACATTTCCGTTCAGCGTTGCCAGACCGTACCAAAAAGCGGTTTTCCGTACTATTCATCACACAATCGTACCAAAACCAAATAAGACTTGGCTGTATCGGTTATATTCCCTTTCTTCCTTCCACAGTAGCGATGAATTAAAAAAAAACAGTTTTGAATGGGGAAGGCAAGTGTCAAAGTGAAAAGTGACATCTGTGTCCCAAAAGAACTGTCAAATCAAAGGAATTTTCTGAAAAAAAGCTTTTTATTGATGTAATATGACTAGATATTGTGTAAAAGGCTGTAAAAATGATGGAACATACAAATTTCCGACAATTCACACTATCAAGAAATAATGGGTAGCTACTGAAACTGCTATGAGAACAAAAATTGTATTATCACTAAGGAAAAGCTAAACAAAAATCTACCCTTGCGAAGCCGGGACAGGCCGTTAGTTGAATTTATTACTGAATTTCTATGATTATACCATAACTAAACAATCGAATACGGGTGCGTCTCATTTCATATAAAGTTATTTGATATATTTTCATTTCAATAACGTTCACATGATATAATCAACGTGAGAAATACCCAACGATTGATATAATTTCTTTACACATAATGTTTGTGTTACTCTAAAACTCATTTCATATAATTTTATTTGATATAACGTTTATGTAAGCGAAAATCATTATGATAACGTTTGAAACATATAATTTAACGTTTAAACCATTTTCTTTGATGACTTTGGCTTATCCTTTGGACTTTGATTGTTTGCCTTCACGAATGCTATTGTTATTAAAAAAATTTAGTGTCCAAGAGCGAGCGAAGCGAGCTCGGGACTTGGGACATCCCGACACGGACGGGTTAGGTTCGAAGGGGGTGGCGGGGTCTGAAAGACCCCGCCATCCCCTTCGTGTTAGGTTACTTTAAACCTTGCACGCAGAAATCACGCAGAAAAGCACGCAGAAAAACAGAGCCCCGCGAAGCGGGGCTCCGTCGAGCCAGCATGACAGGTAGTAATCAGTTATTTGACCTAGGATGCAAGAGCGAGCGAAGCGAGCTCGGGACTTGGGGCACCCCGACACGGACAGGTTAGGTTCGAAGGGGATGGCGGGGTCTGAAAGACCCCGCCATCCCCTTCGTGTTAGGTTACTTTAAACCTTGCACGCAGATATAGGAGCCCCGCGAAGCGGGGCTCCGTCGAGCCAGCATGACAGGTAGTAATCAGTTATTTGACCTAGGATGCAAGAGCGAGCGAAGCGAGCTCGGGACTTGGGGCACCCTGACACGGACAGGTTAGGTTCGAAGGGGATGGCGGGGTCTGAAAGACCCCGCCATCCCCTTCGTGTTAGGTTACTTTAAACCTTGCGCGCAGAAATAGGAGCCCCGCGAAGCGGGGCTCCGTCGAGCATTCATGGTAGGTGGTACTATTACTAGGTACATCAGAGTTAGATTACATACCAGGAAGATAAAAAAATTAGACCAAACAAGTTTTATGTCTTTTGAGTGGTATACAAAACGATTTTATATTCATTGATTGTTATGATTATAGAAATTAGTCATTATAAAATTATGTCAATCGTTTATTATATTAAGAGATTGTTATATCAAATAAAATTATATATTAAGTTGTTATCTCTTGTAAATATTAGAGATTTTGTAGTTATATCATATATTACCTACCCATCGAATACACCTTTGAAAATAATATTATCTACTTTTCTATTGGAGGTTAAGTATTGCATCGCTCTTTATATCATGAAATGGTTCTTCTGGTGGAAGAATTATCACCGGGACCGAGATTTGTGATAGTTGTGGTGTTAGAAAGTTAAAATTCTTATCATATTGCTCCAATCTATAAAATAGATGTAAAATTAGATGAAGAAGACAAACACAAAACTTGATGACATTTTTCTCAATATAGAATGTCAGAAGCAGTATTATATTCCTTGTAGAGGCTAGCACATGTAATATCTACTTAAAAAATACAATTTTAAATCCTAGCTACAAGTAAATATGTGTGTTTAATGTAGTAGAATCAAATTTCTAGCCTCTCAACTAAATCACTTTTTTTCCTCTTGTAGATGCACCGCGGCGTCTTAGTCCTTGTTTTAGTGTATGCACTTGCATTGACGAATAATTTTTCATATTTGTTTTTTAAAATAAACTCAATTTTTATAACAAAATACGTGTTTGTTTTTTGTACAAGCTAAACAGTAATCTGACATATGGGACAACGGTTGCAGCGACATCTACGAATAGCTTTGAGTTGCCATCCCCATTGGTAGTTTGTTTCTTGTAACATTCAAATTTGTCTTTAATAAAAAGGTTTTGTGTTGTATTGTTCGGATAATTACATCATTGAGCAATTAATTAACAGGTAGGTTCAATTAAACAAAATTATTGTACAGACGCCAGCACATCAACCTACCACAATCTGCCAAATTTCTTCAATAGATTTTCGACCTTATCACAATAGTGGAAGGTTAATGTTCGATTGGTAAAATCTGACAGTTTCGGGTAGGTTGACCTGCTGGCGTCTGTACCTAATTTTTTTGCAAGTTTTTGACAGGTGTCTAAACAACAGAATTTTGCACACTTGTAAATAATAAAAAAAATGTAACCGACTTCCCACAAAAAAAGTTCAAAATAACCTACAAAAAAACTTTTCTTTCGAAAGTCGGTGACTTTCTTTTTTATGTCATTGACTTTTTGTCACCGACTTTCGAAAGAAAAGTTTTTTTGTAGGTTATTTTGAACTTTTTTGTGGGAAGTCGGTTACATTTTTTTTTGAAAAAGTTTTTTATTTTATCCTTTTAGTTTCAATATCCAACCCAAATTATTGTCAAATACATAATTTTCTTACATGTACTAAAATATTGTAATCCGTAGCACTGGTAATAACATCGTCCATGTATGTACTCTTACACAATGAGTTAAAAATGAAATTACTGCACCAAACTAAATGAAAATTTTATGGGACCAAATGGCAGATATACTGTATCGAACAAAAAAAGAATCATCGAAATCGGACCAGAAACCTCGGAGTAATCGGTGTAGACAATGTTGAAAACTTTTTAGGTTTTTGTTGATTTTTCAAAAGTGCTAGTCCGATTTCGATAAAATTTTAATGGGACCATTCGGGAAGTATACCCTTTCCAACAAAAAAAGAATTTTTCAAATCGGTTGGTAAACGACGGAGTTATGCCCGAACAAACATAAAAAAAACCGTAACATGAAGTTAAAAACCGTACCATTTCAGAAAGCCAACCGTACTTTTTGGGATATCATACTGGCAACACTGTTTCCATTTCAAACCGCGGCTTTGCTTCCTTGTTGTGTTTGTAAACTGCTTCTATTTACTAAGAAAATATTATTGCGGGTGTTATATGTTGCAGTAGGCAAAGGAAAATATTGCAGTCTCGACTATGGCGTACGGAAAATTGCACAGATTTTTTCTAAGAACAGTTGCTAGTCAAGGAGTCTTATCAATGATCGATGCACAAAGCGTTTTGGAGAGGTTTAACGGTAAGGAACTAAAAATACTTAGTAAATACTACAGAACCATAGCATTTCATCAAGTATCAAGCTTGAGGCACCTACTGCCAACAATGGAGGTACACCAGGTCACAGCGATACTCGCCGAACATTCTTTCCAAGCACATTACCTATCTTTCTGCCCTTATCCCGCTTTACTTAGGGGCGCAACACATTTTCTTCTTCCATTTTCCCCAGTCAGATTTCACAGCATCATTTACTCCTTATTATTTAATATATCCATCACTCACAAATCTATCCTTTCCTTTCAGATGAAGAGCAAATCTCAGTGACAGACATAGTGAAAGCTATTAATGATGAAATAAGGCCTTATTACCAGGAAATAAAGATTGCCAAAGATGAAGTTACAAATGACGATGTTATTGTATTTTTGTCTTTGGCTGATGATGTTGCTACTAAAGCACAGAACGTTTTTACTTCTACGGAGCTGGAATATTTCAGGTTACTCATTGAACATATCATGAGTACTGAATCAAGGCAGATAACTAGCATTAATGCTATGAATTTGGTTGGTAGTATGAAATCCAGTTTCACTAAAACTGATGCACAAGTAAGTTTTGATTTTTATTTATTATGACCATTTTTCAAACTGAAAGGTATATTTTTTGTTTATATCACACAAAATATTGAATGTGTCTTGTCCTATTGTGTTACTTACTGAAAGTGTTTACTTAATGAAATTTTTGATACCTTAATGCTCTTTTATCTGTATGATATTTCTATTTTTAACACATTATGGTAGTCGGTGGACTGGAATATATTGTACCCTTATTGCAAAAACCGATTATCTGCATTTTTTACCAATTTTTAGTTAAACATAGATATCGAAACCTCAAGTCAAGACGAAGCTACAGGTAAAACCCATTATCACTCGAATTTTGATGCAGATAATCGGTTTTTGTAATAAGGGTACGATATATTTTATATTTTTTACTTTGGGATGATTGTATGAGTCCATACTAATATTAGAGAGTGAAAGTAACTTGTCTTGAAGTGAAACATTTTCAAGTCTTCATATGATTAACATAATAGAAGATGGCCTGTGGGTAAGCCAACACCAAAAATAGATTATATTAAACTTGTTGCATTTTCCCATCAAGTATTAGGCGATTACTTCTGGTGTCTGGTTACAGTCGTAGTTTGTGAAAGATAAAAATAACACTGCTTTTATATAATTTCAGAAAGTGCTCAACACATGGTGCAGGATGCGGTACTTTGACAAGGAACAAGATAACTATGCTTTGGGGCTGAGAACTATCCATGAGTTTGAAGGTTACTTTCGCCAGAACATGCCACATGCTGTTGAAGAATGTTTCCTTTGTAAACATATTGTTTTCAGAGTAAGTGAAGATGGTTTTTGTCTTTTTAAACAATAATTAACTGATATAGTCTCACTTTCTTGTTTATCTGCCTCAGAGGGTTTTCTCAACATATTAAACTGAGACCTATGGTGGCCCAAGTAGATTCTGTTAAAACATTAAAAGATATTGCTTTTACTTGATTGAAGTCTCATATGTTTAAACAGCAACACTTATGGAACAGCAACTATCTAACTTAAGCGACAAATATTCGGATTATACTTCCCATAAAAAGTTTTACTATGGAAGTAATTAATTTGAAAGAATGCTAATTTTTCTTTTAATCGCTTCTTTAGCGCCGCAACTTTTATCTACTTTGTTTGAATTACTTTCGGTCGAGCAGTTCGCGGCAAGTTTCGAAACATTTTTATACTAAGTTATAACGCTTTTATTATAATACAAAGCCATTGTTCTAAAATAGATTTATAAATGAAGTTAGACTAGGTAAACGTAAATATTCCCTTTTAAAGAGAAACAGAGAAAAAGTTACTTTCTGTTATTACAAAAATTGTGTTGGTATCTAATCTAAGTATTACTTTCAATATAAAATTCAGCTTTAAGGGGTGTTTTCTCTCGAGGAAGATCAGGATGTGGAACGAACTGCCTTCCGAGGTTTTCCCAATGAACAACACTATGGGGCTTTTCAAAGAGGGCGTGAAAAAGTTTCTGCAGGGTCGTCAACGCATACCCTTGGTGTTGCGGGCGTTCATAGACCACGGTGACCGCTTTCCATCAGCTTTGCATCTTGTTTGCCACTAACACATAACATCCTATACTTTTAGTTCTTGCATTGAACATGAATAGTAGGTATTTCGTTAATTCAATGCTATTTACAAAGCTACTCGCAATGAGAAACAAAAAAAAATCCATTTACTGACAGCCAGCCATGTTTATTGTTGACATTTCCAAAAAAATAAACACTAGTACATTTCCCCTTTAAAACACTGCTGCGTTTCGAATCCAAAACAGAATTTGTAATGTATTCGATCGACGAATTCGTGACTACTCAATGCAGATCAAATATGAGCCAAATTGGATCCGTACACTCGACGGACCCCTGAAAAAAGGTTTACAGTACCTATCGTAACTAGGCATTTCATTCGATACACTTGGAAAAAAGAACCGAAGTGATCGAGACAAACCGTTTCTGTTCGGTACCATGAAATTACCAAACCGTTTGTACACCTTGTAGGTAAACAAAGAAACCACTTCGGACTGAATTGATTTGATTCTAGATTGTTCATTGCTGGAGGTTTATTTTAAGGAGCTGTTGTATAAACAGCGAACCTAACAAACCTTTTTTCAAAAACCCCTTTTGAAAATTACGGTTAGTTTTTTTGTTCGAAACTTTCAACCTGATGATGCCAACGATATTATGCTGTTTTTTTTTCAATTCGACTATATGCAATTTCAACGGGCTGCGCATAAAGTTTATAGTAGGTATAACAGAGAAGACTTTCGTGTCATAACACACCTTATTATAAGTGATTAAGCTCATTAATTAATTATATTACATACGATCGCAATCAAATGATGACCAACTAATCGTCTGATTGATCATCATTACGATGTTATTTTCTACATATTTAGGAACATTTTCATAGAAAATATAAAAGTAAAATTAGTAGAGCTTCGAGCCTTTGGCAAAATTCAATTTAAAAATACGAAAATATAATTAAGTTACATTAAATTAATGTAAGAACGTGAACACATTTTCGTTTATTCGAATTTTCACCTTCAGAAACTTGGTATTATAAAGTTAAAAAACACTTTAAGTGAATAATTTCATACATCACTGTCGTCGGATGGTAGTAAAGCATCCGTGAAATTATTCTGTATTCGGCCTTACGGCAGTCGGCGGCGGTCGGCACTTGGTAGATAGACATGCGGGAAATTAAATCGTATGGAAACTAAAGTCGCTGGAAGGTGGAAAATTTGAATAGATATATTACGAGTTACGACTCTATTTTTCGTTTCTTACATCTGATAAACTTGATAGATTTCGATTGGAATGCTTTCGATGGTCGATTTCATTATTGTGAAAAAAACATTCGTAAGGAGGTCAATTTTTAACCGACTTCAAAAAAGGAGGAGGTTCTCAATTCGTCGGATTTTTTTTTTTTTTTTTTTTTTTTTATGTACGTTCCCCGATTCCTCGAAGACGCCTGGACCGATTTGGAATTTTTTTCTTTTGTTTGAAAGGGTATACTTTCCAATTGGTCCCATGATCATCAGGTCAGGATCTGATGATGGAATCCCAGGGAAATCGAGGGCAACCTTCAAATTTTATAGGCACATGGTACCATTTTCATATATTTTCTAAAGCTGTTCAAGTATTTGCATCATGATAATCATCATCTCAGGTGGATGAGCTGATGATGGAAGGTACAACTCCTCAACGGCTTGGAGTAGGCATCGACTGATTTAATTTGTGTTCGCATATCTCTGGAACTACAAGTCCGATTTAAGTAATTCTTTTTTTGTTGTACTAAGTATTGTTTAACTTACGGAATACTGCAAGTTTCATCAAAATCGGTTCAGTAGTTTTTGAGACAGGGAATTTTATTAGCATATTGTGCAGTTGAGCGATGTTGTTACCGGTGCTACGGATTACAATATTTTAGTGCACATACATGTAAGAGAATGATTTATTTGACAAGAATTTGAGTTGAATATTTAAACTAAAAAGAGTGAAATAAAAAACTTTTTCAAAAAAAATGTAACCGCCTTCAAAAACAACCACAAAAAAGGGTAAAATAACCTACAAAATAACTTTTCTTTCAGAAGTCGGTGGCAAAAAAAACAATGAAATGAAAAAAAATAAAGGCACCGACTTCTGAAAGAAAAGTTATTTTGTAGGTTATTTTACCCTTTTTTGTGGTTGTTTTTGAAAAAGTTTTTTGAAAAAGTTTTTTCAAGGAGGTTTTCGTGACCTTGGAACATAAAGGACAGTTGATGGAACAGGGTGGATTTTTAGTCAGTAAGAGTCTGACAGTTCATTCCGCCCCACCCAGTAAGGAAGTACTCATTCGATAATTTTTACCGCCCCATAAAGAAGTAGGCCTATTTCAACTGGAGAAAACCAAATTTAAACTCATACTGCCTCGTTGATCTACTAGTAAGCGCGACTATTGTGCATTCGGGCTTCGATGCTCATGTCGGGAAAAATGTTATTGGGTATTTCCAAAGTGAATTTGTCACTAGCAGCTACGGAATCTGGAATCGGGTCCGAATGATCGCAATAGTCTTTAACTGGCGAAATGTGGATTTACTTACTGGGTACACCTCTGTCTTACTCTTCGGGGGTTACAGTTAGGATTTTGTGTTAAAATTAAAATGATTTCTTGTATTAGTAAGGTGCTACGAATTGAATTTAGGAAATTGTTGCACCATTTCAATTTATCACAATGTTTCCCACTCAGTAAAACTGTCGAAGCGCCCGGCGCCCTCAGAATAGTGATTAGTAACTCCATCTGTTATGTTCTGTTTGAAGTATCAATATTGGAGACGGACGTGACGAGTCCAGTATAGCTTTACTTCAGTCATTTCTACTGAATTTTACAACAACAAAACTACTGTCACACTATAGGTATGTCTCAATAAAATGTATTTAAGTATTTGATTCATGACTCGTTTGGGAACAAAAACAAACAATTTAAAACATGGTTCAACTCAGTGAATCGTTAATTTGTTTGATAAATCAACCTACTAAATACCTACCAAAGAATGCGGATAACTAACCTCCAACATCAACTTCTGTATGAAACTGTTGCTTTATATCACAAATATCTAAAGGTGAACTTAGCTAAGACCAAATTTCGAGAACCGAGTTATGAATGTTGCTAGAACTTTTAATGGACTGCATTCAGTTAGCTCTATGCAAAACTGCATCATTTCATGCAGAAATACAATATTAAATCTTAGCACACATGGCATTCGTAGAGTTTGCGTTTATCTAGGGAATTATGCGAAGTAATTTTGAAACGTTATGATTAAGGAAGTTAACGCAACTTGTTAGTGAAAATTCCCTCGTCGTTGTCAGTTTATCTTTGGTTGCCCATTACAGTTTTGTTTACAGTTAGTATTTCAAATAACTGTTCCAATTAATCAACTAGCCTTGATTAAATATTTAGAATTGGATCCTTAGCTATTACAAAACTAAAGACGTTTATGAATTATCCGTAATCCGACAATAATAATACAAATCGAAACCATAGAGTGGTGAAAATTTTTGATAAGTAAAGTCAACGCAAAATGCAGTCTTACGCTATTGTAAATCAAATCAGCAATGTGGGCTCTTTTATTTACTTTAAAGTTCAGTACCTACTATTTAATTCCAACATTGGAACAATGCAAAAATACTCTAGAAACGAGGTGAAACTGGAAAATTGGAATTGGTTTTCTTAATCGGCTGAGGTGGGAACTCGCTTGGTTCAGTTCTGTCGCTTACGAGAACCGGCTGTTTTCAATACACCTCCAAATTGCTCCATTAAAACTTCTCTAACTGCCTTCAAACCGAATTGTTAACGCTTCGTCTACTACTAAATGACAAGTACCTATTGAACATCGCATTATTGTCTCTTGGAAAAACCTTTAGACTTATCTACCGCCGTATTGCTCTTTGAGTGACGTTTTTTTATTTTATTTTTCGTCTTATATTTTTCTGACACCACCAGAAGAGACCCTTGTTACTTAGGTTCAGATTTGTATTTGACAAAAAATATTATGAAATTCATTCTCTTGAAATATTACTCAAATACTAAAAGCTCTGTAGATTTAACGGCCATTATTTAAACGGCACAGGACTCCGGCTTCTCTGTTAAACGTCGATAAAGGAATACAAAGTGGCCTCATATTTTCAGAGGCAACCATGAATACTTTTTAAAGCGGCATAATCATCCACTAGATACACACTAGAAGTGGTAAAGTTTAACTACTATTTGGCACACTTTCAAACTTCCATCGTGTCTGCCGCGGATCGTGTCTATTATCCACTTTTTGTAGTTCGATTAAAACATGCAGCCTTTCTATCCATTCTATTCATGTATGCGATGCACTTGAACGAATTTCACAGAAAGGTGTGTGGCAAATAAAACCCGGGAGCGAGCGTCATCGCGCTTAAAATAGAGGAATAATATCGTAAATATCAGCTCGTACCACCAAGGATACTGTTCAATAAAACAGCGACACTTCCTTGCAAATAATGAAAGTGTAAACCTGAATTTTGTTGCATGCTCTTTATGTAGGTAGTACCTAAGCACTCCTCGGAAATGAAATTCTTTGACTGTGCCATCCCACTATTCAAAAAGCATGAAAATTCTAAGAAAAGTTGGCTCTAGTATAAAAGGCTCGGCACTAATGTTTGTATAAATCGTACTTACCTGGCCTGCCTCGGCATCCAGTACGTTAGGTGTTTTGAATGCGAGGCCAAATTGACTCCATTAAAAGTTTTGAAAGCGCTCGTAGCTTAGATAATTTACTGAGAGAGTTATGCCGTCTATAAAAGCATACGTGGGTACTGAAAACTAATGAATTTATGTTTGTGTTTATATTTTCGTACTTTGTTAAGTTGAAGCTTAATGTTTTATGTGGTTGAAGTTGTTAGCCTCCCTGTTTGTGTATTTTCATGATCGCAATATCATCAGGACCCTTTTCCCAATTATTTTAAGTTCGGATTCATGCCTCAATCGATGTAGCTGAAAATAGTATTTTAAATGGAGTGGCCCTATCCGACTACCCATCTGTAACTGGATAATCGCTCTCTTGGTGAAACTGGTTTTCTATGTATTTAATCTTAGAAGGGAGGATACGACTTAAATAATGTAACTACTTAAGATGACTGTCGTAGACAAAGCTGATGGGTACTCAAACTTTATATCCAATCGCTTAAATGGTGCTTGTGTCGCCACTAAACTGATATCTTTTAAAAGTAGGTAAGTAGATATCGCCATGATGAAGCGTATAAAGAATACGCTTTTGCAACTATTTTTTTAAAAGCGTCATAATATTTCGTCAAGAAACTTGCTTTGACCAATACTAATTAAACGTTGCAGAAAATCGAACATGATAGAACACCAATTTCTATTCTCCAGTTTACGAACACGAAACAAGAAATTGGCAGATAGATTAGAGTGCCTATACACACGTCTGTATCTATTCTATCGTGTGCAAACTTTTCCTTTGAAATTGTGGTGATCTCACAGGGGACGGGACCCCATAATTGATAAGAGAACGTGGGGACACAGGACGCAGTAATTAGGGAACGGGGAAGCAATTACGTTACTTTAATAGGAGTACGATGCTCGCAGGCCGTACGTTTGCTCCCTAATAATGTTATGTGTTGCTTTGTTGAACGATAAAGTTTGATAAGGAAACTGTACCCAACAATGAACTTCATCACTACTTTATTACCTGAGTATTCTTTAACCGACTTTAAAAAAAGGAGGAGGTTCTCAATTCAGTCGGTATTTTTTTATATAGGTATGTACACCGATTACTCCTAGGTTTCTTGACCGATTAGTGTGATTCTTATTTTGTTCGATGCAGTATACTTGCCATTTGGTCCCATAAAAAATTCATCCAATTTGGTTCAGTACTTTTTATTTTGTGAGCATTTTTTTTGTTTACTGCTATATGGGTGATGTAATTTATCTTTATTTTGTGTATTTCTTACGCGATTACTCCGCCAATTGTGGACCGATTTTCAACATTCTTTTTTCAATCGAAAGAAGATACTTCTAAAGTAGTCCCATAGTCACCAAGTCAGGATCTGATGATTGGATCCTGCAGAAATTGAGGGCAACCCTCAAATTTTATGGGCTCACACATCGTTTTTCTAAAGTCTTATGAAGTAATTTAAGTACTTGCGTATGTTAATCATCATGTCATGTAGCTGAGCTGATGATGGAAGGTACAACTCCTTAACAGTAAGGAGTAGGCGTCGATTGATTTCACATATCTCCAGAACTACAAGTCCGAGTCAAGTAATTCTTTCTTTGTTGTACTAGGGATCGTTCAACTTAGGGAATACTGCAAGTTTCACTAAAATCGATTCAGTAGTTTTTGAGATAGGGAATTTTATTAGCTTATTGTGTGCCTGAGCGATGTTAATACCGGTGCTACGGATTTCAAATCCTAGTGCACATGTAAGAAAATGATGTATTTGACAAGAATTTGGGTTGAATATTTAAACTAAAAAGAATAAAAAAAACCTTAAAGAAAAATTAACCGCCTTCAAAAACAACCACAAAAAAAGGTAAAATAACCTACAAAATAACTTTTCTTTCAGAAGTCGGTGGCAAAAAAGACAATGAAATGAAAAAAAAAACAAAGGCACCGATTTCTGAAAGAAAAGTTATTTTATAGGTTTACCCTTTTTTGTGGTTGTTTTTTTTTTAGAATTAGGCTTGTGTTTGGCCGAAGCGATGATGCGGCCTTATGGGTAGAGAGCACGCTTTCCATTTTTAATAAAAATAAATAATTGGCTTGTTATTTTTATTATGTACCTAGGAACAACTATACCTACTTATAACCAGGGTTTGGGCAGTAATTAAACGGTTCTATAAAATAGCATCTTCACAGTGCCAACTCAAGTAAAACTTGCTATGTAAGCAAGTTTTACTTATGGGCCCCGTGGTAGGCCTTGAATCCTTGTCTCTTTTCCCGAAAGATTGTGCAAGCAGGAAACTAGTTTTTAAACAACAACGAGTCTCTCGTTCGGATGCGTTTAAAAAGGTCAAGTCAAAAACCTATTCTTGTTAAACAGTACCTACGTAATTACCGAACAACCCAGTTCAAAATAAAAGAACATTGGTAAATAGAAGAAGCGATCACAAGCACGATGGCAATTAACCACTGTTAGTAATTGCACGCCTCGATAGCAAGTGACACTTGAAAAGCTGCGGTTCAGCCCTGCTCGGTTAGACGGGATCTCAGTTTGTTATGAACCATCCTTATTTTCTTTAAGTTTTTTGCTAAACAGGACATTTGGTGGTTCCTTGTAAATGGTAAAGCACTCAAGGAATAACTCAATAACTGTAGGTACTGGAACTTGAAGCTAGCTTTTTTTTTTAACTTTGTAAAATCATCAAATGAGGCCTCCCACACAGGGCAGAGCGGGAGGGTCTGTCAGACTTGTACTGACTAAAATCCACGGTGTCCTTCAATAGCCCTTTACGATCCAGGGTCACAGTAATTTGATAAGGCCCGTCATTACGCTGACGCTCATTGAGGCGGGCGAGGAACACAACGCGCCGTTGACCCGGGCATGGTCCATGGTCGGACAGCGAGTCACCCATGCCCGCATGCCCGCGCCTACGGTGGCCGGAGATCGTCTGCCGACGTCCAGCGCCGTGGGCGTCTACCACTGCCTGACTGACCTGACTTGACTGGCCTGTGTTGGTCTAGTGGTTAGTGACCCTGACTGCTATGCCGGAGGTAGTGGGTTCGATTCCCACCCAGGACAAATGTTTGTGTGATGAGCACGATCATTTGTTCTGTGTCTGGGTGTAATTTATCTATAATATGTATGTATTTAGAAATATATAAGTATGTTTATCAGTTGTCTAGTACCCATAACACAAGCTCTGCTTAGCTTGGGACTAGATGGCGTTGTGTGATAGTTGTGGAATTATTATTATTATTACTGCGGCTGGGGTGGAGGGAGGACGCTGTCCTCTCCCTCACTCGGCCCGCCTTCGCCTTCGCGAGCATGACTGCTTCGCAGAAGGAGGCGACCGCTTCCCACTCCGTCTCGCCCCGCAGCATGGCCTCGACCAATGCCGGGCGCGAGATGTCTCCGCCTATATCGCCGCCGTGGGGACACGGCGGGGCTCTGCCCAAGCGGGGCAGTCCTGCACCGTATACTCCACCGTATCCTCCAACTTAAAGCTAGCAGAGGGACTTAATCGTGATGACTCACGAACTCAAGTTTTATCAGATCAATAAGTCATGTATGATGGATCCGTCATGTCAGAGCAAACTATCACTTGAATAATAAGCTTTGACATGACGGGAAGGAGAGGTGTGGCATAACCTCGGCGCACAATCGGCTAAAGGTTTCCAAATTTCCTAAACACAGGCGGTAGGTGTTCTTCGGGTTTGATATCCCTAGTGCGGTGAGATGGCATGTCTATTCCTGCATATTTTGCATCTCTTGAGAGGTGTACCGTCTTCCTGCCACTTACAGAATAAAAACCGAATGCGTGTACTCCGATACCCAGTAATGTCTTCCGATTCCAGGAATACCTACTTAGGTACGTAACGTAAACTGTTTATTTCAGTATTGGTTACCACGGAGGAAGTGCTCAAAGCGTTCCTCTTAACTTGGTTATCCTCTCTTTCATGATGTTAGTGCTACCTAGAAATATAAAGTTCCTAAAAGCAGTAGATATTTACCCACAAAGCCGAAGCTTCATCGTTAGGGCTTTACTCTATGCAAATAACGCTACCCCTGCAGAATAAAGCGATAAAATTCCACAGCTCTTCGTTTTTGTTTTTTTTTTTATCTTGTTGCATAATTCGAAACAATTCTTCTTCTCTACAATACCTACTGAGGTACTAAGACTGTTCAAATAAAACTGGTTAATTAATTGTTATTTAGATCATAAATAGGACAAGCACATTATTCAAGTAAGTACTTGATCTATTAATTTTTTAACCGACTTCAAAAACGGAGGTTTCTTATTTCGACCGTACCTATATAAATGCATTTTTTTATTATTTAAGTTTGTTCGAGCATAACTTCGTCGTGTTTTATTATTTGGCAAGAAACTGGCAGAATTTAGGTAGGTAAGTACAGACGCTAGCAGATCTACCTACTCCAATTTGTAAAATTTTCTCAATCGAACATAAACTTATGATTTTGTGATAAAGTAGAAAATCTACTAGATTATGTACAAATTACACAAAGTTGAGTATTTACCTACGACCGTACAACGGATGGTGGTGTCAAGGAAATAATATTTCCTTGACACCACCACCATAATGTGCGTTTGTACTCATCATCATAATAGAAGATAGTACTTAAGTAAGTACTCATACGATAAAGCTGAAGAGTTTATTTGGTTGAACACACTAATCTCAGGAGCTACTGGATAGAATTGAAATAGTACATTTTGCAACTAGTGAATAAAGAGCGGATTTAAAGCGAGGGCCATTATATGAATCACGAGCAAGCGAAGGATTTTAATGACTGAATCACGACCGTAGGGAGTGATTCATGATGATTGAATCACGAGCGGAGCGAGTGATTCAAATATTTAAATCCTGAGCGACGCGAGTGATTCAGGCCCTCGATTTAAATCCGTTTTATTCAAGAGTTGCAAACGATACTTTATACCATGACTACGAGAAAAAGAAAGATTTGAGCGATAATATATATGTAACGAAAAAAACACACGTGGGTGCGTTTCCAAGCATCTAAATTCACAATACACAAACACCCACACCCGAAACAAATAATTGTAGATCATAGTACGAATATTTGCTCCGTGCGGGAATCGAACCCGCTTCACGTAACGAAGTAGTCCAATCGCTCAGTCAACAAATTAACATTAAAATCGGAACAATGACTTAAATTAAGAGTAATATTTTCCTAATAACACGGGGGTCGACCGCATCAATGTGTTCTAAATTCAAACACCAAAACAGTGAGTAAAAGAGCTTTTTATTCACTGTTTTCAGTGAGTAAAAGTAACTTTTTAGAGTAGGAATGGTATAAAAATATTTTTGTGTTGGATAGTATTTTCATTGAGGAAGGCTAAAGGGTTATACACACGCTATCACAATTATATGCCGAAAAGCGGGGGCGAAACCACGGGGACTAGCTAGTATACTGTACAAACTTAAGAAAAAAATCCTAGAGACGTTTAAAGTTAATTTTTTTT
The DNA here is from genome assembly GCA_950005045.1 of Agrotis exclamationis. Lineage (NCBI taxonomy): Eukaryota > Metazoa > Arthropoda > Insecta > Lepidoptera > Noctuidae > Agrotis > Agrotis exclamationis. The sequence continues at coordinate 10,463,031 of OX465426.1, read as the reverse complement.
ATCGACATAAGCATAAAAAAATGTAAAATAGGTATTAGTTTTGATTTTAGGTGCTACGAAACCAGAGTTTCATAGTTCAAAATTATAAGAACAATCTAGCAGTTTTAAACACAAATCCGTCTTTTCTCAATGGAATATGAACCTAAGTACTGCTTGAATGATAATGTTGAAAATCTATTACAGTTTCACAAATTGGGGGTTTGATGTGCTGGTGACTGTACATGGAAGATATTTCATGAGAAAACTCTCAACTGGCCTTTTAAAACCAGAAACAATAATTATGTTTGTTAGATTTTTTAATGAAATCATTTGGTGCTATTTCCTTAAGGCCGCTCGCACTTGAATTGAAAATCTATGCCTGAGTAAATTTTGACATTGACACTTGAGTGTCAACTGTCAAAAAGACATTTCCGTTCAGCGTTGCCAGACCGTACCAAAAAGCGGTTTTCCGTACTATTCATCACACAATCGTACCAAAACCAAATAAGACTTGGCTGTATCGGTTATATTCCCTTTCTTCCTTCCACAGTAGCGATGAATTAAAAAAAAACAGTTTTGAATGGGGAAGGCAAGTGTCAAAGTGAAAAGTGACATCTGTGTCCCAAAAGAACTGTCAAATCAAAGGAATTTTCTGAAAAAAAGCTTTTTATTGATGTAATATGACTAGATATTGTGTAAAAGGCTGTAAAAATGATGGAACATACAAATTTCCGACAATTCACACTATCAAGAAATAATGGGTAGCTACTGAAACTGCTATGAGAACAAAAATTGTATTATCACTAAGGAAAAGCTAAACAAAAATCTACCCTTGCGAAGCCGGGACAGGCCGTTAGTTGAATTTATTACTGAATTTCTATGATTATACCATAACTAAACAATCGAATACGGGTGCGTCTCATTTCATATAAAGTTATTTGATATATTTTCATTTCAATAACGTTCACATGATATAATCAACGTGAGAAATACCCAACGATTGATATAATTTCTTTACACATAATGTTTGTGTTACTCTAAAACTCATTTCATATAATTTTATTTGATATAACGTTTATGTAAGCGAAAATCATTATGATAACGTTTGAAACATATAATTTAACGTTTAAACCATTTTCTTTGATGACTTTGGCTTATCCTTTGGACTTTGATTGTTTGCCTTCACGAATGCTATTGTTATTAAAAAAATTTAGTGTCCAAGAGCGAGCGAAGCGAGCTCGGGACTTGGGACATCCCGACACGGACGGGTTAGGTTCGAAGGGGGTGGCGGGGTCTGAAAGACCCCGCCATCCCCTTCGTGTTAGGTTACTTTAAACCTTGCACGCAGAAATCACGCAGAAAAGCACGCAGAAAAACAGAGCCCCGCGAAGCGGGGCTCCGTCGAGCCAGCATGACAGGTAGTAATCAGTTATTTGACCTAGGATGCAAGAGCGAGCGAAGCGAGCTCGGGACTTGGGGCACCCCGACACGGACAGGTTAGGTTCGAAGGGGATGGCGGGGTCTGAAAGACCCCGCCATCCCCTTCGTGTTAGGTTACTTTAAACCTTGCACGCAGATATAGGAGCCCCGCGAAGCGGGGCTCCGTCGAGCCAGCATGACAGGTAGTAATCAGTTATTTGACCTAGGATGCAAGAGCGAGCGAAGCGAGCTCGGGACTTGGGGCACCCTGACACGGACAGGTTAGGTTCGAAGGGGATGGCGGGGTCTGAAAGACCCCGCCATCCCCTTCGTGTTAGGTTACTTTAAACCTTGCGCGCAGAAATAGGAGCCCCGCGAAGCGGGGCTCCGTCGAGCATTCATGGTAGGTGGTACTATTACTAGGTACATCAGAGTTAGATTACATACCAGGAAGATAAAAAAATTAGACCAAACAAGTTTTATGTCTTTTGAGTGGTATACAAAACGATTTTATATTCATTGATTGTTATGATTATAGAAATTAGTCATTATAAAATTATGTCAATCGTTTATTATATTAAGAGATTGTTATATCAAATAAAATTATATATTAAGTTGTTATCTCTTGTAAATATTAGAGATTTTGTAGTTATATCATATATTACCTACCCATCGAATACACCTTTGAAAATAATATTATCTACTTTTCTATTGGAGGTTAAGTATTGCATCGCTCTTTATATCATGAAATGGTTCTTCTGGTGGAAGAATTATCACCGGGACCGAGATTTGTGATAGTTGTGGTGTTAGAAAGTTAAAATTCTTATCATATTGCTCCAATCTATAAAATAGATGTAAAATTAGATGAAGAAGACAAACACAAAACTTGATGACATTTTTCTCAATATAGAATGTCAGAAGCAGTATTATATTCCTTGTAGAGGCTAGCACATGTAATATCTACTTAAAAAATACAATTTTAAATCCTAGCTACAAGTAAATATGTGTGTTTAATGTAGTAGAATCAAATTTCTAGCCTCTCAACTAAATCACTTTTTTTCCTCTTGTAGATGCACCGCGGCGTCTTAGTCCTTGTTTTAGTGTATGCACTTGCATTGACGAATAATTTTTCATATTTGTTTTTTAAAATAAACTCAATTTTTATAACAAAATACGTGTTTGTTTTTTGTACAAGCTAAACAGTAATCTGACATATGGGACAACGGTTGCAGCGACATCTACGAATAGCTTTGAGTTGCCATCCCCATTGGTAGTTTGTTTCTTGTAACATTCAAATTTGTCTTTAATAAAAAGGTTTTGTGTTGTATTGTTCGGATAATTACATCATTGAGCAATTAATTAACAGGTAGGTTCAATTAAACAAAATTATTGTACAGACGCCAGCACATCAACCTACCACAATCTGCCAAATTTCTTCAATAGATTTTCGACCTTATCACAATAGTGGAAGGTTAATGTTCGATTGGTAAAATCTGACAGTTTCGGGTAGGTTGACCTGCTGGCGTCTGTACCTAATTTTTTTGCAAGTTTTTGACAGGTGTCTAAACAACAGAATTTTGCACACTTGTAAATAATAAAAAAAATGTAACCGACTTCCCACAAAAAAAGTTCAAAATAACCTACAAAAAAACTTTTCTTTCGAAAGTCGGTGACTTTCTTTTTTATGTCATTGACTTTTTGTCACCGACTTTCGAAAGAAAAGTTTTTTTGTAGGTTATTTTGAACTTTTTTGTGGGAAGTCGGTTACATTTTTTTTTGAAAAAGTTTTTTATTTTATCCTTTTAGTTTCAATATCCAACCCAAATTATTGTCAAATACATAATTTTCTTACATGTACTAAAATATTGTAATCCGTAGCACTGGTAATAACATCGTCCATGTATGTACTCTTACACAATGAGTTAAAAATGAAATTACTGCACCAAACTAAATGAAAATTTTATGGGACCAAATGGCAGATATACTGTATCGAACAAAAAAAGAATCATCGAAATCGGACCAGAAACCTCGGAGTAATCGGTGTAGACAATGTTGAAAACTTTTTAGGTTTTTGTTGATTTTTCAAAAGTGCTAGTCCGATTTCGATAAAATTTTAATGGGACCATTCGGGAAGTATACCCTTTCCAACAAAAAAAGAATTTTTCAAATCGGTTGGTAAACGACGGAGTTATGCCCGAACAAACATAAAAAAAACCGTAACATGAAGTTAAAAACCGTACCATTTCAGAAAGCCAACCGTACTTTTTGGGATATCATACTGGCAACACTGTTTCCATTTCAAACCGCGGCTTTGCTTCCTTGTTGTGTTTGTAAACTGCTTCTATTTACTAAGAAAATATTATTGCGGGTGTTATATGTTGCAGTAGGCAAAGGAAAATATTGCAGTCTCGACTATGGCGTACGGAAAATTGCACAGATTTTTTCTAAGAACAGTTGCTAGTCAAGGAGTCTTATCAATGATCGATGCACAAAGCGTTTTGGAGAGGTTTAACGGTAAGGAACTAAAAATACTTAGTAAATACTACAGAACCATAGCATTTCATCAAGTATCAAGCTTGAGGCACCTACTGCCAACAATGGAGGTACACCAGGTCACAGCGATACTCGCCGAACATTCTTTCCAAGCACATTACCTATCTTTCTGCCCTTATCCCGCTTTACTTAGGGGCGCAACACATTTTCTTCTTCCATTTTCCCCAGTCAGATTTCACAGCATCATTTACTCCTTATTATTTAATATATCCATCACTCACAAATCTATCCTTTCCTTTCAGATGAAGAGCAAATCTCAGTGACAGACATAGTGAAAGCTATTAATGATGAAATAAGGCCTTATTACCAGGAAATAAAGATTGCCAAAGATGAAGTTACAAATGACGATGTTATTGTATTTTTGTCTTTGGCTGATGATGTTGCTACTAAAGCACAGAACGTTTTTACTTCTACGGAGCTGGAATATTTCAGGTTACTCATTGAACATATCATGAGTACTGAATCAAGGCAGATAACTAGCATTAATGCTATGAATTTGGTTGGTAGTATGAAATCCAGTTTCACTAAAACTGATGCACAAGTAAGTTTTGATTTTTATTTATTATGACCATTTTTCAAACTGAAAGGTATATTTTTTGTTTATATCACACAAAATATTGAATGTGTCTTGTCCTATTGTGTTACTTACTGAAAGTGTTTACTTAATGAAATTTTTGATACCTTAATGCTCTTTTATCTGTATGATATTTCTATTTTTAACACATTATGGTAGTCGGTGGACTGGAATATATTGTACCCTTATTGCAAAAACCGATTATCTGCATTTTTTACCAATTTTTAGTTAAACATAGATATCGAAACCTCAAGTCAAGACGAAGCTACAGGTAAAACCCATTATCACTCGAATTTTGATGCAGATAATCGGTTTTTGTAATAAGGGTACGATATATTTTATATTTTTTACTTTGGGATGATTGTATGAGTCCATACTAATATTAGAGAGTGAAAGTAACTTGTCTTGAAGTGAAACATTTTCAAGTCTTCATATGATTAACATAATAGAAGATGGCCTGTGGGTAAGCCAACACCAAAAATAGATTATATTAAACTTGTTGCATTTTCCCATCAAGTATTAGGCGATTACTTCTGGTGTCTGGTTACAGTCGTAGTTTGTGAAAGATAAAAATAACACTGCTTTTATATAATTTCAGAAAGTGCTCAACACATGGTGCAGGATGCGGTACTTTGACAAGGAACAAGATAACTATGCTTTGGGGCTGAGAACTATCCATGAGTTTGAAGGTTACTTTCGCCAGAACATGCCACATGCTGTTGAAGAATGTTTCCTTTGTAAACATATTGTTTTCAGAGTAAGTGAAGATGGTTTTTGTCTTTTTAAACAATAATTAACTGATATAGTCTCACTTTCTTGTTTATCTGCCTCAGAGGGTTTTCTCAACATATTAAACTGAGACCTATGGTGGCCCAAGTAGATTCTGTTAAAACATTAAAAGATATTGCTTTTACTTGATTGAAGTCTCATATGTTTAAACAGCAACACTTATGGAACAGCAACACTTATGGATTCTAGTATATTTGGTATCCTTACACTGAAAGTTAAGCTAATCACTATATTTCAAAAGTCATAAAATAATATGACTCTATCATAATAATATAGCAACTAAAACAGATCAAGAATTTGGATCACCCGCACTTTTGTTAACGTTTTTATACAATCTTGTAATAGTTTATAATTGCTTGCTTGAAACAAAATGTATCAAGTATTTGTTATCATTGAAAAAAGCCAAGTGCTGATAGATAATTATGCATGTAGGTACAATATGTATTAATGTGACAACTTATAACAGAAAACTTTACTGTATGTAACTGATGGTTTTCATTTTCTGTTGATATTTTCAAAAGTACAAGAAAAATCCCTAACGCCATGGAACATGGTAATGAGTTGGGTCACAATGACCACGGGTAACCACTGTTTTCTAATATTTGTGATTTAAATATAGGCTTTTTTTATTGTGGTAAAATCATCAAATGAGTCCTCCCAACCAGGGCAGGGCGGGAGGGAGGGACTGTCAGACTCGTACTGACTAAAATCCACGGTGACCTTCAATAGACCTTTACATTCCAGGGTCACGGTAATGAGAGAAGTCCCGCGACCCCGGAAATATAGGAGGCATATGGATGTATTTAAATACACCTCAGCATCTGAGCGAGAATATATACAAAAATTGAAATGTTGTAGGGTGAACGCAATCACATAAAATAAAATTATTGCTCTATGATAAAAGTTAAATCCATATTATTGCAGTATTTTGAATTTAAAACATCTTATTATGTTATTACAGGGCTACAACTGTCCAGGATGTGGTCAAGCAATACATACAAGATGCCTCATGAAGTATTTAGAGAAGGTACAGAAGTGGCCGTGCTGCAAAATTGATTTTGAACAAGAACAATTGGAGCGCTTGAATAATGAAGGGTTAGTTTGATATTATTGGTTGGTTTGACGAAGTAAGGTTTGATTTTACGCTTACACGCGCTTTGAGTACTATATTGTTATTGGGTTTTAGCAATAGGAATTTGTGATAGCTGGATTTGCATTCATTGAGCAATATAGGATTGGTCCCTTGTTAACAAACTGGGACTGAGAGCAGTGTTTGCCCAGTGGTATCGGCCCCGACTTAAGAGTTGTAGGTCGTGGGTTCGAACCCAGCCTGGCGCATTACTTTGTGTTATTTATTTCATCACTACTGCTCTCAAAACGGTGAAGGAAAACATCGTGAGGAAACCAGCATGTTCTAGAACCATCAAATTCGAAGACATGTGTCATCTACTAACCCGCACTGAGCCCGCGTGGTGGATCACCCACTCCCTCTCACAGAGAGAAGGCCTTTTTTGGGCACAGGCCTGCTAGCCACTGCTGGGGCAGTGGGATTAACATTATAGGCTGATGATGATGAAAACGAAGTGGGGCTGGAATACAACTGATGTAAATTATATTAGTAAGATACTATCTGATGATTGAGGATATTTAGGTGTGATATTAATCTGTTTAAGAAATTACTGCAAGGTTTATGATGCAAAAAAAAATGTATGCTAGCACTCAATACTCAATTATTGCATTTCACAATTGTATTCTCACATGGTAAAACTTAAAATTAGACCATGATTTGAAGTGGTCTGGGTCACTGGGCTGTGCATCACAGCACAGTAAGTTAGTGTTGTTCAACCTTCTTACCAACAATATTAAAATTGGTTTCAACTTTACTATGAATATTCCGGGACTAAAAATATAAACTCAATAAAATATTAAAAAGTAATCCCCTGTACTTACCTGTACCAATTTGTTGTTGTTTGATCCAGCAAAATAGAAATAAAAATTATGATGTATATTTTTTTATCAGTTCCAGATTACAACAAACTCAACTTTCTGATACTACACGTCAATCTGAAGAAAACAATACCATAGTTATGCCAGAGCCAACCCAAGTTCCAGAGGCCTCTGAAGCGATGGATGAGACCCAAGATGTCATACCTGAGATCTCACAGAGGCTAACTAGGAAGAGAAAGTGGCAAATGTAAAATAATAATAATGCTAAATGCTCATTCATTAATGTATGGTAAGGTCATCCATTTGTCACTAACTTCATCCTGTAGAGTAGCAGTAGACACAGTTTGTAGATGAAATTGAAACACACTTATGGTTTGTAGTTTTGTACTATTGAATCATGCGATCACATTTCATTACATTTTCAAAGAATCTACTCCGATATGAAGTAGATGGACTCTGCTTATGCAGTTGTTACATTTGCTTTTTGACTGTTTTCAAATAATTGACTTTAAAGAGTTTAAAGGATTTGTCACACTGGATGCGTTCTGCGGCCTGCGGTCAGATCAAAATGACGCAGCCCGCATCTTTTATGAACAACGCTGTCGGTCGGGACAATCGGTCTGCGGTCAGGGCAGAATAATCGGTCAGCGATCCGGGCAGGGCAACCGCGGTTCGGGCGATGCAGGCAGGCCAAACAGCGTACACAGGCGTACAAATACGGATAACGTCTTACAACATCTATACACCCCTCTGTTTGTTTGTTATACATTTCTTTATGAACTTGTGTGCACAACGCTGACGAAAATCAAAAAACTGGCCGTTGCCCGCCGCCCGCAGCCCGCAGCCAACCAGTCCGTACGCGTCCTTCCCTCCCCACCGTCCCGTCGGGCCAACATGCGTTCTTTGGTTGTGTTCACACGGTCAGATTGCATTCTATACAAAATATATTGATACCGACAATGTTGTTCATACATGATGCGGGCTGCGTTCGCTTTGACCTGACCTCAGGCCGCAGAACGCATCCAGTGTGACAAATCCTTAAAGGATTTAGCTTAAAGGATTTAGGATAAAGCGAACGCAGCCCGCATCATGTATGAACAACATTGTCGGTATCAATATATTTTGTATAGAATGCAATCTGACCGTGCGAACACAACCAAAGAACGCATGTTGGCCCGACGGGACGGTGGGGAGGGAAGGACGCGTACGGACTGGTTGGCTGCGGGCTGCGGGCGGCGGGCAACGGCCAGTTTTTTGATTTTCGTCAGCGTTGTGCACACAAGTTCATAAAGAAATGTATAACAAACAAACAGAGGGGATAGATGTTGTAAGACGTTATCCGTATTTGTACGCCTGTGTACGCTGTTTGGCCTGCCTGCATCGCCCGAACCGCGGTTGCCCTGCCCGGATCGCTGACCGTTTATTCTGCCCTGACCGCAGACCGATTGTCCCGACCGACAGCGTTGTTCATAAAAGATGCGGGCTGCGTCATTTTGACCTGACCGCAGGCCGCAGAACGCATCCACTGTGACAAATCCTTAAGTCAACTAATCACTTATGGCTTTTTTGTATGTCTGATTTAATTATGATGATTATCTTCATGCACATTAGAACACTTGTTGTACAAGTAAGCACAACCATTGTTACCATTTTCGACAACTCGCTTTCATAGATTATTTATTTAAGCTTGTACTTAAACAAAGCCATGTCATTCATAGTGCTTTATGCTTTTTTTATTTAACATCACTGTTTAAAAATATTAATAACATTACCGAATGTTGCTATAACGTCATCAATGACGAACTAGAGATTTTGATACTTATTTAATTTCATGCCAGGTGAAATATATGTATTGATTTATCAGGCAATATATTTTTATTTAAATGTTTCGCCATTGCGAATGCGCTGTTAGTCCACCAGTATTGCTATTATATCGCCACTGGCTAATCCTTTAGTGATGTTATAATGTTATGTTCTGCGCTTTAAGTGTTACAAGCAGAGTTCGAAATTATCTTGATATTAAGTATGTTAACAGCATCAATAAAATGCAAATCTAATTTTTTTGGTCAGTTATAATATTTTGAAAAATAATAATGTTAAAATAAATCAATTAATTTACAAAGATAAAACTCGAGAGTGGGGACTCGTGACCACTAAAATTATGTTGGGTTATGACATAAGTATTGCCAATTTTAAAAGCGTCATTTCTTCGTTAATTTTAGTTAAGGCAAGAAAATATAAAATACGGGTCAAATGATTATCTAACTGGCAGATTAATAACTGATAATTATTTAGATTGTTTCAATAAAATTGCTTATTATCACTCCGAACCTTGAATACATTACAAATGCAATTTTTTGATTAATATTTGAAAAGTATCTTAATAATTTCAGATCACCACAGACACAAGTCCCTACTACAAGTTCTACAAACAACAATGCTGTAATCAAGCCTACTGAAGCACTTACAACACGCCTTTCCACTGATGAGACTATTGTAGAAGAGCCCGCACAAGTCCAGAGACCACTTGAGTGTATAAGAAACATTTCTGATTCTGAACCTTCCCAAGTAATTACTAAACGTCGCTCTAAAAAGAATACAATTGTAGAAGAACCTGAAGAAGCCTCTACTTCACGTCGTTCTTCAAAAGACACTATTGTAGAAAAACCCACAAAAGCTCCAAGTACTCGTCGGTCTATTAGAAAAAGTACTGAAGGGCCTCCAAATATTTCGACTAGACGTCTTTCTGCGAATGACACTATTGTGGAAGAACCACCACAAGCTTCGAATATACGTCGGGCTACTAGGACCAGTACTGTAACAGAAAACGCTCAAGTACTAACAAGACGTCGTTCTACAAAGGACTCTATTGAAGAAGCACCCAAACAGTCCCAGACTACACGTCGTTCTAAAAAGGACACTATTGTGGAAGAGGACGTACAAGTTCCGAATACACGTCGTTCTAAAAAAGACACTATTGTGGAAGAGGCTGCACAAGTTCCGAATACACGTCGTTCTAAAAAGGACACTATTGTGGAAGAGGACGTACAAGTTCCGAATACACGTCGTTCTAAAAAGGACACTATTATGGAAGAGGACATACAAGTTCTTAATACACGTCGTTCTAAAAAGGACACTATTGTGGAAGAGGCTGCACAAGTTCCGAATACACGTCGTTCTAAAAAGGACACTATCATGGAAGAGGACGTACAAGTTCATAATACACGTCGTTCTAAAAAGGACACAATTATGGAAGAAGACGTACAAGTTCCGAAAACACGTCGTTCTAAACAAGGACCTATTGTGGAAGAGCCCGCAGGAGTTTCGAATACACGTCGTTCTAAACAAAACACTATCGTGGAAGAGCCCGCACAAGTTCCGAATACACGTCGTTCTAAAAAGGACACTATTATAGAAAATACGCAACGGGCCACACGTCGAATAAGAAGTGAAATACCAGAACCTTTAACACAAGTTCAAGAATCATTTGAAAGCTTGAACGTGACTGGTGAAGTCAATCTCGAAGTTTCGCAGACAGTGACTAGGAAGAGAAAGCAACAATAATTTGTCTCATTCTATTATCTTTGGTAAGCTTACCTAACTGTTGAATAGTTTTCTTTTTGTTTTGTTATCTGTAGTATTTGATTTTAGTTTTTTTTTTATTAGTCTAGAATGTTTGTAGAATAGTTTTATTTTAGAAATATCTGTTGACTTTTCCTTTCGGCATTTAAATGTCATATTTTATTATGTACCTACAGCGTTAGCACATCAACCTATCTGTCAAAATTGTTTTTTTTTGTTGAGCTGTTCACATTTGACCTCTATAAAAATATCTTAGTTAATAAACATTTTAAATGATTTTCAACTTTATCACGGTATAAGAAGGTTCATTTTCTATTGTGAAAATTTGACAGATTGGGGTTGGTTGATGTGCTATCATGTTGTTGATTGTTTCTGAGTTAGTATCCAGCAGATATTTCAGCCATAAATTTTTAGTATTATGACTTTATAGATTAAGTAGCTCTGGCACATTTTATAAGAGGTTTTAAGAATACTATTAATTGCATATTTTTATATTATTATTCATATTTCACTGACATTCCAAAGACGTTAGTTTTATTTGTGCCCTTGCTGATTAATTTATCATGATTTGCATACTGCTTTAAATTGTTTTTTTTTTATAATTTTCGTACCAATGATGTTACTGTCGGTTTCAAATAAAAACAAGATTAAAACATAAAATTAATTTAATTATTCTAATTAAGAACACGTTTTATAACATTAATATTAATTATAACGAAAATATCACATAATTCAAATAGCTAAATAAACATTTTCGACTTTCCTCTGAACTGTTTTAGCGGATTTCGGGTAATAGTCCAGGAGATACTTCCATTGATCTAACTTTAAGTATACGATGTCAACGACTGTGCGTGCACGGAAAGAGAAATGGTGTACAACTCCTACGAACAAACCCTAAAAAAATATGAGATTCATTAGTGTAGTGAATTCCAGACAAAATTAAAACGGTTGTTACACGTGAAACCACGGCATACAAAGAGTCAAATACTTCCAAGATAAAAAGTAAAAAAAAAAAGTTTAAATAGTTTATTTCGGAACCCTAAAAAAAGACAAAAAAGCATATATATAGTCGAATTGAGTAACCTCCTTTTTTAGAAGTCGGTTAAAAATGCAACAAGTAGATCGATGATAGCTGCAAAAGTATAAAACTGCAGCTACCAACGCTCTTATACAGAAACAGAATGGAATTGATGCTCCATGCAAGATGATACTTCCAAGATTCGAATAACAATCATAACAATCCTTTTAAAGGGTTCCGTACGTCCGAATACAAAAACGGAACCCTTATAGGATCACTCGTGTGTCCGTCTGTCTGTCGCTTACAGTCAATTATCTCCGAATCTACTAGACCGATTGGGTTGAAATTTGGTACACATATCAATTCCTGTGACCCAAGCACAGAGGTGTGACGTGAATAGATGAAATCTGTATGTGGGAGGTAATTTTTGGGGGGGAAGGGGAAAATGAAAAAAAAAAGTTTTGAAAACTGCATCGTGTGACATATCAAATGAAATGTCTTGTTGAGACAATCTTAAATGTATTTTTTTTGTAATTTTAAAATAAATAGTTTCCAAGTTATTCAAGAAAATAGACGAAATTTGACCATTCCCCCTCCCCCCTTATCTCCGAAATTACTGAACCTAAAATTTTGAAAAAAATACAGATATTAGTTTTCTACTTATAGATTATAGGATAACCTATAAGAAGTCCATATCTGTATATGGGAGGTAATTTTTGGGGGGGGGAAAGGGAAAATTAAAAAAATAAATTTGAAAACTGCATCGTGTGACATATCAAATGAAAGGTATTGTCGAGACAAACTTAAAACTATTTTTTTTTTGTAATTTTAAAATAAATGGTTTCCAAGTTATTAAAAAAAAATAGACGAAGTTTGACCATTCCCCCCCCCTTATCTCCGAAACTCCTGAACCTAAAATTTTGAAAAAAATACAGGAATTAGTTTTCTACTTATAGATTATAGGAAAACCTATAAGAAGTCCATATCTGTATATGGGAGGTAATTTTTGGGGGGGGGGAAAGGGAAAATTTAAAAAAAAATATTAGAAAACTGCATCGTGTGACATATCGACTGTGAACTGGCAACCGGTCCTATCTCAATTTTTTGATGTTTTCACTTTTAAATGCCATTTTATACTATTTAATACTCCACATCGTTGCAAGAAATCCTAACTCAAATACATTTAAATTTGGCGCTAGAATTGGCTTCATTCAACTTGTACTATCTTGAACGCGCAGTGAATGCGAGCATTTGTCTTATCTCGATTTTAAATTGAAAGGAAGCATTTTAATGTTACTTTTGTTTATAATAACATGTACAATAAACATATTAAAAAACTACGTATTTTTATTTAACAAACCAAATGCCGTCTTTAAGATGCTAACATGTTTTTTCTTCATTCTGTAAAGTTGTCAAAATTGAGATAGTACCGGTTGCCAGTTCACAGTCGATATCAAATGAAAGATATTGTTGAGACAAACTTAAAAGTATTTTTATTGTAATTGTAATTTTAAAATAAATGGATTCCAAGTTATTCAAAAAAAATTGACGAAGTTTGACCATTCCCCCCCTTATCTCCGAAACTACTGAACCTAAAATTTTGAAAAAAATACAGGAATTAGTTGTCTACTTATAGATTATAGGATAACCTATAAGAAGTCCATATCTGTATATGGGAGGTACTTTTTGGGGGGAAGGGAAAAATTAAAAAAAAATAATTGAAAACTGCATCGTGTGACATAACAAATGAAAGGTCTTGTTGAGACAATCTTAAATATATTTTTTTTTTGTAATTTTAAAATAAGTAGTTTCCAAGTTATTCAAGAAAATAGACGAAATTTGACCATTCCCTCCCCCCCTTATCTCCGAAACTACTGAACCTAATTTTTTTTTTTAAATACAGAAATTAGTTTTCTACTTATAGATTATAGGAAAACCTATAAGCAGTCCATGATATTAAAATAACATGGTAAATCACTCAATATTGTGCGTTCCAATTTGGGTTAGATTTAAAAAAAACGTCATAGGTAACATCGTACGGAACCCTCTTCACGCGAGTTCAACTCGCACTTGGCCGGTTTTTTTTTGTGGTAAAATCTTCAAATGAGTCCTCCCTCCTTGGGTGGAGTATAAGGGACTTACAGACTTTTACTGAATGAAAATCCCCCCCTGTTCCATCAAATGCTCCTTGCGGGCCAGGGCCGTGGTAACGTGCTTAGACCATCCCGCAACCCAAAAAACTCGTGCAGTTTTTTTTTTAAACAATAATTATGAAAATTATAAAACCTGTGCTATCCCAAAGCTGTCCTCAGGACCTAACACATCATAAATAGACTCAGTCAAGTTTGGATGCACTGTTAGTACTTCAACCTGAAAGAATTACAAGTGACTCATTAAAATATTAAACGTGTGTTGATATATTTTGAGATCAGAACTTAAAAATATGAAGATACAGTTTAAATTCCATTGCAACTGATATTCATTTAGATTTTTTTAACAAACTGTCAATTAATAGTGAATTATCCAAGATTGGATAATATATAATACATAGTAATGATTAATGCAAGTGTCATATTGTCTATGATATCATGAGTGAGGTTACGTCACACCCTTACCTGTCCTCTATGTATGAAGTAGATGCATTGGTCTGAGTCACCGCACTGCACAATATAGTTGCCGGGGAAGAACACACAATGTTTCATCCACATAGCAAGCATTCTTTGAAAATCATCGTCAGTTTTGCTGAATATGACAGATTCTCGGATGTGAGATCCGTATACGGCTTGCATTACTTGGCAACGGAGGCGGAATGGTAGAGTGTAGACTAGGGCAGGCATCTGTAGTATTAATGATAGACAAAATATTAACCGCCTTCGAAGTTGAATTTTTGTGTCGAAGTTAGCACTACACTGGGTGATTTACTAACATTTAAACTCACATACACAAATAGGCAGACCAGGAACAACAAGCTTTAGGCCATATCAATAATTGTTCCGTGCGGGAATCGAACCCGAGGCAGACAATTGCTTAACCACTGCAAAAATTTGTAATTCTAGGATAAAAATTAGCCTATGTGTAGACTATAGTCTGGAATAGACTATAAATTATCTCTCTGCTAAACATCCAGATTTGTTTAGCATTTCTGTCGTGATTGATTGAAGAACATCCTTCCAAACTTCCGCATTAAAATTTATAAAATTACTAATGGATCTTAATACTGGGTGAAATAGCATATATGTTTTAAATTATTATAGACTATAATCTATCTGTCTACAGCCGTTCTAGCGTGATTAACAAACAAACACCTAAAATTTCAAATAAACATAAAGAATAGGTCAAACTTTTTAGACCAAAACCGTCGGTCAGCTAACGGCTTTCTTTAAAGTAACATCTGGAAAATTTCTATGTTTTAGCGATAAAGCGAGTAGAGTAAAAAAAAACTTTTGTAATCAAATTAACATCCAAAGATTTAACAAAATTAAATGCAGATTAATTTTTAAAATGTCAGTTTTGAATTATCTAAATTGGGATGTCAATATCATAAATTGACATTTGCCAAATTGGCAACGACACATGTAGGCGTTGTTTAGGTTAAACAAATGAGGATCATGCCAAAATATCTGTTTTGCTATTGGCCATCTTGGCCCTTCCCCCAAAAATTCCGATGCGTTAAAGCTTTTTTCTTAAAATAAATTTAATCTAATGAATTTAATGTATTCTATATGGGTAATTACCTGAAATAAACGAATTTGAATTTGAATAAAGTAAAAGAACCACTGTAATAAAATAACAACTACCGGCTATAAATATTGCACATTGATCTTTGGAAAGAGAACACCGGCTAGTTTCAGATTTGTAGAGCGTTATCTGTATCACAAGAAACACTCTCTACGTTCGACGAATTACCGACAATCGTCACATAAGTAGTGTGTGACAAAGATAACGTTTTACAATGCCGAAACTATCAACTATCTCTTTCTAAACAAACTGCAATGTAATGTTACCGGTATGTGTACTTGTTGCACTTAAAGGCTTAGTTTAATAGGTTAGCTACTTAGTTTTTTGTTTCAATAGAGACAAAGGTCACCTGTTTTCCTTGTTGCCTGTTCCATAGCTCACGGACATAGTCCCACATTTTGCTCATCTGATGGACACTAAGATCCATATCTCTGAGTCCATCTCTCAATTCGTTGATGTCGTAATCGTATGCTATGCGAGATGACGAATGAGCTGTTATCATTGCCGACATTTCTGATATTAGAAGACCTGGAAAGTAATTGAAAGTCTTAATATGATCGGTACAAAATACGCTCTTATTTCATGTTTACGTTAGAAATTAATTCACAACAAACGGATCTGTGCTTGTAAGAAACTAGATTTTACACGCATCTTCGCTGTCGTGGTCGATATGACACGATCGTGAATCAACTGCACGTTTTCGGGTTAAGTCCATTTTTTCGTATTTATAATATTATAACGTAGGTTTTTCTGAAATATTTCTTAGAAATCACAAAAATGTGTTAACGCATACCTGTACAAAATTTGATAACGATTATAACTATAATGGTCTCAATAACTTCAAAACTGTTTTGTGAGGACACATCTCCCGTACCGGTTATTGTTAGCAAGTTGATCATGTACCAAAGCGCTGCCACGTATAGTGCAAAGAAATTACCCTGAGGAACACCAAAGCAATATCATAAGTATCGTATTGTTTTACTGGCCAAGTTGTTTTATTAGTTCTTGTTTGTTCTTAAACTTGACGCCTATCTCCATCAAGATCTACGAAATTATTTTACTTTACCCTTTTTAGGGTTCCGTAGCCAAATGGCAAAAACGGAACCCTTATAGATTCGTCATGTCTGTTTGTCTGTTGGCTGTCCGTCCGTATGTCACAGCCACTTTTTCGAAAGTATAAGAGCTATCCTGTTGAAACTTAGTAAGTAGATGTATTATGTGAACCGAATTAGGATTTTCATACAAAAATAAAAAAAATAACAAATTTTGGGGGTTCCCCATATTTAGAAATGAAACTTTTTTTTTTCACAAAACCCATACGTGTGGGGTATCTATGGATAGGTCTTTAAAAATGATAATATATTGAGGTTACTAATATCATTTTTTTTCTAAACTGAACAGTTTGCGCGAGAGACACTTCCAAAGTGGTAAAATGTGCCCGCCCCCCCACTGTAACTTCTAAAATAAGAGAATGATAAAACTAAAAAAAATATATATAAGTAACATAGACCTCAACAAAAACTTACAACGAAAATTGGTTTGGATGAGAGCAGTTTTTGAGATATAGTACATTTTCAAAAACCGCAAATATAACTTTGCCATTTATACAAACACCATGAAAAACAAAGTTATTTTTATTTTTTGTGTATATTACTTACCAATCTCAATATAATTATATCCCAAATCTATGCTTGCTACTAAGGAACCCATGGGCGAGTCCAACTCGCACTTGGCTGATTTATTAGTTCAACTTCAAATATTCAACCCAAATTCTTGTCAAATAGTTCATCCGTAGTACCGGTAAAAACATCGTCCAAGTATAACTACATCGATCCTCCTTTTTTTGGAGACGTTTTAAAAGTTTTGCCCCACACTATAAACATGTGCTTTTCGTCCACATACATTCATCATCAACTTCCCCCCGTCTCCCATTTTACTTGATGGCTGGGCTGCGCAACATGTAATTTTCCCCCATAGAATTTCTTTTACATTGTTTTTTGCAACTTGTCTCTCATCAACTGTTTTCTGACCATACCAGTTTACTTATGCGACATTGACGATCATAATCTACCATTCACTAAGTCGTCAAGATAAACAACTACAAAGACTCGCAAACTGTTTAAAAGCATAAAAATAATCAAAACCTCAGAATACTTAGCCCGTAAATTAAGTGCTTCCTTTGACATCCAATTAGCCGAGGTGCAGTGCACAGGCGTTAGGCACGACAACTTGAAGAAAAGACAAGCGTTCACGTGTGATAGTATCGATGCCCATATGGCAATTGTTCTGAAAATGGCTAAAACTGTGATTTGTAGGAATTTTCACATCAATATATTGTCTCTAGTCAGCCTCCATATTATGCCTGTGAGCAGGCTTACCATTAGCCTTAGTATGAACGCGAAATGTAAGTGACGTAAATTGTGAGTTTAGTGAAGTTGAAAAGGTATTGACAATTAGAGGATACAGCAGTACCAGGCCTGTCTCACTCCGCGGTGTAGGCATAAAACTGCAAGTAGTTGCGGGGCCATTATGTCGTGGCCCATTCACTACGGCTGCCACGCGCCACCCTTTACGCACGCGCTCCGTCTCCTTAATATTTTTGTTACGTTACGTGTAGTTACGCACAAGTTTCTTGCTTTAGGTGCTTTTGGTAAATTAATAACACAATATTATTATGAAGAAAAAAAATATATAGTACATATTTAGTAATGATCAACAAAATTATCTCCCTGCTTGTGAAGTATGGGCTTAACTGATCATGATACCTAATCATGAGGTTACAAGTTTGGAAATGAGGCGAGATACTAATTTTGGGTGAGCCTACTGGACGACCAAGATAAAAAGACGACACTCACTCACCTTAAGCTGAGTACTAAGAATTAAGATCGGTAGAAAGTAGAAAGATGTTTACGTTGTTGTTTAAAAGTTCTAACTCAGAAAATGGCCACACTACGCATTCAAGGTCAGCGGTCGTAATTCGCTACGCCACTTTTTTACCTACCTACAAAGACACGCAACGCGGGGCCTGTGACAGTATGCGATAGTAATTGGTCGGTTACTAGGTTGAGTGCAAAATAATAAGGACTGGCTATTTTGCCATAGACGATAAAAATCTTTTAAATATTATTCTTTTTTTTTGTAAGATAAATATAACAATAATAGGTAGAAAAGATAATATTATTATAAATATTATTCCTCACATAAGGTGCCGTAGGTACCTACTATTATCATTCTGTGCTAACAATCAATAATGTATGTAGTAATCGATGACGAAACCAAAAAGATATAGGCTGATGATAAAAACAAAATTCCTTGAGGAACATAGGTATTTATGGTAATAATGTAATTTAGCAAATGCATAAAATACGCATAGGTACCTACCTATTTGTGCCTAAACTCGCAAGTCGCAACCCTATTGAGCTTGACCCATAGTAACCTTTTAATGTCGTTGGCGTCAGATAAACCAAAATAAACTCTCGGGCGTAACCATTCAGTACATTTTTGCTTGCGCACGGGAAGTTTAGGCTATCATAAAAGTAGGTGGGCGGTACGGCTGCCAGTTAAAATGTACTTTATTCTCTCGTAAATAGATTTTACATTTGTTTGATTTTTTTTTGGAGTAGTCCTTCTGTACGTATAGTACTATTAATTATTCTGTGGCAGTACTAATCTCTGAGGACACGGCATTGCGCCCAGAGTCCAGAGTCGAAACTCAAAACCACAGCTTGCCCCAATAGATTTTTAACTAAATGCTCAGATTATAAAGTTGAAAATCCACTAAAGAAAAACTGCCAATCGACGCCGCGTCAGCGTCCTTATAGAATATAACTACTGGCCGCTGGCTTGCCATCTACGGTTTGCTGAATACCTTCGCTAAATTTCTCTGGGGTAGCATCGCCAACTTTATGAATTCTAAAAATATTCGTATACAAATTATTTATTGATACTTACGTCAGTTTGAACAGTAAATTTGCTGAACCAATACTGGATTTCCTATGTGTGCGATATGTAAATAAATAGGAGATTCTGATAAGCTGAGGCGAACGCGCGTAGCAGAACAAAGCCATTTTCATGGGTCTTCGCATAGACAAGGTGAAAACGAGGTAACAAACTAGAAAGTTTGCTAGAAAATCCCTTCTTCGAAGATATATTTTTGAAAAGTACCTGAAAGTTTGCAGTTGTTAATTTTTTCAATTTGTTAAAATGTCTTCTTTGCCACAGTACCAATGTAACAGTACCACAGTAACAAATGATAGTTCAAATGGACTCACATCTTCCGGACTTTTTTTGGATTCAAAACATAATCGCCATATCTATTCATATAACCGCTATGCACATCCAGGAAAACTTTAAATAGAAACAGGATGTCGAAAATGACGCAAATGTGGAAGAAATAAGGCACTGAGAGAAACGCCATTTGATATACAAGCAACATGAAATCGGTATAAGATATGATCAGAATGAGATATTCTGAAAATAAACCAAACAATTTACCATTCAATACACATATACACACCAAGTATCTACTAGAAGAGGAATCGTAATTGTAAGTTTCAAAGAATAAAGCGATTCGCATACCCATAAATATGACTAATTTGCTATCCGGAATGATACTGCTACGGAACCATCTGTGTGGCTTAAAAATCATAAATGCTGCTGGCGTGTAATCGACGTTTCCAGCAGATGTGATAGACTTGGAACCATGTGATTCTGCTATACTTTTATCTGGACTCTGAAAAAGAACATGTTCAATGAATCGTCTGTACTTCGATAGTCTCTAGATGTCAATGTCGCTGTGAATCTAAAATGGTAGTTCCTTCTCTCCCTTTTATTGCCATTGTGTTCTACTTTTTAAGTCCAATTAATCACCGTATCGTGTAAATCAGACTAATACAATTAAACTTACATCCAAATAAATATTTGCATCTATTTCATCATCTTCCTCTTCCTCGTCTCCTGTTTCGTATGACAGCGGAAAGTTCGGTGCCGTCTAAAAAAGACATAGGTACACAGGATACGTACAAACATGTCAACAATCATTCAAAAATGTTAATTTTGTCAGTTACTTCTGTGCTGTTCCTCTCGGAAGCAATAGTCGGTAACACGTAGTCTTTTGCTGCAGATTGAACTGAATGCTTCACTTTTTTTAAAACTGCTGGATAGCTCTGCAATGAGAAAATGAGAGATTGCAAACGTATACGATTTGAATTCGTCAAAGTTTGATCTTATTTGGTTTATATCAAGGTGGTGAACGAGTACCTTTAAAAGTGCGTAGAAATCCCTCCCTTGAATACAAAGTAAGTCAATGTTTCGACTCGCAGTGACATTTGACATGGTCAAAAATTTTGACGCTCCCCTAATGTTTCCGAATATTCCTCCTGGGCCCATGCAGGCCTCCACTTCATTTATGTTTGACGTTATGTCCACCTGTATTCAAAATATAGCAATATGAAAAACTATTACTTTTTGAGAGTCTTTCTTTCTCCAGGTAGGCTATTAGGAGGGAGGAGGTATTACTGTAGGATTTTTGGATCCAAAAAAAGTTAAAAAGTGTTTTGGTGTCAAATAATGACAATTCGTCAAAGTCTTTGTGATTGCCAGGCAAGTTATCCGGAACTAAAAGTTCAGTGCTGGCAAAGCTAGCAAATTTTTTTAATGATGGTGTTATAGCTGTTAACTCACTTTTCCTCTATAAATGATATACATTGTATCAATAACTTCGTTCGCTCTCATAACCATATAACCCTTCTGGAAATAGAGTTCCTTTAGTTTCTTGGCAAAAGCCCTGAAGAATGAGTACTCGACGTCTTCGAATAATGGGATTTCTCTTAATGTTTTTTCGTACATGTATAATACTGCGTCTTCGTTCAAGTTTGCATGTAATTTGCCGAGTGTAGATTGGTGCTGCAGAGGAAAAATAAGTCAATCAAGACTTACTTGAATCTTACTGACAAGTATTTTTACTGCAACCGATGACTACGTAAAGTCTATTGATTTTTTGAGTTTTCTAAATATAGTGTGCCCTGCAATGCCTTATATTTATTAACTTTTCACTTGCACTTACTGTGGTTTATATGCCTAAATTTTAACTCCATCGAGTCTGATATAACTGCATGTAAAGCTTGAAGCTATCTAATCTTTTCTGTGGTAGGTACTTCTTATAATTATTAGTGTGGGCTTCATACTGTAAGTGGCAAAAGACGTACCGACCATCCACCAGTTCTCTTCCACTGGTATTTCCAATATTCTATGACCGTCTTCTTTAGTGCAAAGGGTACCTTCTCTCTGCTCAGAAACATTTCTAAATGTTTCAGATCTTCTTGAAACTTAGTCACCACTTGATCTGCCATGGCTTTTAATGATGCTATTCTTGCGTACACATATCTAAACCAAATAAAATTAAGGTTAAAACACTTCTGTTTATAGTCAGAATTCCGTGAATACGCACTCAAATTGAAATTATTTTAGTCTGGAACTACTTAGCATACTATCAGCTATTCATTATTGTTAACACTAGGAATTAAAAATAGCTTTGTAAAGACAGCAATGAACTCACCCAAAAAATAGAACTCCATGTATATTGACGCAAATACACAATATCATGTGGACTATGTTCTGAGGAGTGATATCACTAAAGCCTGCACCGCCGAAGCTGGTCGCTGTCCAATAGTAAGCCAAGAGGAATACTTTAGTCGGTGACATGTGCCCTCCGTTTATTATTACTACTCCGTCTATCCAAGATCCTATAACAACAAGTGGTGACCTGTCTGAGGCTTATTATTTTTTTTACTAGAACAAATCAATGACCTCTACCCATCTTTTTCTTTGTGTGTATCGATGCACACAAAATGTTTTCGACAAATGTGTAGCATCCAGCAAAGCTTTATCGTTGAAATGTGTTTTGAACTCCATCACTGTGTGTGTGTTGTTGAAAATAGATGATCAAGGAAAAATGTTGATCATTCTGAAGAAACTTGTGCACCGAAATGCGAATGTTTACCTTAACTTTTTAGTAATATCCATCATACTTACCTTCCTGACAAACCATATTACCATCAGGATGAAAAGTTGCCTTCATATACGGTATTTTCTGTGGTAGTTTCGATATTTTAAATTCGAAATCTTCAGGGTCATCAGCCTGAACATATCTACAGGATAATGTGATCAATATCGAAGTATAGAGGTTCAAGAAGAATAACGTTAGAAGAAGAAAGTGGACCACGCTCATGAAGTACGCCTGGAAATACCCAAATTGTTAGATGACAAAGGAATCTGACATGACTAACACAAACATTAAAAATGTTGCCAGCGTTGTCACGAAAAGGAATAAATGAAATTGTTCAGTTTTTTCCTTTTATTGAAGCTATGATAGCGCTAAATACTCAAGGATTTTATAGTTATCATTCAGAAAAAACACTCCCACAGTGGTACTTAGTCCCTGAGCTTCGCTACATCCAATGGAAACAACACGTCTCCTGTTCCTCACAGTTAAAGGATTCTTGCTACCAATACCAGGTCACCGTAACTACTCAAAAATTGAAAGTCAAGCTAATTACCCTTCTCAAAGCACCGATAGATTCAGCCCAAGAAGCAGCATACAGTTTAACTATTTGTGTAACATTAATCATTCTCAACGCGCAGTGGTACATGTGGTCATTAAATTCGTGGTCCTCTACGGAATGGTCCTCATTGTGCTTCGGGACAAATAGCTTCCAGAGAGCGTACCAGGGGAAACATGTTAAGAAATCTACTACGAATTGACCCTGAAAATATAATGCTTATGTATGGCTATGGACTAATTGGCATGTAATTTTCCTTTTACGGAGACATTCCTCTATGAGTGTTATAGTGTATTCTATTCTACCGATTTTCTCTCAATGTTTCGCTTACCGCTTATTCCCGCTTGCTGAATATTACATTACTACTTACTTGATCGAATGACTTAAAGATTTCAGTGCTTCCTCGATTTTCTTCTAATACATTACCGATACCGACTAATGAAAGTTTATCTAACCTTTTCGCAAGACGCCCTCTATTGCCTATAAGGTAAACTATATTTCTACTACTGTCATTTTCAACAACTGATGCTGTTTATTGACAGGCCTGTTGGTCTAGTGGTTAGTGAGGTGGGTTCGATTCCCACCCAGGACAAATGTTTGTGTAATGAGCACGATCATTTTTTCTGTGTCTGGATGTAATTTATCTATAATATTTATGTATTTAGAAATATATAAGTATGTTTATCAGTTGTCTAGTACCCATAACACAAGCTCTGCTTGGCTTGGGACTAGATGGCGTTGTGTGATAGTTGTGAAATAATGTTATATTATTATAAACAATCATTTTATATCGGCTCACCTGAAGATAGTGTTTTGCTGTCATATAAGGGTGGTATATCAACTGGTTTTTGGAGCCGTAATACGCCACATGCAGCATCAAATACATATCTACGTAGCAGATGGTTTCCAAAATCACAAGTGTCACATTGAATGCTCCGAACTGTGGCGCCATAGATACGATCACCTTGAAGTTCAAGAAAAAGGAAGTTATTAATTTATTTATGAACATAAGTACCTACTCGTATGTGTTAAGTTTGACTATGTCGAAATAGACACCCACTTAGGTTTGTTAGTATACGGATCTTCAGATTGTGTAGGTGCCTAATTTGTTTAATTGGCGGAAGTAACAGGTACTTTTGCATTAGTCAATATGATATTTATAAAGGCCGATTAAGTTTCGTTTCACCACAACAGAGGTAGGCTCAAAATCTATCTTAGCGAAATCACATTAAAAATGCTTCAGTTCCGATTACACAACAGAACAAGCTTCCCTATTTGTTCAACACCTTTGTCACGCTTAATAAATAATGTAACAAAAGATTTGATAAACTCGTCTAGACGTTCCAAATCTAGAAAAAAAAAACTCCATCTCATAATAATTGCCATCAAAATAGAAACTCACGGGTATGAGCAGACACAATAAAAATGCAGTCGCTATTCGAATTATCGCCCACGTTTTTAAGAATATACCATCTGGTCGTATAGCAATAGGCAACAACAAGTACGGTGCAACGTTGTTCAGTACTGCAAATTGTTTGAACGATTTCCAATATTTTTCTTTCGTTTTCTCGTATTCTACTTGGAGGTCTATAAAGGAATCTGCAATGTGAAAAAATAAATATCAGGAAGCTTACATAACAATGCAAGCATTAACTGTAGTAGAGGTAATTCTGCCGCAATCCAGCGATGTCAGTAATCTAAATAGCTGCTGATATGATTTCAGATACGTACGGAAAAATTCTGCGTACTTTCTCAGGCGGCAACTTGCCTTTGCCTAATGTCCATAGATGACGTGACCACTGCGTGACCACCATTCCTAGTATCATTCAAACTTATAAGTTCCTAAAAAGTTACCGCGGAATGTGACGATTTCTAGTAATGCTTTTAGTATTGGTTTTTGATTTTAAGATTAATATGTGTATTTTACTCGTCCACAAAAAAATCATTATTATGACTGTTATACTTTCTAAAACTTTTTTTTTGAATCATCATCATTAGAACTAGCCACTACATACGCCTGTCTTTTCTTGTGTTAATTTCGATGCTCCTGTTTCAGCTTTAAACAGTAGTATAAGATCCCGCTATAAAACGACCTTCACCGAGATGCTTATTTAATGAAACGTATTTTATATTTAATTTAATATGTCAATAAATATAATTGATATGGGTTGCCTAGCAAATTTCGGTCCAGAATATGTTTAATTAATAATTTAAAAATAATATTTTTTTAAACATTTCACCGGTATGATTATTAGATAAATTCTATACCAATCGAAAGTATGAAGCCCATAGAATATGCAAACGTTAGGTTGCCTATTCTTTTCCGGTCACAACTATCGGGTTGCCAGGTATAAACAGGTAAATCTGTACTAGCATTTTGCAACGGTCTGTTTATTTAATGAAATTTAAATGAAATTAAAGATTATTTTATTCTGAATACGGTGGTATAGGGTTGCCTGCGAAAAATCAGTCCAGAATTGCGGTTGTCGAATTTAAAAAAGTAAAATATTGCTCCGAGTGAATGTGTGCGACTGAGAGGTCCCAACTGACCATCCCATGCGATAAAAGAGGACACAGCATAGCAGCTGTTTAAAGTCCGCCCACTTAAAGAAAGAGAGCGCGCATGCTATTTGGGCTTGGAAAAGAAAAGGATAGCGATAGACTCGTATATACTTTGCATCATTTTGGAGTAGTTTATTATTTAAATAGAGAAATAGTTATTTTTTTAATCAATTAATTATTTATGTGTATATTTACTATGTGACACTAAAGTATATATACATCTTTAGTAAAAAAGAAGGTTATAGTGATACATATATAATACTACCCTAATTAAAAATGTTGATTGAAAAAAATTAAAAAAATGTACTACATGCAAATTATAAATCTATAAATGTAAACAGAGAAATTGAAATCAATTGAAACTATTGGAAAAAATCAAAACCCATAAATGTGAATTTTTTTAATCAGGGTAATCTTGCAAATTTTATTTTTATTTTATAAGAAGACAAAATAAAAAACAACAATTAAAAATTTAATTATTTATTCATTGTAGCACAGGAATCGACACTAGGGTTCAACTGTTTTGATTCTTCTTCAGTAGTAGATACATAGGTAAGCTCCTAAAAAAAAAATGCGATTAAATGAAAATGTTTGATATATAAATTTTATAAACTTCTTGATAAAAATAGTTGATTGAAAACATCCTCATTAATTGTTACAAAAAAGGAAATCAGATCATTTTCTTGTTTAATTTATAAATTGCGGTTTTTAAGTAAATTACAAAAAAAAAAATATGTGTTTCGAAAATTAACAAAACCATAGGTGAATTTTACTAACAACTAGCTTTTGCCCGCGGCTTCGCTCGCGTAATCAGTCGAAAATCTAAGAAGATTTATACAAACTTTCATCCCCTATTTTATCCCCTTAGGGGTGGAATTTATCAAAATCCTTTCTTAGCGGATGCCTACGACATAACATCTACCTGCATGCCAAATTTCAGCCCGATCCGTCCAGTGGTTTGGGCTGTGCGTTGATAGATCACTATATCAGTCACCTTTGAGTTTTATATATTTAGATTATTTAAACATGAACAAAATATAGAAGATGTAGGCATTAGCTAAGATAATTTTAAAGATTCAATTATTATGTACTTACTGTATATTCAGCACTAAAATTAAGAAATTCTTCGTTATATTTTTTATTCAAAACGGTCACTTTTTTGTAGCACGTGGTATGATAACCTACAAATTGAAGAGACGCACTGGGTAGCTCAACAAAATTGTATTTAAAGTGTTTTTTTTTTTACGAAAAGCTAACTTTAATACACAGTTTTTAAAAGTTTCATCATTAAAATCAATTATTTCATCATCCGATCCACATAAAAACACTTTTTTGCCATTTTTTCCAACAATAAATAGTAGCACTTTTTTTTTTTGAATGACATCTCGCAGGTCAACCTAGAGGAGGTTGTGTGCTGTTTAACCGGACTTTTCTGTGGATGCCATAGATGACTCTAGGGCCTCCAGCCAGAGCTTAAAACTAAGTGACCACACGCTAAGGGCAACCCCTGTGGGGTACGAACCTCGGCTTGGGGCGTCACTGAGGGAGGACAGCGCAAGGGACAGGCTGGATCGCAATGATATCATTATTTAGGGGCTGATTTAAAACTACAGGCTCAGCGACGCGGGCTGGCTCATGCAAGGGTCGGGGGGGGCATTGACTTGGACGTCGCGGCGGGCGACCTCAGCGGCGAGGACGGAATGACGTGGTCAGTCTGTGTATGTGTTTATGAATCGTGCTGGTTTCCCTACGGCTCTCCTGGAGGAGAGTGATGGGGTCATCGGGGGTGACGAGGGTATGCCTGGGGCGGCGAATAGAACTGATACGCGATGGATCGTATCGGGCAGCCGATGCGATTAGCGTGTTGGGGTGCCTAGTGGCAGAGTCGAAGAAGCGGAAGTCACTCGGAGCAATATTTTACTTTTTAAAATTCGACAACCGCAATTCTGGACAGACTTTTCGCAGGCAACCCTATACCACCGTATTCAGAATAACATAATCTTTAATTTCATTTAAATTTCATTAAATAAACAGACCGTTGCAAAATGCTAGTACAGATTTACCTGTTTATACCTGGCAACCCGATAGTTGTGACCGGAAAAGAATAGGCAACCTAACGTTTGCATATTCTATGGGCTTCATACTTTCGATTGGTATAGAATTTATCTAATAATCATACCGGTGAAATGTTTAAAAAAATATTATTTTTAAATTATTAATTAAACATATTCTGGACTGAAATTTGCTAGGCAACCCATATGAATTATATTTATTGACATATTAAATTAAATATAAAATACGTTTCATTAAATAAGCATCTCGGTGAAGGTCGTTCTATATCGGGATCTTAGACTACAGGTTATTCGCTTCGATGCCCGTATTTTAACTCGGTCTATCACAGCTCACTGCTGGACAGTCTTCAATACTTATGATCCTCTTTCTGCCACCAACTGCCATTGATACTTACTATTGAAAAATTCTTGTAGAAGACTTGTGATCTTGACTTTCTGTTTCTTCTCGATCAATCGGTTGTAATGCTGTAAATAAGAATCAGTGCTCTGCGATTTAGCTTGCTCCTCCATTATTTTTAGTTCTTCTGGCTTCATTAGCCCTTCGTGCTCCTTCATATCTGGGAAAAGACTGAGTGCCGACGTGTAGGCGTAGTGGCTAATGCTTACAAGCTGTGAAAGAGGAAAATTTATTCTAATTATACTTATACATATAAGATTTCTACGATTGTACAACTAAGAAAGAAGTTTAAGCCATCTTTTGGCACCTGCCAAAAACCAGACAGTTTTTTTAGGGTTCCGTACGTCCGAATACAAAAACGGAACCCTTATAGGATCACTCGTGTGTCCGTCTGTCTGCCGCTTACCTACAGTCAATTATCTCCGAATCTATTAGACCGATTAAGTTGAAATTTGGTACACATATCAATTCCTGTGACCCAAGCACAGAGGTGTGACGTGAATAGATGAAATCTGTATATGGGAGGTAATTTTTTGGGGGAAGGGGACAATTAAAAAAATAATTGAAAACTGCATCGTGTGACATATCAAATGAAAGGTAACTAACCTAACCTAAAATTTTGAAAAAAATACAGAATTTAGTTTTCTACTTATAGATTATAGGAAAACCTATAAGAAGTCCATGATATTAAAATAACATAGTAAATCACTTAATATTGTGCGTATGGTAAATCACTCAATTTTGAAAACTGCATCGTGTGACATATCAAATGAAAGGTCTTGTTGAGAAGATCTTTAATGTTTTTTTTAATGTATTTTTTTTTTTTGTAATTTTAAAATAGTTACCAAATTATTCAAGAAAATAGACGAAAGTTGACCATTCCCCCCCCCCTTATCTCCGAAACTACTGAACCTAAAATTTTGAAAAAATACAGAAATTACTTTTCTACTTATAGATTATAGGAAAACCTATAAGAAGTCCATGATATTAAAATAACATGGTAAATCACTTAATATTGTGCGTACCAATCTTCAATTATTCGTAAATTTCAATTCATCTATTATTTGCGGTTAAAATTATAGGTAGGCAAAAAATAAATCTTCACGCGAGTCCAACTCGCACTTGGCCGGTTTTTTTTAATAAATTGCACAAATGTTTACCAATACCGTCCGGGTCCCCCTTGTTGACGTCATTTTTGTAAGCGCCGCCAGAAGATCATGAATTGCGTATATTTTAATTTGATTAATACTATTTAATAATACCTTTAATAACTAAGAACATTTCTTTGCAAATACAGATTAAAATATATATCGTACCCTTATTGCAAAAACCGATTATCTGCATCAAAATTCGAGCGAAAATGGGTTTTACCTGTAGCTTCGTCGTGACTTGAGGATTCGATTTCTATATTTAACTAAAATTGGTTTAAAAATGCAGATAATCGGTGTTTGCAATAAGGGTACGATATATACAGAACTTAAGTAAGATTACTTAAATATTCTAAAATAACATATACATACCTAACTAAATCTAAATATTTACATAAGATAAAATTAAAACTTAAAATATTATTAAAATACCTAAAAATAAAAACACAAAAAGAGGAAGAGACACTTAGGCATCAAAGAACTCCTACGCATCGCTGCAATCCGGGAACGTGCCCAGAAAATTGGCAGCATTGCCACGTTGGATGGCAATACTTATTCTTTTACCAAAGAAAGAACCAGCCCTCTGGTCACGCGAAGTGCTGATCAGTCGGCGAGATATCCACTTAAAAAGGATACGCGCACTTGGACCCCAACCCCATGCCCCGAGCGTTTCGACCCCAAACGGCTCTAAACTGTAGCAACCGTTAAGGTTACAGTATTTGCGCCGTTTGAGGTTCTCAGCAGCCGCAGGAGCAGCGCCAGCACAGCCCACCGTGCTTGAAACGTGGGATGGCGCAAGGGTATCGACACAGGCCATTCTGTCAGGTCTTTTCCCATCGTCACGTACCAAGCCATTTGGTTCTAAAACCGCTGGTACGCCGGCGGAGGAAAAAGCTTGACGAATAATGCCGTTGATGCTAGCGTGACGAGCTATGTGACCTGCGCTCCTGCTGCAGGACAGGCCATAATGCCCGAGGTTGTCGACAGCTTCACCGCAGAGGCAACGATGCGGAGCAACACAAGGTGCGCCTAAGCGAAGGCCTGTAGCGAGCCGAAATGAAGCATCATCCAACATGGTACCAATGGTGGATAATGGGAGTGCTTGAACCATAATCCCGACTCCCTCTCCCCCACAGCCAGCAGACGGGCGCAGTCCGCAGTATTAGTTGACGTATTTAACAGGTTATTCCGTATAATACGTATACTGCGAAGTCTTTGAGAGGACAGGTAGTCGGGCAAATCCGTATTGGGAAAAGCCATTTTCCAAGCGTTCAACGCATCAGTCAAAAACGGTACCTCAAAATCAACCAGAGTACTAGATAAAATGTTTCTGGTTAATTGTTCAGTACCGTAGACCGAGGAGAGGAAGGCCGGCAAACTAATACTTGAAATTTTCCGTTAAATTGAAAGACGTATAAATGTTTAAATTCTCAAATGATTATTTGGGTGCTTTTTTCAAAATAGTCTTAAAACGCGTGGGAAGACAATTTATACCTACATCTAATTTTATTAACTTGGTATAAAATGATATTAATCAACCAGTACTTCCTTCATTTCCATTTTAATATGGTCTCCCACTATTTATAATTCCGTGCTAGTTTTAAAAGGCGATTCAGGAACATAAATTACTGTATCCTTCTAAATCGTTGACTCTGTCGCGATATTAACAAACAAACATGTCAGTATATAGTCTCATTCATAAAAAAAAAAACATTATTATTTATTTAAATCTTTGTTAAAAGACTTATATCACAGGTTTAATACTTTTTTTTTGACGAGTAATATTTTAACAAGATTAATTTAGTTCCTTTTGTATTACCTAATTAGCCTGAGCCAGATTTTTACAAGCAGACCTACATCATTCGCTCTGATAACAGTCACCTTTGACGCAACAAAGATCCAATCATACAACATAACCTTAAATAAGGTCGAATGGCAGAAAGCGAGCGTAGGACGACTACCCACAATACAACCCACCTGTAAAAGGTCGAGGGGACAGTTCAGCTTACCTTACAATGAGTCAATGTAACCACGGTACAAAGAGTGGGGATTCCATACAAAAGAACCAGTAACCCTACATGAGAGCCCGGGCCTATAACGCGTTCTGTTTTCGTCTCTCTCAATTCATTGGACGTCACCAAGCAGTAACCGCTCTCTATTATGTAAAGCTCCCTAGTCACTGTGCCCCCGTAGAATACTATTTCGCCAGGTGGTAGAATTATGTCTCTTGCCGCTGTGAAATTAATTTATTATTATTTCAATCATCTGTAATTCATAAGGGTTGAATTGATTGGTGAATCTTCACTGCTATTGCCGTAAGAACTGTCACCAATTAGGTAGGCCTGTTAAAATTTTCAAATAAAGTCTTGACTCTTCCCCATATTCCTCAAGCTCGATATCAAACAATTGGGCCTTGACTTCTAAACTCGTGAGTTGGCCAGTTCCTTCCGAGCCGTTTGTAGTTTAGATGATTGCTGTCAATTAAAGATTGGTACCTACTGCCTATTAGGAATTGGAAGTCTGTTTCATTGAATTAGTTTTAAGTGTCGAATCACAAGTCGAAAATTAATTTTTGTTGAAGGCTGGCTTATATGAACCAGAATTCTGCTAACCTTCCGTAAGTGTATGAATATAAGCCTTATTCTTCACTTGAAAGAACTTGATAGATGTTAGTGCTTTGAATCTAGCTTGATGTAAGACTTTCTTTCTCAATTCAGAAGGGACCACTGTCTTCTCTAACCAGTTGTCATCTGTCAGTTCTACGCCCTGAAATAATAATATTGAATTCATTAGTTAATAAGCCCTGTAAAATAAATTTCCTTGTTCTAAAAACTTTACCGAATTATATTGCCACTGCAGCTCATAGAAAGCCATAATCCGAGATTTGATTGCTGGATGCATATTGTTTTCGCTCATGAATTTATCTATCGTTATGATCACTTCCAAAAAGGCCGTTTTTGTTCTGCAGTTAAATAAATAGATTTATTTTGACAATGATACATATTTCTATTGCCGACCGAATTAACGAAAAGTACAGACATTCATTAGTGCCAACAAATTGATTCAAACATTTTTTGTTACGTGTTTTGTCATGATTATACTTATAACAATTACATGTGGGTTGTTGTTACCTTGACCAATGTGTGACAACAGCGGAAAATTCGGACACACAATACCCAGAGAGCAGAACACCATAGAGGCTTAGAAAAGCTATGAATGCCATGTCGTAGATGTCTCCGGGCGTGTAGTCCCCATAGCCGACCGATAGCAGAATTGTTGTAGCAAAGTATACAGACGTTATTATTGGGTATTTAGTTCTGGGGGAAAAGGTTAACACTTTGATATAATCTAAAGATACAGTCCCTGATGGGCCTACCACACGCACAAGCTTCACCACAGTTTTGCCTGCGTAAGCCCGGCCTGCGCGTACTTGCCTGTGTGTCTGGTTGGGCGTTCAGTGTTTAGTGTTGCCAACACAGATATAGTTTTACCTAGATAACGCAAGAGCAACTACTTTGCGTGCCAAAAATCCGTACTAGCTTACGACCAAAAATCGTAAGTGGACATTTTCGCGCTCGTCTAAATCAGTCTATCGTTAGTTGGACGTCAGTTTTACGTGACTTGTAATATTAAAATGGTTAATTGTGCTGTGGGACGAGGGGGGCACCGTAAGCGGGGGAGTATATCAATCGATTTGGTTTTCCCATGACTAAATAGTTTTTGTGACACCATAACAGGTTGTCAAAAAATGGCACGCTTGGTATTCATACAGATCGTGATACTTGCGTTATCTAGGTATATCTATATCTGTGGTTGCCGACCGTGTATTGGTTTTTTCATGCGAGAAGCTTGCGCAGGTAAAACTGTGGTAAAGCTTGTGCGTGTGATAAAGATATAATAGTAATTTGTAATAACATGAGTGGTATCACAGGTGGTATAAAATTTACAGGTCTTATTAATAAATTATGACGTAGCTGCATGTTTTGCCATCTAGGCATGGCGTACAAATTTTTTGGTTGAAACATAGGGTGAAGTTAAGTTCAAACAACCAACGTCATTAAAAGAAAATAAAAGAGAAGTTTACAATAATGACTGTAACTTAACAATTTTAACATTAAAGAAATACTTATCACAATTGAATTTCAGACGCTTTTAAATTAATCACTTAAAAATTCCGATAAGCTGTAATAGCATTTAGCTAAACAAAAATTTATTTGTATTTTAAACAGTCTAATAGGTTATTGTTTAATTTCTGTGGGAATTTTGTTATTAGTGATTAGTACCAAATAGAAGATACTTTTGTGCATAAGTGCTGTGCTTGGTCGAACTATTTCTAGCCTGTTAACATCACGACGACTTCGGTTGGTAACATCTGTCATTTTTTTAAATAGCTTAGGATTAGTGTGAACAAAATTAGCTACTTCATAAATAAAGAAGGAAGACTTAAAACTTTTTTGCTTAATGAAATAAGGTTTGCAACTGTCAGTAATTTTTAGTCCGAACATGGCCCTGATACACCTTTTTTGGGACTTGAATATAATTTCTTTATTAACGGAGTTTCCCCAAAATGTAATGCCAGACCTTATTACAGAACTGACTATACCATGATAGGCGGTAAGAAGCGCATCAGTGCTTAATGCTTATAATAGCAAGTTTAAATAGTGCATAAGCCGGAAATAAATTTATTCTTTTGTTTAAATGTTCTGTGTGTTCTTTCCAATTAAACCTACTCGTAAATTTTTTTGGACTCTAACTAAAATTGTTCTTTGGTAACTAAAATTGAGGTTTGGTGATGCTAAATGTTGACTTACGTACATATTTTTTCTTTTATCCACATTTATTTTTAAATTAATGTTATTTAACCATTTAATTATTTCACCTATTGTTTCATTTATTTCGCTTTCAAAGTTATCTTTATTTTTGGGGTTTATGGTGACCGTACTGTCATCAGCAAAAACTGATATGGGATAATTTTTAATTCTGGGTAGGTCGTTTATGTAAATAATTAATAATAAAGGACCCTGTGGAACACCGTTCGTTCCTTTGATTTTATACTTCTTTTTTACTTGAGATGTTTATTTTAGAAATTTCGGTATATTCTTTACGATTTATCAAATATGTTTTGATGAGTTCTAGTACATTTCCCCTGATTCCATATTCTTCTCATTTACTGAGGAGAATGTCATGGTATTATTTGTGCGACTAATGTCAATTTGCATGCCAGAAGGTAAAATGTAGCTGATCTTATTTATCTATGTTCAATATCTAATTCTGTACCTACCTACATTTAGAGCAAATAAAGTTCTGATTCTGAACATAATCGAAAGCCTGGACCATGTCGCAGTAAATTGCACAGACCGGCTTCCTTTTGTCTACGCTAGCCATGACGTTATTTATAAAATCAAAGAATTCAAAGATAGCCATATTAATGGTTTTATTTTTTCGAAAACCTTTTTGATCGTCTTAAGAATATTTCGTTTTTCTAAATAATTGTAGGTTTGCATATAATATGTAGATATATTTTGCGGTAAGAAGCGCATCAGTGCTTAATGCTTATAATAGCAAGTTTAAATAGTGCATAAGCCGGAAATAAATTTATTCTTTTGTTTAAATGTTCTGTGTGTTCTTTCCAATTAAACCTACTCGTAAATTTTTTTGGACTCTAACTAAAATTGTTCTTTGGTAACTAAAATTGAGGTTTGGTGATGCTAAATGTTGACTTACGTACATATTTTTTCTTTTATCCACATTTATTTTTAAATTAATGTTATTTAACCATTTAATTATTTCACCTATTGTTTCATTTATTTCGCTTTCAAAGTTATCTTTATTTTTGGGGTTTATGGTGACCGTACTGTCATCAGCAAAATCTGATATGGGATAATTTTTAATTCTGGGTAGGTCGTTTATGTAAATAATTAATAATAAAGGACCCTGTGGAACACCGTTCGTTCCTTTGATTTTATACTTCTTTTTTACTTGAGATGTTTATTTTAGAAATTTCGGTATATTCTTTACGATTTATCAAATATGTTTTGATGAGTTCTAGTACATTTCCCCTGATTCCATATTCTTCTCATTTACTGAGGAGAATGTCATGGTATTATTTGTGCGACTAATGTCAATTTGCATGCCAGAAGGTAAAATGTAGCTGATCTTATTTATCTATGTTCAATATCTAATTCTGTACCTACCTACATTTAGAGCAAATAAAGTTCTGATTCTGAACGTAATCGAAAGCCTGGGTCATGTCGCAGTAAATTGCACAGACCGGCTTCCTTTTGTCTACGCTAGCCATGACGTTATTTATAAAATCAAAGAATTCAAAGATAGCCATATTAATGGTTTTATTTTTTCGAAAACCTTTTTGATCGTCTTAAGAATATTTCGTTTTTCTAAATAATTGTAGGTTTGCATATATTATGTAGATATATTTTTCAAAGACTTTAGATAAGATGGGAATATGTGCTATGAGTCTAAGAACTCATGTTTTCTTTGTCCTTTTTGAATAATGGTTTCACCATTGTAGTTTTTAGATTTAGGTAGGCCCATTAGGCCGCGCCGCTTCAGTAAATGGTACTTATTTCGTTATCGTTAACTTAGTTAAAAAGCAGTTGGCGGTGGCTGTCACCTTAAAGCTTCTGTGAGTTCCAAAAACTATGAAAAGTAAAAAAAAATATGAGGATTTGATGGCTTGGCTAAAACGAGGTGGCATTGGCACACTCGGCTATAGTTTCTACATATTAATGGCGTATCAGTAGTTCTCGTATGTGATATTGATCCCACTGGATATTAGGCAATATCAATGCAAGTTCTTTCGTGGCCGGTCATAGGTACACCAAGTACGTGTCCATAATGCAACTTAGGTTTTGCGGTTAATTTGAAAATATAAGCAGTACACTCGTCACTCACTCTAAATTCATAAATACGTAGGTATAGGTACGCGGTAACGAAGGTCGTCAGAATTTATAACGACTGCTGTCTTTAAAATGAGTCATAAAAATAAATCATTCAGCGGAAAAGTTTAATAGACTGCTTGATGAATCATGAATCCCTCTGATCCGAAATTATCTATTACGGTGTTAATGTGTTTCATGCAGTGCATATGCATCTTGTCCATGAAATATTTATGCCACATAGGTACGCAATATTTCGGGTAAAGAAATTAGAAACCTCAGACAAATTAGAAATCGATAAACCTTGGTCTGACTCGTTCCTCTCATTTAGAACTTTCTGGTATAAGTAAAAGTTAAGATACTTATACAAGATTAGTATCAAGATTTTACTTGGTTGATCTGTATCCGCGTTTTTGGTCTTCCCAAATTAATGCTCTGCTGAACCAAGAATTTTCCGAGCACCGGTTCACAAAACAAGACTCCATGTATAGTATGACGCCGGACCAGTAGCACAGTAAACATATGTATGTACAATACTTCACTATCTGGAATTTAAAATGTTATCTAAGTATGAAATAGGCACTTACTGAAATAGTGTAAGAACAGGTGTACGCTCACCTTAACAAGAAGTGAATTGTATAACAATTTTCTTT
The DNA here is from genome assembly GCA_950005045.1 of Agrotis exclamationis. NCBI lineage: Eukaryota > Metazoa > Arthropoda > Insecta > Lepidoptera > Noctuidae > Agrotis > Agrotis exclamationis. Next base: position 10,426,145 of record OX465426.1, on the reverse strand, counting down.
CTAAATTCTCGAAAAAACTCGACAGCCTCCAAACTAAGCAAAGTTTTGTTCCTTTACACAAATAAAACAAGTGGTCTCTATAGTTATCGTGGTATTTTACGGTTTGATGTATCGTTACAATATATTCGAACGGTATTATGGCTACCACGTCCAAATAGAAGCCAAGAGTGTTCATCCTGTAACCCACTATGTTTTTGAAATCCTTTATGTACTTCTTTTTAGTTTTTACTGCAGTAACTGATGTCATGAAAATATTGAGTATCAGCGAAATGGTAATAATTATCTGAGCATAGAAATAAATTCCATCGGGGAACTTCCGCCAAAATCCTATTAAATAAGGATAAACGAGGCATATATAGAATACTATGCAAAGCATGTACAGTTCCCAGTATTTGACGAGCGGACATTCAGCTTCTAATATCCAAGGAAATTTGGGTTTGATGCAAGTAAACATTGCCGTTTTCTTCTTTACGTGTTCCGAAATGATGTATAGGTCAAGGCAACTTTCATCAAGGTGGTCATCTTTCGTCAAAGTGTCGACATCCGATGCACCTGGAGTTGTGATGAATTCTGATTAACTTTTCTGGTATAAAATTCCAGAACTTTTCTGATAGTCTCTATACAGACAACGTGATACAGGCCTTGTAAAATTAAAAAAAAAAAACGAATAAGTAATAGGAATATGTAGAATCGAGTCGATAAAAATCGGTGATAAATAAAGGACATAGGAAGGAGACTGATGACTCATTTTAAAGGTGTCGTTCAAAATACCTTGAATATATCTCAATTTATCTTTCAAACATTTAATACTGCTCTTCTTTCGATCCTTAGACGCGTATATATTTAACGAAAATTCGGCACCATCCCCTAACTTCATTTTTCTAAGCCGACTTCTGTTGATTCGCTCTTGAATCTCAGAGCGCATAGAATCGACGAGGTCTGGGTATGTGATCATCAGTTTTATGAATTTAGTTTTTTCTAAGACTTGACATTCGACGTAAGTAGCTGCTTTGACTGTGCAACGTGCTGTAAGCGTATAAGTTTAGATAAGTTAAAAGGTAATTTTATAAACATTTATCATTTTACTGATAGCTAAATTATTTACCCGGTATATTGTAGACTAAAGAAATTTCACCGAAACAAGTTCCCTTTGCAAATGAAATCATTGGACTTTCATCATCTTCGTCTGATAATAATTCTAATACGCCACTGGTGATGCATACCTGCAACGTTAATGCATCAACTTCGTAACAAACAGATTCTATTATACTAATTAATATTTTAAATAGATGTTATGCATGCAGCTTTACCATAATAGTCTTGTTCTGGTTATGGCTATATACGACATCTCCTGGTAAATAAAACTGGTGTGTCATGTCTAAAGATAATCTCCTAAGGAATGCTTCCGGTAACTTCCTAAATAATAGGGAGCTAAAGAGTGGAACGGCATTCAAGTCGTAGCAGATTTCCATCTGTAAAGGATAGGGTAGCAGTGCAAGTAGCTTCGGTTTGAAAACTCCTGATTTTTGGTACCAGAGATCTTCGTAATACCTGCAAAGGACATGCATTAAGTTAAGGATTATGTTCTTCACTGTACTTTATTGTATATTGTATAGTAATGAACATTCTAAATTGTAGAACAGCTGCTTACCCGATAATACGCTTTGTAGTGTCCGCATCCATTTGAATCAACCTTAGGTGGTTTTGTATTTTCTTTAGTTGCCTCACATATTTGGAACGTCTTGTGGTTATAGTAATGAACTGTGATGTTAAGGAACCCACAAATACAACTGTTGTTAGTAGAAAGCCGAGTAATGTCGCCAGTATTGCTATGACTCTTTCAGCACTGGTCACTGGATACAAGTCTCCGAGGGCGTTTGTAGTAAGAAACATAACTGACCAATATGTGCAGACATAGTACCAGTCAAGCGTTTCCTCAGTTGGTAAATATATTGCTGCTAGCGACCACGATGTTCGAATTTTAGTTATGTCAAAACTTGTATTTGCAAACAAATACCAAACACATGCCCAGGTATGAACGGATAGAAAGAAAAGTATCAAATACTGTGACAAGAACGTTGTCCACTGATTACTGCCTGCTTGCGAAGATCTGTTGTAGAAATGTTCAATGATCCTATACACTCGTACCGTTGCTATCAAAGGTGCAATCGCGTGAAAATTGAATTGCAATATATTATCGCCCACCAAATACAAGAACGAGTACGGGATTGCTAGGATTATGTTAAGAATTACTTTGAATGTATCCGGCTCTACGAGGTTTAGAGTTTTCCTCCATTTCTTAAAAAACTTAAGTCCAACAATGATAAAGACATCAAAAGCAAATATGAAATTAAAACACAATATAATGACAATGGCCCAAAACGGTCTTTCGTTAGATGCGTAGAATGTATAAACGCAAGAGTCCAGAATGTATGCAATGAACAGGGTTGTAAGTATGAATATTTTCCATACAGGGTTCGAATAAACTAGCAGGATTGTTCGCAGTTTGCTATTTGTAGAAAATTCTGATCTTCCTTCTTGTAATATGGCATAAGTTTTTTGTCGATGTGCTTCATCTATTTCTAGGCGAACATTAGCGATTCCAGAGGCAGAAATCCTTGGTGGTACTGAATCTGTGGTCAGATTAGATATAGTTTTTCTACGCCTGTACTTGTAGATATCCAGGCGCTCATCCTCGTAGTCGGCTAACAAAATATCAAATCATCAAAATTTCCATTAATACATAATAGCTAACTAGATAATGTTTCCAATGAAAGGCTTACACATTCTTTGACGAAGTTTTAACCAGCTGGAAGTTTACGTTCAGGATTATTTCAGATCACGTATTTAGCAATCCAGTATTTTATAACTTGTCAAAATAAAATATTTTTATCGTCTAGATGGTTTCAAAGGTTTGTAAAATCTAGTAAGCATATTTTGTCTCATAAAATTAAATGGGTCGTTGATTTACGAAGAATACAGGAAGCGGGAAAGAAAGTTTGGGTATTAAATAAAAATAATAAATATGAAACTTGGTAGCCAGTGAGCCCGACAAGGCATTTCTATGTCATCGTTTGGTTAAGATCAAAGATGGGAAGCTTGTAGTAAATGGTCACACGATGGTAGGGTGACGCAATGTTTTCCTCGCCACACAAATCGTAGGCAGAAAGCCGGACATGTAGATATCCAAGACGCAAAGCTCTGCGCACGGCACTCCAACCTACATACATGAACATAAAAATTGTTGCGGACTTGACGTTATTTTAATTTCATATTGTACACCACATGCTGTTTATTCGAAAAAAGAAAACACAATGTAGGCAGTGATCTGTGATACCGACGTTTTAACGATGCGCTGTCGATCAAATAATTAACTTCAAATATATTTATTGCTCGCTTTTGTATATGTTACTGTTATAAACGGCTGTTTTGATAGATTTTTATGGGGATACGATAAAACAGTCTAATGTGTGTGTGTACATTCTAATCTCCTCACGTGTAAAATTACGATCATATCTAAAGTTATGCTGTGAAAACAAAGCGATTTGCGAAGTTCCTATTAGAGCATTGAAGGAATTGAAATTGCTAGTAACATTTGCAATCGAATGTTTTTATTATTGTCTGAGCGTTAGATACCTACTACTGATAGCAGCATTAGTCGGTTAACATCTTCGTATATCCAAGTTCTATAGCGCCTAGATAATTAGAGTCCGAACGAGCTGCCATACCCGGTGCGGCCGCATAATCACGATGCTTTTATGGTAGTCAAGCCCGTGTATCGGTGAAAAATGTTGTCATAAAACGATTTTAAATACTTTTAGCATTTCGCAGCACATTTAATTCACTCTAAGCAACCTCCTTGTTAGTCAATTCTGTGGTAGGTAGGTATTATTTATTTAAGGAAAATGTCTTCTAAACCAGAAGGTGCAACCATCTTCAGTATTACGTAAACGTTGCTGCAGTCAGTAAATTGTAATTAATCGCAGGTAGGTAATAAATACATGCAAATGGTCTTCTCAGATTGATTTTATGGGAAACAATAGTTTGTTAGACAGGATGAAGCTAAGAAATAATGTTATTTAGATTTGTTTTAATAAGATTGCCTTGTTGCATACCGCTAAGCAATAACTTTTCATGGCACAGATAGGTAATTGTGGAATTTTATTATATTATTAATTACAAACTGTGCAGCTATGTTAACTAATAAGGCATAACATACTCGTATGACCCTTCTATTTGAGATGTAGGAGCGTTATAAAGCTTTCAATTCAGAAATAATAGCGGAATATAGAGCGTGGAACTTGCGTGCTTAATCCGTTTAATTCGATAGATCCACGAGAACATCAGATAGGGGTCAATTATCCATTTATCCTTTTAACGGAATTGATAAAACGTAACTAACTTGGGTGATTTTAATTGATCGAATGTGCTCGCTTTGTTAAAAACGAATTTCGACGGTGGTATAAAGTTAAATTTTTATCAGAGCAATTGGTGTTTAAGAAGTTAATTAGAGGTTTTACCAAAATATCTGTCTTGCTTTGGAATCCAAATTTGCCAGCCAAAGTTTGGATAGCACCTCACTATAACGTTTGGTGATATTCTTAAAAAAAAGCTAAACACCGCCCAAGTTTCTTTTCTTGCTTGTCTTAAATGTCCAGAACGTAGTCTATACGTTGTTAAAATAATTTCTGGTCGATTATGGTGCAAAAATAAGCTTTAGAATCACCATTAGTGACAAAGGCTGCACAAGATAAGTAAGAAATGACTATAGTTTGGCACCGTTAAAATTTTCTGTCTACATAGAAAAATAAGAGATTGTGAATATTCAGAACGGAGCACTTGATACCTACTCGTATGTTCAACAAATTCGCTTCAAGATTTGAAGATACTCTAATGTCTGGACTCTGGAAACATTTTCAAAATCACGTGCATAGTTTTAAAAATGAATTAAATTTATATTAGCAGCCCTCTTCCGGTACCAACGGGCAGTTGACATTATCTATCGATCCGTTTTATTTACTAAATGCTATCCTAATTTTTGCATACAGCGAAGATACTTAGTTTGTAGGTATACCTATTGTTTCGTGCATAATGCGATGTCTAATAATGTAGTTATTGGAAATGATATAATTATTTTGATCGATGTTCGATTGTGTACAACAGAGAAACTTTATAACTTTTCTCACGTGCAGAGAGCACGCTTCTTAGAAGTACTTCCATAAAGATTTAAGTCCATAAACTAAAACCATTAAACATATAAATTATTGAGCAATCACACTCCATTTATGTTTTTAGCACATTGCGTAACTTTAGTCTTTAATAATATGAAAAACAATTCTCCATTCGCCCACAGTTTTCCTTTTATGTAAAAAGAGAAAAAAGTCTCTAACTTTATGAAATATTGTGTGTAGGAGTTTGAGGAGGAGCTTGTGTTGTTATTGCTTTGCTACGTGACGTGAATCAGGTGCATTATAGAAAATAAAAAACAACCAGATACCTAAAGTCCTAAGATCGGCCTGCAAAGGTCAAATTGCAAACGATTTTTATTTGAATGCTGGTGATCTCCTCAAATTATTTACTGAAGAAATAACATGCTATACCTAATAGTTTGGTATCTGCTTAATAAAAACCAAGGGTCTATTTCTTCTAAAGACTTCTATCATCTCGTTATAAACGAATTCTACTTATAATACAAGTCAAAAGTTTCGAGCTATCAGCCAGTAATTATTGTGCTTCGATCTCCAATATGACACGTAAAGTTCTTAATACAAAACTGATAATTTAGACTTGAGTTTAACGTCCTTCTAAAATAGCTAAACATAGAAATCAATTTGTTAGTTATTGGAAAGGTGAATCGTCGCTCAACCAAATTCATAAAGAACTATCTTGATTTGCAATAGGCTTAATAAGTCCTTGAGCCTAATTACTCGTGACAAACCAACTACCGGAGCTGTGCAAACGATTGGAAATGTCAGCTGTAGTTTAGCGAACAAATAAATCTATTGTTTTCGTTACAGGAAGTTTCTGGAGAATATTTTTACTTTATTTTGCTCCATCTGGACAAATCATGAATAGCAATGGAACGCAGGTCATTAGAGAAGTGTTGAATATAAATGTTGATAGACAAAGAGAGAAGGGAAGGGCAAATAAAAGATGCGATAGATCGTGTAGGGAATGATCTGAACGAAAAAGGAGTAAAAGTTAGTGTGACAGCAGATAAAGAAGAATGGAAATTAAGTGTTTGCAATGACTCCACCAGGAGTCGACTGACTACTTTCTTTCTTCTTCTTTTCTCAATGATTGACTTAAATTGTGACACGCGACAAGGACAATAAGGTGTGAAGTGCGGCATACATATTTTTTGCTTTCAGCTGATGCTTACTTTGGAGGTCGCGGGACTGTGTCGTCAGGTAACCTTTTTCCTGGAACGTAGGTAAAGGGCTATTGAAGGATCACCGTGGATTTTAATCAGTAGAAGTCTGACAGTAGGGTTGAGGAGTCATTTCAAAATAGCTGATGCTTACTTATTTGTCGCTTTTATTTGCTTATCGCTTCAACTCTCCGAGATCTTTGCTTTTTATTGTTTTACAATTTAATAAAGCTTACCTTAGGTAGGTACCGTAGTACTTTTTTTACTTAAGTCAACGCTTTTTTTTATCGTGATAAAATCATCAAATGAGTCCTCCCACCCATACTGCCAGACTCGTACCGACTAAAATCCACGGTGTCCTTCAATAGCCCTTTACGTTCCAGGGTCACGGTAATTCGATAAGTCCCGCGACCCCGGCAGGGTTGTCCCTCTAGAGGGGGAGCCCCGTCATTATGCTGACACTCTTTGAGCCGCGCGTGAAACACAACGCGCCATCGACCCGGGCATGGTCCAAGGTTTGACAGCGAGTCGCCCATTACTCGCCGCACGCATGCCCGCGCCTACGGTGGCCGGAGATCGTCTGCCGACGTCCGTCGCCGTGGGCGTCTACCACTGCAGCTGGGGTGGAAAGAAGACGCTGTCCTCTCCCTCACACGGCCCGCCTCCTCTTTCGCGAGCATAACTGCTACGCAGAAGGAGGCGACCGCTTCCCACTCCTCGCCCCGCAGCATGGCCTCGACCAATGCCGGGCGCTAGAAGTCTCCGCCTATCGCCGTTGTGAGGACACGGCGGTGCTCTGCCCAAGCGGGGCAGTCCTGCACCGTATGCTCCACCGTGTCCTCCGGGCGATCCTCGCAGTGGTGACACCCAGGCGTTTCTTACATCCCCATTCGACACAGGTACCTCCCGAAACTTCCGCGTCCGGTGAGGACTTGCGTCGTGCGGTAGGTAACGACGCCGTGACGCCTATCCAGCCACTCCTCAAAGAGGGCTCTCTGACCGCCGCGATTGCGGCGTGCCCTACTTTACTCAATGCTTGGCAAAAGGCTCCCCAATTCTTAACTCCCTTTGCTATAGACGTAGTCAATCAAAATTTAAAAAAATACTAGGTCCCTAAGTTTATGTTGCACTAGTGGCCCGTCCCAGCTTCGCACGGGTATCGAACAAAGCTTAAACATTTGGTTTGGATAGGTGAGCCCGTTCTTGAGTTATAACATTACAACGAAAAGTGGCATTGAAATTTATATATTAGACTAGCTTTTCCCAGCGGCTTCGCTCGTCCCCCGCCCCCCTCCTGAATTTTCTTTGCTATAAACCTCACGGAGCCCGAGACCTTTCCAACGAATGCAAAACCGTGGAAATCGGTTCGTGCGTTCCGGAGTTATAGCGTCAGGAAGGAAAACCCGACTTATTTTTATATAGTAGATTAGTTATATTATGTTTTAAATTAATTAGCTTATTGCAATACTAATCAGTTTCTGAATAGTGGCCGAAAAATGCAGAGTTTCAGAATTATATTCTGATTAAAAATAGCACTGGATTTTAGTTTGTTAAACAATTCGGTTTCAACTTCAAAAGTCTGAGCTGTGGTCTTAATATGGTGAACCAAAAAGACGCATTCTGTCACGCCTTCTGCCATTATTTTTGATCATCTTTCTTGTGAATTTATCGGGCTTACGTTGGCTAAATTTGAAGCATTAGTACTGCTCAGTATTATAATAATAATACTTAGTTGTCTAAGCAACTATGCAGACAAACGTTCAACACGTACAGCATAAGTGGGTAGGTATAGGTACTATGTACTTTTTTTTTAAACAAAAAAATTATATGTATGAAAAAGAGTTAAATAATATGTGAAAAATTTGTCAAATATTCCGTAAAAAATAGGTGCATCAAATGTACTTATTTTTTTCACGGAATAGAATTAAACTGATGTTCTGTTTTTTTACATTCAACATACATAAACAATACTTCATCTTCCATAGATAGAAATAACGTAGTGAATAGTCATGTCATGTCAACTCGTATCATTATAGTTGTAACTGGGTTGGCTAGATGGCGACTGATTCGCCTTTATTTTCTGTGGTGCGAGAGTGAGGCAAAGCGATAGCGCAGTGTAGCTAGTGCGAGCGAGAGCAGCGTATGTTATTACTACGCCTACACTGTGGACAGAAGTCGCACGCGCTCACAAAAAATCCATTCGACAAGAGCGCCGGCGCAGCCAGCGCTATATTCACCCACAACTTCACATCGGTCAATTTCAACTAGTGGTGATCGAAACTTCGATGTGTGTGGAAGTGAATTTAACTTTTCTAACATAATCTCACAAAAATAACAATAATCAGTAACTAAAGTACAATATCTTAATTGATCGTGTTGGAATAAACTTTTAACGTGTCGTTAGTTATACAAAAAAGTACTCATGATGTGTGATAATAACAGTCCTTCGACGCAAAGTATAGCGGACTACTTAGCTCAGTTGCTCAAAGACAGGAAGCAACTGGCTGCGTTCCCGAATGTTTTCATGCACATGGAGCGACTTCTGGATGAAGGTAGGTCAAAATCGTGTCGAACTATTTATAATACATCGGCAGGCGAGAGTACTAGTTCCTATCGTCGATGCTTGTCACCGAGGCGATCATAAATCGGATGCGTCGACAAATGTTACAACGCAAACGATATTAAGTTTATTTTTGTCTTCGCCCCGCCGAGTTATGGTCCAGTGGTGTTTGTAATGCGATCCTTCATTTCGAAAAGCGAAGTAAAGCAGACCGTCTCTGCCGATTTGCGGTCAGCGGTCGTTAGATTGTCGCCGACGAAAGAGATCGGTGAAATGTACATGTAGTAAACTAGTTTGGTGACTACGCATAAGTGTCTCATTTGGCTGTCCACGCAGCTGTTGTAAATAAATCTTTAACTAGTCTACTTATGGTTTTGAGGTTATATTTTAAATGGGGACGCGCGAGATGAAGGATCACAAGCCCTGGGGGTAACCTGTTCGCAGGGCCGTATTCTTGCATTCCGCGCGAGGTGGTGGAATGTCGCCACTCTGTGTAGGTACCGTACGTCCACCATTCTCAGTCATACGAGATTTATACGTAGCGCTGCGCAGGCGCACCGCTCCTTGTGCGATGTATAGCCTCGTTTTATTACCACACGTACCTAACCAGTCCATGGATACTATGTAGCCCTCCCTTATCTTTGCTACAGAGCGCCTGCCGACTATACTCGCTTGACGTTTGCAAAATAAGTCCTGCTGCAATTTGAATATAGAATGTATTTTAATGTTTATTAGTACCATGGCCATGGTAGGTATGTATTTAGTGACTCATTTGAATAAAGTATGAATTATTGTGAATTCAGCTCAATTTATGTGTTTTTAGGTTGTTTATCATTGCTATGAGCAACCTTAGCTCATTACGTATTGATCAGTATGATGTATTTTATGACAGGTAAATAGATGCCTATTCAGTTTATTTATTTAGTCACCTTTTGTTTGTACCTAATGATTTGTGTTGCTTTGTTTCCGTTTTCCTTGATTCTAATGAGAAGAGACTACAATCCTGAGTAGCTAGAGTACACTGATATTATCAACCTTAACAACATCACTTTGATAACATTATGAGGTAAAAATTTCAATTACAAACTGGTTTAGAACAGTGGCGTACCGTATAAGTGAATGCTGGTAGTTGGCTAGTAATGCCCGTTCGCTACATAAGCCCTAATTGATATTATGAGCCGGCTGATCAAGAGAACACAATCATGAAGTCTGTTACGCTGGGTGACTGGAATGTTGTTTGAAACCTTCTGTTATTTTGTTATAGGTACCTAATAAAAATAATGTTATGGCATAAATGTAATAAATTTCAAATAGTGGGCTAAAAATTGCGTTTCAGAGTAAGTAGGTAACTAACTAGAATTATGAGGATAATACGGAAACAAACACCAAGCTAAAATACTCGTAGAAAAGATAGTAGGGTCAGTCACATGACTTACAAAAACTGTCCTTACTGCCATACAAAAAACATCTGAGCTAAACAATGCTCTTACTGTCACAACTCACAAGATAGTGACGATGGATCTACAAAAACCGCCGTTATTGCCACACAATAATGCTGAGTAAGCTTCGAAAACCGTCCTTACTGCTACAAATTGGTGCCACTGTCAAAATCACCGTGTCTGTTTTTGATGTAATGTGCGAATCTTCCCTTTTGAAGACGGGTCAAATAAATTAAAATTAACATGAGGACGAAATTTGACAAAATGTACTATGTACAGAAACATGTTGCCATTTTCTGTAAAGACGTAAACTGCCAAGCTGACTGCCTATTTGAAACAATTTAAATAATAATTAAACCAATAAACATTCTAAGACAACTAGAGGCTACAGGCAGAAACGGAATTCATTGAAAAGACGACGTGTTACTTTAAAACACATTAGCGACTCAAGTCACGTATCACTGCAAAGCAAGGTCTATTCGACCGATACCTCTACATGTCATAATGTCGTACCCATAACCATTTACTGTTAGTGTTGCCCTCTGGGATTAAAGGGTATGAATACATAGTCAGTTGTACGCAATCCGCTAATCATTTACATTATAAGTATCGGAACCTATCTATTAATAGCAATGTGTGTTTCTGTTCTATAGTGACACTCACGCTTTATATTCTCAGCTAGTTATCTTTTCTTTAATTGTCAAATTGATCGTTAGTGGTTCGTTAATGAGTTTAGATATTAGCACAGGTACCTAACTTATGAGGTACCCACTTACTACGCAAGATACTTATCTTAGCTACTCACCTAACTGGCACAAATAGTCAGTTATATTTCGAACGGGTAAAGTTCTGAATATAGACGCAAATATAAAGTAGACAAACAGTTTCTGTTATATTGAACCGTCAGCAGATGTCCTCATGTTCTCGTTGGTGTCATATTGTCCAATGTTTACTCGCATTTAAATGAGCACTTACAAAATAATGTCAGTAGCGCATGAATCTAATAAGATTGGTCTCGGTATAGCCCCAGTGGATTGAAATTGAAATGTTCCATATCCAATGCTTTGTACTAACAAGTTTTAATAAAAGTGGCAACAACAGTAATGTTGTAAATTGGATGTCATATAAAAACACGTGGTTCAGGTAATATTCTGCTTGCATCATTCTCGAAAACTTGTTGATTTAACATTTGCCTTAAAAAGCAAGAGCTCTCGACTCGAGTACTGACTCTTTAATTTCATTTTGATAAGATTGGTAAGGTTTGACTCACCCAAGGCAGATTGGGAAATGTCGGATTTTATTCAATGAACACGTTTTATATTTTTCATGTTGGTGTCCACTAAAAATTACGACCAACGTGGTCTACTACAGCGATGTTGTTGAAATTTTATGGTTTATTTGACATGTCACGCCGGTCCACTGTGGACACTGACGACTTGACGAAAATATCGACGGCAAGGTGACAGCCGACAGGCGAGGCGTATCGCGTTACGCCGAACTAAGAAATTACGACGGCTATTTTCGTTAGACTCTGGAATATTAGGCATTTGAGAAAAATTATGTAGTTTTTTTTAACGAATCTTCTAACTGGCATTGAACATACAGAACTGTTACTTTGACATATATGCAGAAGAGTAGGTACCTTGCCGATAAATTAATAGCATGTTCAGAATGTTAAATGCTATTAAAGACCATGTTTCGCTTGATGGAATTTAAAGTTCATCCACAATAATAAACATGAGTTATCCAGGCTGACATTCTATAACACGGAATATTTGATAGATTAAAACAATATCGACCGATCAATGTTTACATATCGATTCAACTATTTGACTGTTTGCATTCCAAGAAGACCAGTAAGCATCGCTAGATAACAATACGCTAACCAAAGTAAACATTAAATTCGTCAATCAAAACATTCAATTGGTAGGTACCTACTTATGTACCTACAGATAAAAAAATATATAGATTGAACATGATTGTATTACAAGATAAAGAGACATCAATGGAACATCGGTTCAACATTTTATCATTCCCGATATGAACAATATATGAGTGGATAATAAAAAGAACAGATTTATAGATAAAGTTTTATCAAATATGTTATACACACTTGATTTGCTGATTAAACCATGATAAAAGATAAAAATGAGTTTAATAGCCTCTAAGCAGTATTCTTATCGGAAAAAAATATCAGAGAAGAATGCTTTGTTAACAAAATTTGATGCATACTTAGAGGTACTTTCCATGTTATCTTGAAGTCCTGCAAATTATTATCTGAAGCTGTTGCTGCTGCTAGATGATTTGAAACAGGTTCTAGTGACCCTGTTTAAATGAAATCGAATTACAACGTGCAAGTAATATCTTCTTAATAATACAATTATTGCGTTTTGATGCGTAGGCGCCACCTACCTTTGATGCTGAGGCTTGATTCCGTAACCCTGTAGCAAAAGTGAGTCTTAGTTGGATCATTATAAGGTTGCTTAGTATGCGATTAGGTGGCTGCGCCTACGTCGATGACCAAATGAGGGTAGCCGTGGGCAGCGTGGAGGTGTAGAAGCCAAGGTTGTTCCAGTCGCTTTCTGACACGTTATAACTTGCTGTGGGTTGCTTAATTGCAGAGATTCAAAACTGTCGTCAATAAATAGGTATTATACAATAAATTTTGACTGTCAACCGACCTTACCCAAAGCCTCCTTATAGGGTTCAGGTAAATATATTTTTGCACTAATTAACCCCAATTTTTGTCCTCTGCCAAATAAGCAGTGCTATCTTTTCCGGAGAGCAAATTTTATCTTCTGATTAATCGGATTATGGGAAAGCCGGGAATGACAATTTTGAGATCCAATCAACATTATGTAAATACTGGTGTGATGTGTCAATTAGTGCTTTACTATTCAAAGCAAAACGTAAAACTAAATACCTACGGCTTGCAATGAAGACTGAAAAACTGTAGGTACTCAAATATGGTTGAAATACAGAGGAGGGAAAGCCCACGAGAACAACAAGTACCTGCGTGGATTGTGTGGAAACACTTGCTTTCTCACTTCCTTTGTATGAGTTAGGTACTTCAGAAATGTTACAGAGAGCAAATATTGACACGCGACTCATTATCGCGTCGACCTCGATAAGGCTACACTGCATCTCTGTAGAAAACTGGATCATACGAGACGTCTATTCTTCGTTCGTTCCCACGACACTGACGCTGTAGAATCTACTCTTAATCTAAAGCAACGTGAACGTTCTACTAAGGAAATATATTTTTTCTGGGACCGTGAAAATTAAACCCACTACATAGCCGATAAATTCGTGCTGCAACTGTGCGATTGTCTTTGGTAAATAAATATAAACTTCTTTTGTGATTATTATAGGATAAAGTAATTTGGTTAGTCAATTTTGATATCAACATGGAATGCTAATGAAAACTGGCTGGCCATCATACTTATCCTACTTGAATGCACAAAGAACGCGTTCGGGAAGAATGTGTAGGCTGTGCGTGAGTACTGTAATTTGAAATGAAAATCGATCGCTTCAGAATGTCGAGAGAACCAGTCCCGTGGGCGGGACGAGGCCTACGCGTAGAGCCGAACAATCCTTCTAATATCGCTTTTACATTTCGGTTCCACAATATCACCATCGGCATCGCACTATTTCGGCTCTCCTACGCGGGTCATATGATTTATTGAATCTTCGTACGCTCAGAAATTTTATTTCCGCCCTTTGTACGAAATAGAAAGCAGACACAACTGGAAACGCGGTCGTAAATCAGAATTGTTGATATCATTTTCCATAAATCAATTAGTTCAGCCACAAAGACAAGTTCTGTATCAACATGAGATACGAACAAAGCAAGCCGGCTCACCTTCCGAGTTGCACGACAACTCTATCTAAACATAATTTAAGTTTATGTGCTCTCTAAGACGCTACTTAGCATACGTGAATATTCAGCAAGTTTGTAACAAGAATAGGAATAAGACGGATTGCTAACTGGGTAGTACCTAAACAAAAAGATCGGAGTCATAGCGTGGGAGGTGACAGCCCACGGATAGAGGTAACTTGGGTGGACCTGCTTTGTTTAATTGTGGCCCTCAAACACCTACGATATCGCTAGATGCTTGACAATCAGACGTAGGTCAACATATTGCTTATTTACGAAACGTGACGTGATTTCGACTGTAGCAGTGTTACCTAACTGGATGTTGCAGATTGTTAGATTTGTACAATCTTAAACCTTGCTTAAATATTTAAAGTCTGAATAAATACCAGCCATTTAGCAAAAATAACTTCCCTGAACCTTCACACAATCCGGCGGATGTCTTCTTTATCTCTTTCAAACATAACATTTGGGTGTGTTATGAGAACTGGTCCTCGCCATTCAAGTTCGATTTCTAAAAGTCTTGAAATGATCGGAAGAAGTCATATGTAGAACAGTTATGATTTTTACTTTTTGTTGTTGCTGTGTAGGTTTTCATAAAATTGTAGGCACAAATCTACAATATCGGCGAAATTTTATCTTTGCATACCTAGTAGAAAACAACATCGATAAAGTATGTCGGTACGTAGGTAGGTACATAACATCCGAACCAAATTGGATCCTCCTGGCGGTCCATCCCAAACGCTTTATTCTACGCTGTGTCTATTTCCCAAAAATATTTTACTGTGTTCCGACGGTGAGCAAGACTTCCAGTTCCTTCTGGGCGACCTCACTGCCAAACCCATATTGTTATTTTTTTCTTTGTTATTGTCAAGAAAAGATTTATAATAGGTATGTAGGAAATTTTTCTGAAAATACACGCGGGGAGATTGAAAATTTGAAGCTGCGAAAAGCCGGGGTGGGCTGCTAGTAAACAAATAAACAAGTTATCATGTCTATAAAGCGCTCAAACTTTACAAACAGGTCTACATCAAATGTCAGAAACTCAGATTCTAGGTAATTTATAGTTCAAATATTTTGGTAACTTCCTAGAGAGATAACATCTAAGAGCTGTTGAATTTTGACTGAATTGACCATGGAACTTGCAAAATATTAAAAAAGTTACGATCTACTGATTTAGATATCCCAACAAATAAAATTTCTGAAAGTATTTTGTTTGTTTAACCCAAAAATTACGAAGACCTCGAAGAGTCCACATAACGTCATATCCTGCACCTTTCTTAGCAAAAATGTCTTACAGCTCATACTTTCCTGTGTGAAACAAACCGAAACTGTCAGTAATGTTTGATTAGACTTTAGAAGCTTCTACTGGTTTTATGCATTAGCAGTTACAACGTATCTACTTTGTTAGTGGGAAACGTAAATACTGCATGGACAGTTGGAAAATCGTTGACCCACTTAGGACAATAGGCCTATAAATCTTCTTGTTTTGACAAAAAAGGTTTTTGTTGTAGGTGAGCCGACTCGACTATTGATTCTTGGTTAAGTGCACCTCTGGTCCACATACAATTCCTATGGGCGTACGGTAACGTGAACAGTAGGTATAGGCATTCAGGTTTATTGAATATTTTAGTAAAGTTTATTCGATTTTCATGCACGTTTTGTTTCATTGAATGGTAGTGTGGTTAAAGGCATAATCATATAGGTAGCTGCTGTTTTGTTAGGTCAGGTAGCTACTTAGTTGCTGGTTTGCCGAGCTACCGTAATTTTGAATAGCAACAGGTGGAAACTGTCGAGTTGCTACTGGTTGATGACTTCTATTCCATCTTTAGTTGGAATTATTTAAATCTAAATGTTCTCTGTTTCATTTCAGATCATTTAAATCTGTTGCTAACACAGCGCGTGATCCCAATAACAACTAAAAGATAAAAAACAACATTTCCTCTCTCAACATCAAATGAGATTAGAATTCAAGGTTAATGAAACAAAGACAAGTAAACTACAAATAGTTTTGCATAATCTGGAAAATCCCATTAGATATCTGGTCCATGGAATAGGATTGTAAGAAATGTTGCTCGGACACAAGTTAGATACGTAGGTACCTAAGTACCCACTTTGTATTAACTACAACCAATGAATGTAAATCTTGTGTAATGCTTATGAATCCTATTGAATAAGGTAATAAAAAATAATAAATTTATTATAATAAATTACTTTAGACAAAGTACAAAGGCATGTCAGTTGATGCAATTAATTTATACGAGTAGAC
Organism: Agrotis exclamationis; assembly: GCA_950005045.1. NCBI lineage: Eukaryota > Metazoa > Arthropoda > Insecta > Lepidoptera > Noctuidae > Agrotis > Agrotis exclamationis. Next base: position 10,409,633 of record OX465426.1, on the reverse strand, counting down.
GTGCACTTACATCTTCTTGGCACACGTCAAATATTTTTTCTTTTCTTATTCAGATGTTTAGATTATAACAGACTTCTTTTTTTTAAGTTTACTAGTAAGTAGAATCTCTTCGTTCAGCGGCTTGCATGTTTACTATTCTTGGGATCATTGGCCCGGTCTTGTTAAAATCTTTGACAATACATAAGGCAATGCATTCGTTAACCTGTCTCTTATTCTATTCATATTAAAATTGATTTCAGACTATCTACAAAACTTGTTTGTTAAAATTCATTCTAATCCTGCTTTGAATCATTCCTACAGCAATAGTTGCACTAAATTGCGTATATTTTCTAGCAGTCCCATAAATTCATTGCCCAAATGTAGATTACACGTCGTCGTTAGAGTTTCATTAAAAATGTGAAATTTATTGTTTACTCTATTACTGTGGTTACGATAACGCTTGCCCGGCCTTCACGCTCCACACTAATCGCGATCCATGCAGCGCAAGCGCACGCAGTCTGACCTGTTATTAAATGTTTACATTGGTGACAGTTTCCAATTATAATTAATAATAATATAATATAATAATATTCCACAACTATCACACAGCGCCATCTAGTCCCAAGCTAAGCAGAGCTTGTGTTATGGGTACTAGACAACTGATAAACATACTTATATATTTCTAAATACATACATATTATAGATAAATTACACCCAGACACAGAACAAATGATCGTGCTCATCACACAAATATTTGTCCTGGGTGGGAATCGAACCCACGACCTCCGGCATAGCAGTCAGGGTCACTAACCACTAGACCAACAGGCCAGATTAGTTCTTTTTATCGATGTAAATGTTAATTTTTATTGTAATTCATGCAAATGTAGTGAATTAAGGTGTCACGTTACGAATTTAAAGTACCTATGGAACCGGACGGAAAAGAATAGAACTAGTCATTTCCTGAATATAGTGCGAGAGTAATTCTGAAATTGATCCTAATCCACTGGTTAACATTATTTTTTGAATCCAGTAAGTAAGTGATACGGGATCCTATAAAACACGCTTAGGTAAAACCAGGTAACGGTCCATCAAAACACGATCGTAGCAACTAGCAACGGCAACGCTGCGAAATTTCTTATAACTTCGTAATTCTTCCAAACTGGGCTGGTCTAGTTCTTCAACTTTCTACAAGAAGTACGTAGGTGGCGCCCGACCGTCGACATTTAGAGACTTGTCGATCGGCGACAGTTTAATGCCGTCATGCAGTTCATAATAGATAGCTTCTTAAGTATGTTCTGTGAGACACAAACGCTGCAAAATGTCTAAACAGTAATGTATGCAATCGCAATGCTAATGAGTATTTGTTAGACAAAACCTAAAAAAGGGTATGACATCAACCCTGACTATGGCCAGTTTTTTCACGTGGTCTTCCGAGATTCACTTTCTATAAATCGATAGGCAAGGCGTTACTAACAAGCAACACAAACATGACGAAAGTGCCTCCGTTGCGCCACACGTGTGGGATGCGCAGGCGCCGCCGCCGCCGTTCTGCCGTCGGTTCTAGTGTAGCCGGCTTAAGGGTCCCATTCATTTCGCATTAAGCAATTTGGTGAACGCACAGCGTTTACCGGTTCATTCATGCGATTGTGCAATTGTTGATATGTGATTTAAACCGCACACATCAAACACTGACGATAACTGAACAAATAGCCGACTATTGCATAGCTTTTATCGCAGGACCGAATCAAGAAATTCCCTAACGAAATGACGTAACAAAAAATAAAAATACCTAACACTCGTCTAACGTTGTTTCAGTTAGAGAGACTTCGGCAATCATAAAAACGTTCGTCATTTCAATTTGCTTTTCTTACTGATTCTAAACGGCCAGCTGCAGTAAGAGGTTTTCACAATGAAACCAACTTATAAAATTCTCCTACAACAAAGCAGAGTGGCGCACTGGAAGCGTGCTGGGCCCATATAGCCCAGTCATATTAGGGTTTAACCTCGGAATGAAAGATAATAAGCTGTAAATTGGTATAAACCTTAAATGTTGCCTGAAAAGTCGCAAATGCTATCGTGTTCGCGTCTCAAGATATTGTAGGTCAAAGGTCATAAAAATCGGTTTTTCGCGAATATCTCGCTTTCTATTGCTTATATAAGATTTGCACCTGTATGAAAGTTGTAGAGTATAAAATTATCTACATATAATATAAAATTATCTTTTAACCTATGTTGTCCCACTGGTCGATTTCTCGGTCTTGCCTGTTTTCGAAGGAAACTAGCTGGCCCAAATAAATGTACTCATCGACATAGTGGATTTCTTGCCCATCTACCTGAATCCTACTTTTTGTGCTATTGGTCATGACTTTAGACTTCGAAACACTATGAAAAACAGAGTTATTTTTATTGTTTGTGTATATTACTTACTAATCTCAATATAATTATATCCCTAATCTATGCTTGCTACTACGGAACCCTTCATGGGCGAGTCCAACTCGCACTTGGCCGGTTTTTATTTTGTTTTAATGCTATGCAATAGCTTTACCGCGGCAGTCTTCGAGTGCCATACGTATTTTTTTTTATCTGCGACGAATTTTTGATACAATTGATACAAGGCCAAAGGAAATCCACACTGAGTTAAATTAAGATATACTTAACTATTATTATATAATTATAACAGGAAACACAGATATCAACTGAATCTATTAAAATGTCCTGTTCTAAATCGTATATAAAAGGTCGTGATGCCATGACTCAGTGGCGAGAAGTCGTCTGCTTATGTCTTTACCTACTTTCAGATGCTGATAGATTATTACGATCTCACTTCTACCCGCCTATTACATATCGAGGGGTGAAAGGCTATTTGGTTTAAGCGACATCTTGGGCGATATTGAGTTATATACATATTCGGAATCAGCAATTTTTTCTCCGTCGAATGATGCCGGTTTCATCAAAATCAGAGCACTTTTATGGCGTTTGAAACAACACTATTTTTGGGTTGCTTCCAAAGTGGCAGCGTATTATCCGACGTCCATTTTGCATTTTTTTTCCAGTCATGTACTTGAACTATACAATGATATAAAGAACCGAGACATAAATCAAATACCCTTTCTCGGATTAACGATTCTATATCGGTTAAAGCGTTTTTCATGTTTCTATTTCTTATTAACATGTTACTTAAATCATTTGGAATTCCACCATTTACACGTTGTGGTGCCGCATAAAGCATTTGTCCGTCAACCAAATACGATATGGAGTGTCAGTTAAGCTCTTTCAGCTGCATCTATTTTCTACTTAGGGTGCTTCTTAGACCAAATAGACGTTTTGTTTCAGCTATTTTGCATATTCGTTTAAACATTTTTGTCCAATTATTTTTTCAATTAATGTCGTTTAATACAGGCGGTAAAATGAAAAGTTGGGCTTTAAATCGTTCAATTCCAAAATAATACATTTAATTCATGTCATATAACACCATCTCCATTTCATCTCTCGGGAGTTAACAATAGTGATCATTCAACCAGACTGCAGCGCTCGGTCGCTTCATTCGAACTCCAAGTGGTTCAAGGAGTGATAAATATGAATAAGCGAATAATGGACCCGGGTATGTTCTTAAACTATGACCAACTATCGAACGTCGGGCCCCCCTCATTATGATTGACACCCAGTCTCCGGCATCTCCGCTATTCCTGGTCTGCTTAGTAGATCGGGTAAGGGCGAAGCAGGTGATGCAACCCCTAACGAACTTTGGCCCTGGCAACACGCAACATCTGTAGATTGAGCGATGAACAATTGTCGAACTGGAGGAAGATTTGAGCAAAATAAGCTGGGATATCTTGGGATTATCTTAGTTCCGAAGAGAAGGTCAAGGTACGATGGTTCTAGATTCCGGCAAAATGTTCTTATTCCAGGAAGGAGGTGTTGGATTTCTCGTCCACAGGTTCATTAACAACGTTGTGAAAGTCGACAGTATTCGAGAGTAGTCGAGAGTAGATATACATCATTACATCATTCCTTATACTTAGAATAACCAATCGGTATTCGTTAAAGGTATATGCACCGACCTTGGCACATTCTGATGATGAAGCAGAGGCTTTGTATGAGGAGGTATCCGAGGCCATACGGTATGTATGGCCAGGGATATCTCCAAAACATACTTTACCGTTGTTATAGGGGAATTCAACTCGAAGGTGGGTCCAGGAATGGCAATGAGTTAAGAATGGGGTCATTTGGGTATGGGCAGCAAATCCATAGGGGCCAGCGGCTGGTCGACTATATGGAAAAGGAAGAACTTCATTTGATGAACTCCCATCATATAAGCGGACGCGTGTAAGCCCTGATGGTACAACCAGAAATGTGATTGACTTCATCATGACGACCAAGAAGCGAATATTCAGTGATGTCTCTTTGATCGCCAACTTGAAACGTGACGATCACTGAATCGTCAGAGTCACTTTGAATATCAATGTAGAGCTTGAAAGATCACGTCCGGTGAAGTCTACGTTCCTGGTCTTGCTCACATTCAGAACCACCAAGACTTCCAACTCAAACTGCACAATCGCTTCCAGTGCCTAACCGAATGCAAAATTGTGTACGTGATCAACAACCGTGATTGGTGGAAACTGTCCAAGCAGTGGAGTCCAATTTTTTTAAGACCCCTCAGTCAGCCTCTAAAGCTCTCGAACGAAACCATCAAGTTGATCCAAGACCGGACCGAGATGTGGCTGCAATCTTCAGCTGATATGTCGGAATATGGCAAACTCAATAGACATCTCTAAATCAATATAACGTGACCTGCGTGCCTATAATGCAGCACGGAACAGAGATGCAATAGAGCGGAACCAAAGCTCAAAATTCTTCGCCAAGAATTCAGTTATTTGGCAAATGACAAAGTTGAAGATTGACGACGGCAGTATCATTTCGTCAAAACCGGAGATCCTGAGAGAGCTTGACAAGTTTTACGGAAAGTTATACATTTGCTCCGCTAGATTTTACAGAAGTCAGAAAAGTATAGTCCATAAAAGGCCATTATGTCTAGCGTCAAAGTCGTCCTAAAAATCCAATTCGTATGGGCAGCGTTAGGAAACCACGTGCTATCTTCTCATCGAGAATCCCACGGTGTCTTAAGATAAAGGTGTTTAACCAGTGTGTGTTGCCAGTGATGACATACGGCTCTGTAACTTGTTCGAAGTTATGCTCGGAGTTTCTTTGCGGTATGAAATCTGGAACAAAGATATTCACGGAAGAACCAGAGTCACCGACATGGCTCGTAAAATTTGCAAGTTAAAGTGGCAATGGGGAAGAAAAGTTACGCACTGTAGGCAGGCCGCCCACTAGGTGGAATTGTCGTACAGCGTGGTGGTCTAAGCGGTAGGCCTACGTTCAGCAGTGGACGTCTTCCAGCTGATGATGATGATGAAGCGGATAATACTTTAACGGATGTTTTTGTTGATAAAAATATTGATGTTCCTACATTGAGACAGTTCTACTTTATTATTATTCTAGATGAATACTTAAACTGATCTTGCGTTGTGTATACGTATATTTTGCTTTATTTATTAATTAAAGCACCTGTGATTTTCGGTGATGGCGATATATTCAGGTCGTTTCAACAGCCATTGATAATATTAGATGTAAAAAAATGTTACATCAAACGTTAAATTTTCAATACCGTTATGTCACATATGTCTATTAGCCTGCCATTCAATTCAATATCAATTGGCAATTGAGATAAATAGCTTGCTACTATTCATTTTGGCCTGCGTCACTTCATGCTGTTTGGCTTATTCTGAAAGTATACTGCAGAGTCGCTTAAATCTTTTTTCCTTTCTCTGAAAAACAGGGGCTTAAGACAATTTGTATTAAGCGACATTTATCTTTGTAATTAAAGGTCCTTTTTATTTGGTATAGGCATCAAAAAATGAACGTTTTTAAATGAATTTCAATTTAGTTTACCCCATTCAAATAGCTGAAGGAGTTTTTTTGTTATGATTTTTTTTCGATTTTTTAAAACTTTAAATGGCTCTCCTGTAAAGTTGCAAAAATGTCGCTTAAAGCAAATAGCCTTTCACCCCTCGATATATATCTGTCGCTCTCTAGCTCAACTAACACTTCACGTGGTTGCTGGCTCGCCTACGCGACGTCATCTGTTAATTTAATTACATACTTCTACTTTATACCATTTAATAAATGAGTAGGTACATGATTTTTTTTTCTATATAATGGTCACTTTTTCTTTCCAAAATGATCTTGAACTTTTTACAACACGTAAGTAAAAAGCGACGAGTGAAAGAAATGCCTCCCCGCAGAGGTAAATTTTTAAATTCCTAGAAACACACTTGTAAAATTTTCTTATTTATGGACTATGCGGTAGAACGCGACGAAATGTTTCAAATAATAGAACGTTTAAATTTATAAAATATTTGCATTGTGGAATGCCTAATTGCCTACCCAAGTAAGTGCAATGAATTCCTTGAGCGACATTGGATGTAGGTTAGGATGATTGTACCTAATAACACTTGTATTATGCGTATAGAGATAATGTTTATCTTATTAACGAACCTGCTTACAGATGAGAAGATTGTGGTGTTAATCTAAGGTCAGTCGGTAGTCTCCAAGTATGTATAATGTCAACTTTATTATTCGTCTTTTACGTAATTTTGTACTAATGATGATACCTAATGGTCCTGGTTATAATGTCGTTTCTCCAGCTGGCCCTAAACAAGAGATTGTTAAAGACACGTATGAAGTAAGAACGTTGAAGCACTACCTACTTGTACTTTTACTATGGTTCAAATCGATCATTACAAATCGGAGAAGTAGGCACATTATGTAAGTAGGTAAACTGGTCGTTTAAATAGAAGGAACTGCATCCAGTCTTGTTCTCTGGATCTCAGCCAGCTTCATCTAATTGGGTCATTTATATGCATTACAAAATTACTCGAATACTTTATGTAGACTTTAATATAAATTATGAGGGATTATCTGACTTGAGATAATACCAAATTACATCGTTAAAACTAGTTTTACTGCTCCAAAAATTGTTTACTCTCGCCTCTTAGCTCTATTAAGCTTTCAAAATGAAATTGAAAAAGTTTTTTCAAAATTATTAATAAGTAAACTACATAAGTAGGTACCTATCTAAATGAAATTAAGGCATCAGCCAGGCACTAGTCGGCGATCATTGCAATCGATCCAGTATTCGAACGCATTTTATCAAATGCAATTATCTCCTAATGATTGTATTCCATCGCAAGTCTTTTTCTTGCGTTTTGATCTGATTTATTTAAGTAGGTAGGTTTTCTTTTATATGTCCTCTCATTTTCAAATTTTACCATTTCTGCTCCTAAACGCTGAATTTTTAGTCTTATGTGGTAGGTACCATTAGGCTTGGATTCAATTTCTACATCATTAGGTACCGTCTTCAAAAATTCGATTATTCGATTTACTGATAATAATAGTGTTAACATGCTACACGAAGAGAAATCCCCTTGCAATAATAACAACAATTAACCGCTATTAATATTTGCTTCCTACCCGCATGCGTACTCATCGATCTGTCCTGCATTCCATTATGTTTTAACGGTGACTTTATAATTTGTGTTTTGTGATAAAATTCTCCCCTTTGAATAAAGAATATTGTTATAAATATTCTGTTAATTGTTATTCGCTATGTTCAAGATGTTTCAATGAAACGTAGGAACTATGCTACTCGTATAACTAATAATATCTTGCTCCAAGAAAATATAAAATAACATAGAGCTACTTTCAAAATTTTCTGTCTAATATAATTATGCTGTTGAATCTTAAACTAAATTTCAGTTTCATGCTCTGAATAAAAATATTCTAAGAGCAAAAATATCAAACGCTAGTCCGGAACCCTGTAACGACTTACACAGCCGCCTTCTTGATATCTCTGAAAGCATCGCCCCACAAACGCGATTCATGAACCTTGGCTGTTTACTGTTAAAGCCTAAAGTCGCTTGAAAGTGTTCTTCAAATAGGACTTAATACGAATTAATTGGATATTTTTAATGTCATGGCGTTGTGTATTTATAAACCATCTGGAGGCGGTTTGGTTTACGGATGCGTTATTTGGAACTGTACTAAACTGTTCGCGACCCGTATGGCAAATAGACATATTTACTATAATTTTATATGTTTTCTTGTTTCAGGTATGTTGCCGTGCACAATTAATATTAGGTAGTTAATGTTAGTCCCTGGCAGTATAAGTCCTGAAGTAAGTATGATTTTGAGTGTAGGCTGAAGCTCTTACGCCAATACTACCTACTAACTTTCCAATTAGAACTCTTATCACAAACTCAGAATTATTCATCATGCGACCGACGCCAGCAACACATTTAGCAAGGCACAACTTTCCCAATGTCCTTCAATCATAGACAAGTACAAGTGGACGTCACTCGCTATCTGACACTGCATGCTGAATTTAGACAAAATGGCTCGAGCTTCGATGTTTAGGCTTAAAATAGAAAGACATTCTAGGAAAATTTCTTATTATCTCATAAAGTAAGATTATGGTAACATAAAACAACTCAGATATTTAAAAACTGTCTCTCTAATTCCTCTTGGCATCGGGACGATTTTATAAAAGAATTCAGAAAATAAAGTCTGCCGTATCCAATACATTTTATACTCGCTAACACAATAGGAACAGAGTCGGCACGAGCATACGCTCATTAAACCCCACAACAATGCAGGGCGGGGTTGTCTGCGTAATAAAAATTACAAGACGCTCAGGATGGGAGTGCCTAAATGCTTGCTTACTTGTCTCCGGTCACGATAAATCTAGTCGACTCATTAAATCTAAAGCATTCGACAAAAGAATGGTAGTACTTATTTGTTTTAAGATTGAATGGTGCAACAACTCCACGATGGGTCTGGAGTTTCCCGAGTCTGAGTTCAGCTAACATCCGATATTAGGCAGTGGATTGCACTCAATTTTGTTGGAACGTTGTTTAAATTTGCTTTTTCCGTGATGATGATTGTTATCTTAAATGTGACGTATTGCTAGCGGATGATATGCGCCATGAATGAAGCGTGGCGTGGCGATGGTGGCCAAGTTTTGGGCCGGGAGACGCGAGCCAATGACGCGAGGTTCCGCCAAGCTTCCGCCGCGCCCGTCCCGTCGCACTCGCGCGTAAACAATCGCCAGATTCGTTTGTTGTCCATCGTCCCTCACCAGTTTGTATTACTAGAGCAATATGTATAATGTTATTAAAATTACAGTCTATTATTTCTCATGGCACTTCAATGTTCAATTGGATATTGGCGCAGACTTGGATTTTTACTTATATTTCAGTGAATTATTTGACTAGGAACCTCTCGTTACAAGGAGTCGCATTCTGAAATGATAAATTAAAAGAAAAATATTACGGAGACTTAATTTGATTAGTCTCTTTATAGGTTCATTTACGCTGTAGATGAAACATAATTATTTTGACCTTACACAGTTTTCTCTTGCACAGATCGCGTTTCAAGTTACGCAACGCGAATGCGTCGGCGCAGATTTCGTCACCGCGGAAAGCGCGCTGGCCCATTAAATTGTTTTATTATGAACTCGACGCCATCTTGTGTATTTTTGGCTGAGGTTTAGGTGTTTATCTGGTTGGGACTCTGTCCAAGCAGTAATTAGTCAGTGTAACTTTATTTTCGCTGTCCACGAAAATCTTTGAAAAGAATAACGTGAATTTTAACCACCATGAACCACTAATGTCACTTCTGTCCGGAAATTCTCATCAATTGTGTAATGAAATAATGATAGGGAAACGGCCAGACGTCTAAGCAGATGTACCCCTTTTTCGAGAATTTGAAGCTGTAACATAAACATTCGTGTATTAAATTCAGCCGCCAGAAAACATACTCGTATCTTCTTCCTATAGAGTTGAATGACCGAGGTTTGTTTGTCATCCCACATCGTGTCTTCACAACTCCTCGCATCACCTGTTTCATTTTTCACTATCGTTGTAGACGTAAACGATCGCTATTTTAATCCTCGCTCTAAAATTATGAATGAGACGATACAAATGACACTGGAACAGCATTCTACGGTTTAAACATATTTAGATAGGTAAATCTATTCGGTGGGTACATACGTCTGGAAATGTATTGAAAAATTCTTGAAATATACATGATATATCTGTCATATGTGCCACTTCACATATTTTGTTGAAAATAGTACTTAATTAATTAGCAGTCAAATTCGTTCGTCAAATTGCCCAAAATTATTCAAAATTAACCTTATGCACTGTTGTTTTAATTGCTATTGCTATTTTATACTCAGTCAGTCTTCTTCTTCTTCTTCCTGCCCTTATCCCATTCTACTTGGGGTCGGCGCAACACGTTTTCTTCTTCCATTCTCCCCTATCAGACGTCACAGTATCATTTACTCCTTTTTCTTTCATATCATTCCTTAGACTTATACTCACGACGTGCTGCAATGTACTTTTCCGCACGGGAGACCACTGACGCTGATTTCCTACCGCAACGTGACCGTGATAAGATATCTAGATTATTCAAACCCCAGAGCGACGTCTGGGAGGATCTTTTATCCGAATGGCAAAATAGGTGGGATAATTCTGTCAAGGGGCGGCACCTCCACCAGTTCTTCCCATCCGTTCGTGAGCGGCTGGCTAGGACGTGGCTGGAGGTGGATCACTGTGTTGCCCAATTTCTCACGGGACATGGTAACTTTAAAAGTAAATTGTTTTCCTTTAAGCTTGTTCCCTCGCCTTTTTGTCAATGTTCGTCACCTGACTGTGAATATGAACAATCAGCACATCATATTCTTTGGGAGTGTATTCTCTGGCAGAACGAACGCAATATTATGTTGGATACTATTCAGACTACATCTGGAGTCGTTTATTATACGGACCTTGTGGAAACTCGAACAAACTTCCGTGCGTTCAAGCGTTTTTGCCATACCTATTATTGGAATCAAATTTAGCAGCTCACAATTTAGGACCCATTAATATTAGTAGTCATTTTTACCCGTGGTGCAAGGCAACTGGGCTTCTCCCAGTTGTAATTGTCCCTTTGTGCCTATTGGCCTTGTTTTGTTCTGTCTCCTGCTTGCATGGAGGGAAGTGGAAACATATTTTTTCCTACTCCTCCACTATTCTTTTCTGATTAATTTCGTGCAGGATCCAAGACAGGTAAATTCATTCTCCGGGACACGTCGAGCTTCATTGTCTCGGCGCTTTTCTGGTGGTTGCCACTGTTGATTCTGGCTCTCAGGAGTTGCAGTGGTTTGGGAATAGTGTGGTGGGTTTGTCCCAAAAAAAAAAAGACTTATACTCAGTCAGTACTAAGCATTATTCCATCCATTTTGTCTTCGAAACATCTTAATTTACATAAATTCATTTTTTATCTCATGACTCAGTCTTTGGACTTCCATAACGTTCTTACAAAAATGATGTAATGTACATTTCGGGGCTATTGGACATAAGGGTCATAAAGTGCCTCCACGTACCTACTGGATACCGTAATAGGCAAAGCACGAACTGTAGTTGCATTAACGAACCCACTTACCTTCTTACAGCTTTCCAGTTTCGCACCATCAACATACTTGTTATTGTGTTTACATGAATCAAATTATGCGCCGCTTCTCACATGTTTTCATCTACTAAGTGTGAGTAAATTTTTAGTTTCAAAACTAAGCAGAAACGAACTGGGGTGTTTGGGCTAAGAATAATCAGGATTCTGTGGAAACGTAGAATGACCCAGTTAGAGGTTGTCTGTGAGTCATGATGAGGGATTCATTTTATCAATCTTCCTCAAATGTACGTTTCCTAGACATATGATATATGTATATTATTACTTAACATAAATGTCGTATTTGAGTCATGTTTCACATTTTAGTTGCTGTCAAACAAACGTTCTTGTTTACAATAAGTACAATAACTAATATATTTTACTCCATTCTGGCAGTTAAAAGTTATGTGCCCCATTTTGTTCGCAACTGGTACCATAAACCCCTACGAGTATGTCGGAATAATTTTCGTTTTCAAGTTATCTAATAAGATATATTATCATTGTTAACCGATATGCCAAATCAGCTTTCATGTACACAAACGACCTATTTGTTTTCGATTCCATATTTAGCTATCAATCAGATCTGATTTATTTGGACAAATCTTGAGCTTAATTGCAATGACAAATTGAAATTCAAATAGGCTTAAATGCGACCTTACTTCACCTTACTCACGAATTATCATTACCTATAATATGTAGAATCATCTTTTTTTTTTGGGTTATGGAAAATTTTAGGCACTGCACAAGAATCTGTTACTTTTCAGTAGCGTGTAAAATTGCGAATAGATGCAAGAGTGTTTCATCGTGTAACTGATTTGTAGATCCCATCTACCGGGCATTCGCGGCGTGGGAGACGCTCGAGGAACGTCGACCCCGCGTGCAACTATAAATATACAGCACACTCCTTATCCATGCATCAGAACATCCTTGATACACCTCTTACATGAAATATGTTCAATTTTCTCTGATAATAATCTATCGTTAAAATTCCTTTTTGCCTCTAGTTCGGGTGTCCAGGATTTGATTCTGCGTTTGGGCTTCTTCTTGGTAGAGGAAATTCTTTGATAACTGACCACCATAATCCATTGGTTATTATCATATTTTACAAAGAGGAATAATAATGACCCCGTAAATTTTGGAATATATAAAAACGTGTTCCGGTTTGAATCTTTTCCGTTAGGAATCGAGAACTGGCTGAACTCACCGTCTGAACATGCCACACTTACAAGCGGGCTGATACAAATTGTTTCGACAAAGTTCAATGCCACCTCTACATGGGTGATAGCAATCGAATCAGTTCCACTTGCAACGAATTAATGTTCATTAACAGAGAATGATATGACACCGTTGGCCGTTTTATAAGTAATAATGAAACTAGCGTCTCGGGTTGATCTACTAAAATCACCATTGGAACGTCCTGTTGCATGACATCAGCGATTTGATTTCTGACGATTTTATCTCCAACTGATGACATAGTGTTCCTTCCGAGAATTGTTAAAAAGTTGAGGTAATACTAAGTAGTCTTGATTGATCTGAATGCTGGGCTCGGCTTGGGTCGTGAAACGGAACACGGTCGTCCCTGATAACTTTCCCGGCACTAGGTCAGTTTTGCGCGGCTCGCTTAACGGTACAATCAGGTTGTTGCCGTCCGTCGACACGTAACAATGTGATTGCAGTTTTGAAACGTTCATCGTAAGCGATTCGTTACGATAGTGACCGATGTAAACTCTATTGCTTTGATATAAGAACGCAGTGGATAGCTGAGTCCGCTTCCAAAAGCCTTGAACTTGCCGATTGTGCGGACTTAGTTTGCAAATATCGCTGATCCTGCATTCAGCTATAATTTTAGATTTAGTCTAAACAACATGCAAATGAAGTAGAAATTCTCTTCTTCATATTAAATTCATTTTCCTCGACGTCGCTTATCGACGCCTTTGTTTATTTAATTAATTTATGTAAATTGGTATCGGTTATAATGTTAACTCGGTTGTCACGTTTGATTGTCACATTAGCCGCTGCATTTTCTAAACGTTACATAGGAATATGACGTGGTTGAGGATTTATGTAGGTTTAGTTTTCAACACAGCATAGGTATACATTATTATTAGGTATGCAGTTGACTTATCGGGAGTGAAAACAAAAATCGTTTCTATATTAAAGTTTCTTCATTTTAAGGCTTGACGTTATAAATACTTTGCTTTTCAACAAACTAATTAAGTTTGTTGCGTAATGTTTTTTGGGAAGATTCCATTTGTGAGATGCAACGAATTCGGAGTGTTGACTGATTGTGAATGTTTCGACTAAAGTAGACAATAATATGTACTTATATTAATTTATTACGAAGACAAACGATTTGTTTCATTTACTCAAAGATTCCGTTATTATAAATCTCGCAAAGGCGGAATCTGTGAAATTCACAATGACCGCGCATGAAATATAATTCTTTATGCTCAAGCGACAAATACTACTAATTTTGCGGTAACTCAGAATTACGCTTATTGAATCTTCAATCCTCTTGAGTTTTTTTTTTTTATATTCTACAGTCTACGTCATCACTGCTAAGTCTCGGACGAAAAATAAGCTTGCGTTTACCGGAGGATGATATCACTTTTCGGACGCTAAAAAGATTAGTAATAATGTAAACAAACGCAGTGTGTCTTACATTTTATAAGCAGTATTATAATCGTGTTTATTTTATTATTTCGAAAGGAGATCCAAAATAACTAGTGAGTAATAAATTTAAATAATCTATAACCGGAAACGTACGCGAAGAATGTCTGGATAAACTTTGAAATGCAGAGAGAACGCAGATAAGGGGCTTGAACTAATCACAGCTTTGCGTCTATAAATACTAGTTTCTCCCAATGTTCACATGTTATTTGCAAGATTCACCATTTTCAAAAGTGTTAATAAAATTCACCAGCATGAGAATACACAGTGTCGTGTGCATGCTAATGTATGAAATCTCAGAATATGCCATTTTTAAGTGTGAGAGAGATAGATATGCAAAGGAGATAAAATATTCTAAGGTGTTACTAATGTTGGTAAAGACGAACAATATGTACCTGCCGTCTTATACCGTACCTGTTAGCAGGTTCTCTTTTATGTTCATCAAAGGGACTCCTATTATTCAATCGCAGTACCTTTGTTGATGACGTCAACTCTCACGAGGGGCGCCCGCGCTGTATGTATGAGGTAATCTTCAAACGTCCTTATAAAAAGTATTAGGTTGGTAACATTTTTTTGCCTTGTTAAGATGTCGGATTACGGAATCGCATTGCTCATTGGAGTTTTTAAATTCGGCTAACGTCTTTGCTGATTCTTAGATCCACTAATGTCACGTTTTTACGACTGTACGAACCCTGGCCGTAAATCTATTAATTGAAATTCTGATTAACGGCGTGGTCGACGATCGTTTTGAGGTGCACAAAGAATACTTAATTTGTGGGACACTGACTGCGCTGCCAAAGTGACAGTATGTCTTGCTTTAACTTCGACCCCGGTTGTATTTTTTTTAATATGATTTTACATTTTTCTATTATGACAAATCAAGTGTTAGTTAGTGTTGGAAGGAATGGAGGGAGGCCTTTGCCCAGCAGTGGGACAGTACAGGCTAGTAATAATAATAATAAGTGTTGCCACATAAGATTGGGCAAGTTTTAGTTTGTACCTACGTATGACGTGCCGATGACGATAAGCTTATTTATAAATGTTCGAGCAGCGGTACATGCATACGTAAATCCTCTGAAATAATTCCATTAAAGTGCAATTATATTGTTGTGCTAAATGATACCTTTTATAGCCATAAATCCAGGAAAATGTTCACTTAACGGTAAGTGACCCAGAACCAGCTGATCACAAGAACTTGTCTTAATTAGGTTAAAGTCGACCCGTTACTTGAAAATCAAGCAACAGTACAATTTTTGTCTCTTGTGAGTCTTGTCCATTTTTTACAAAAAAAAAAAAAATCTGGCCTTTTACAAAATTTATTTATTTCTCCACTTGATATCTTTTATTCGGCTCTTTCTTGTGAAATAATGCCATGTTATTGAAATAAATCGTATGTCTTGTGTCTTTTCTTCCTGCCATTACGCGCATTTCGATTTTTGCCTCATCACGTCAGCGTTAAAATTGATAAAGTCGTTGTTCTAATATAACTATTCACTATTTGTTACGAAATCTTGTGACTTAAATAGCCTCGCAAGAGTTATGATTATGAATTTATGATTCATTCCAAAACCATATTATTATAATTTATTTTATTGATCTCCTTTGCGAAAGTATTTGCACAAAGCCTACACCATGTCATAAAATTCATTTCCTGACATACTGCATATGCATGTAACTGTAAACAATCATTGAATGAACAGGTATTACCATACAAATAAGTGTAGGCAGTTTTCATTACATTATCTTGTACCTATCTTGCAAAACAATCGTCACGTTGCTCAATGATTTCTTCTACTCGCTAAGACAAAGGGATGACCGTTAGTTGCTTTTTCTCCCTTTTTTGTCCGTCCCATGCGATGCGTAGTCTTAACAAACGTTTCTCTTGTTTCCTGTCGTTCCACATTTGCTACTAATGTACTGCCTATTGTTGCATACTGAAGAGTTTTAATGACAATAGGCTAGTCTAAGAAACATGTTAAAATTTCGAAGTAACAAACGTCCATTTATTTAAAGTCTCTGCTGTGACAGAGCTGAGAGTATCGATCTGTTATTTAAATTGGCAGACCTTTGACATAGGCGGTGCGAATTAGAGGTCACTACTGGAATGGCAGGCATCTGGCCTTTTGTTGACTCACCGTAACATAAGTGCCACATGCATGGAAACTTTATTAAGATATAGAACAGTAGTAAGTGCGCGTGACCTAAAATCTAAATCAGTGACAATAAAATAACTGTTCTATTATGACTTAACCGCAAGTCCTGTTCAACTAGAATACAAACCCTTCGTTCTCACAACGTTTTATCAATCAACAATAAGCCTAAGCAAGCTGCTTTTAGAATCTCATATGAAGTAAAACGTACCACAATGAACAGTGAAGTATCATTTGCACCGACATTGAATTCAATTGCTCTGGTAATAAAATCTATTTCAGATATTTGATTGTTTATAGCGCGTTAAGTGTGTCGGCTCTCGGAGTGGTTGCAGTCTTCTCGTGTTTCAGAAGCATGGTCGGTGTTAGCTTCAATGATCCACCTCTTTGTACCAACAGCTGCAATTTGCTAAAGACGTCAACCATTGACTATTGTTATTAGTGTATTTGTATTCATAATTTCGAAATGTGGTGCGACTAAGATTTTGCATATTTGTTTGCTTAGGATTATGGATGCCATTTGTGAAGTTAAATAGGACGAACCGTCTTTTGTTGTCCGGTTTACCAACTTACAGTATAAATGCAGGCTGTAGGCTTAACTTATTACTAGAGCTATTTGTATTTATTCAGTGTGCCTTTAAAATTACCGTCTTGGTAGACGATGTCAATCTTGTTGACACATTACTTCAAATTCATTATGCTAATCAAAAACGTATATTATCTAAAGATCGTGAACTGGCGACCATTAGGATAAGATCAGTCTGTAATTTCGTGACAAGTTCTGGGCGCGTTTGAGGTTACAGTTTACTTTCAACACTGTCCACATGTATGTTTTAAACATGAATGCTTACAAACAAGAGAGGTAAATAGCTAATGAAATTAAAAACATTCGTGTCAGTTTCGTAGGTAACATTGTGCGTAACGTTGACAATATGCGACCTTGTGTAGTTACTGATCCTTTTATCTTCGATGTACCTGCTTCTGACGCCATTTATTAGGTATTTTGTTTAGAACACAGAATAAAGCTTATAAAGGCGGGTCTTAAGGTTAACGGCACTTTTAAGACAAGAATCATGGCGCCCACTGATTAATAACTGTAGGAAGAATATAATGTGACTTATCTGAAAGACCTATTTATTGTACTAACATTTCTATCAGTGTAATCTTTCGAGTACAATGAAATTGAAATCAAACAATGATGGATAACTGTGATTTAATGGGTGTTTGTTCCTTCATTCAATGGTTTGAAATAGTGAAGCCAAGCCATATTTCTATGTGTATAATAAATGTTTTGCAATGTTCATATGCCATCGGCATCGGACGTTGTCTAATATTTCTAAAACACGCAACTGTCCCAATCAAATGCGATCTAACATTAACAGTACCTGATATTCAGTTGTTTTCTGTGACCTAAATACTACAAGATCTACCATGCAAATTCCAATTTCATTGCGATATACAATATTGTCATCGAAACTTGTATGCCTAGCAGTCGTAATTTGTCACCGGGGTAGATACAATGGGTCATACATTGCATGAAATATGGTCTTGCGGCTACATCCATCACATCCGTTACTTGCCATCGATATTTCATATAATCCAATCTAATATTTCAACGTTCATAATCATGCCAAATTGAGAATTTTAATGGAAGTGTCATTTTGAGAGGAAAGTCGTGGCCTAACTCGTATCATGTACGAGTATTTGCTCAGCTGGAGGTACTTTAGATTGTCAGGTGTGCATGATTTAATCGATAATAATAGGTATGTTAAAGGTTGATTGAACTCAAGGAATCTAGACTTTTAAATGATGTACCGTATAGTGTATCTTAATTTATGTCTTTTTATGGATATTGGAATCAAATCGAGTTTTTTCTTGGATATTGTTAATAAATAAGTAATTATCCGAAGTCGTCAATCACGAAACTGCTTTGACAATAACTCTATACTCAACCCGAAACGGTACTTAATTACTTTGTAACGGGAATTTTGGAACTTGCTTCTTACTAGTTATTCAAATACGCTTATTTTAATGTACCAGCTTCTCCACGAGCTTTTGCTACATCATTGCTTTTAAACTGTGTACCAACATTATTTGCTTCGGCAATAGTCCAACAAGCAATTGGACTTGCTCAAACATCGCTCAGGGCGTACGATGTATGCCTATTTAAATACGATATCATTTATATATGGGCATTTGTACCAACTGCATCTACTGAAGCTGTTCTAAAACGATTTGGTTTTACCCATTTGCTCTCGTCTACCTCTCAGCCATGAGCGGCCTTTATCGATTGCCCGTTAAACCATTATTCTCGGATTAAACCAAAGCGACGCGAACATAAATTCTAATAATGCAACACAGTTATGATGTGGCGATAATTAAAGCCATTTTTTTCTATGTTGACGTCAATGTTAACTTTTCTTGATTAAATAAATTTTAATCTGGAGTATATTGAGAAAGTTGCGCATAGGATTGTTTAGTCTACAATTACTATGAAATCTATTTGAATATACTGAGCGAAAAGTATTTGTTGCAGCTTAGCTGGTATGTTTACCGTCAGTTCTATAAATTAGTTTTGAAAACGTGACTAGAGGTTGGTCTGTGTTATTTTGACAGACGACAATCATTTAAGCCCCAAATTGGTCTCTTGCGCCACCTTTGCGTATATCGATAGAACTTTTCATATCACCTTTAAAGCGCATGGGCCGGGTTCTAAGTGCCACCTACACTCTGCTGTACAAATGTCCATATTCGTCATTATGGGCGTTCTGACTAAGACGGCCGGCGAATCGGCTACCTTTGTTAGATGTAAGCTGATGACTATACTTTTTGCCGCTGCTGTGGGCGGCCAATTCACCTTCGATATATAGCTTATCTTATTCCATGTAGGTGGTGGGTACTTACATCTAAACTTGAGAATACTTAGGAAATGAGCGTTGTTTTGATGTTGTAATAATGATAGTTTCGATCCGACGTGGGTAGCTAATGACTGGACATAACCTAATCCACAAATTACATATTTATTTAACCTTATTGCATGAGTTACAGTAAGTACTTGCGACATCCAAGTGACCTTCTTTGGAACAGTGAATGAATGGCTCCAGTTAAATGGGCAAGTGCTTAAATTACAAGTTTACGTTTTATTAATGGTCGTCAGCTACTCATCCAAGTAAATTATTTTCTTAAGATAGTCGTAAAATCGAAAATTTAATAAAGTCAGATTTATGGATAGATTTTCACTAAGTGTTAGTGATTAATTCTAAAAATAACCCCGTGTTCACTGTTAACATAAACGCATCTCGCTTTGTTTATTGTTTACAAAAATCGTATCAGCAAACAATGTTAGTGCTCAATAACAACATTCACGAGTTTAATGGCTAGATAGAATGAAATTGTTATTATTCGAAATTATTAAATGTATAGAATTATGCTTTCATCGTTTCATCGCTTTTGTAACCTATCATTTTGGTTCACCGCCGAACAACCTTTCTGTTTGTTTCATCTGTGCTACCGTCATGAGATAAAGACTCTTCAGAATTGTGTTACTTTAGGGTTGCCATATAAGCTACTCCCTTTATTTTGGAAACATTTCATATTCGAACATTATTAATTTAAATTTTAAGTTGCACCTTTGGAACGTTTTTAAGTAAGTACATACATATCCATTAGGCCTACCACACGCACAAGCTGTTAAAGGCTCTAACCGATGTGTAACTTCAGTACCTACGACATTTGAAATTCATTGTTTATGTTGTTTTTTATTAATTTGATGTATTTCTTAGGTATATCATAGAAAATGATTAGATTTCTGTACTTCTTCTCGTAATATACAAGTATTGAAACATAAAGACACACAGGTAGAAGAATATGACCATTATTAATATTAGGTGATAGGATACTTCCGGGTCGCGGGACTGTCTTATCATATAATCTGTACAGGTGACCTATCCAGGTGACTCTGGAACGTAAAGGGCTAGTCGTGGATTTAAGTTCTGACTAAAATCCACGGTGTTTTGCTCTTTTTGTGTGTCTTTGCTCCCTGGGCTCAGGATTCATTTTTGATGGTTTTAACACGATAAAAAAGGAGATAGAATTCTTATTACTCCACTTGTTAATTCCTTTAGGATAGTTTCCAACCCTGTACGGACAAAACCGCAGGCAAATTAAAACCGTGACATTTAATTAAATAGTAGCAGTCTTTTTAATCAACAGCATCAATGCAGTGTAGCTGCTGTACTTACATTGTTTCAAAGGAACACGTCGTGATCGATAATTATAAAATACAACAAATTTACATTTATATGACACTATTAAATAATTATATTAGTATCAGATTAAACAAATTTAAATATCATGGTGTGAGGTTTCATAGAATAAAATATGTATGTATAGGCATGATGGGTACTCAAAGACCAAGATGCCCAACCCTATAATGAACGGTGCATGGTACCGCTGCAGCTATTTTAATTACCATTAATTTAGATTTTAAAGTACGTACTTGAGGGTTTTATGTGGTGTACCTTTAAGAGTCACGGCCGAATTGTTCATAGTTATTTATAAATAGATGACATAATTGTCAATGCAACATGAAGCAAAGCAATCAATCGGTGTTTAAAAAATAACGGTTTCGTTTTGAAATAATACTACCTAATTACTAAAAAAGTTTGTCGAAGAGTTTAAAATCTGTGTGATTGATATCAGGTCGTAAAATATCAGTGGCCAAGCTGAGACTTGTAATTATGTAGTTTATTAAGTTGATTGGTTAATATCTTAGCAGCTCATCAATGTCCCTTTAGGTGTATTTATTGCGCATGCGCATGTCATATTTGTGATAAAGAACCGTAGTTATAATTCACTTCAATTAAATTTAGCTTAAGCGTTGACTTCGCTGGAAGCTAACTTACCGTTTCTTCATCTAAACGGTTACCATCCGTCACGAACGAAACTAGGAATTAAACAACAATTATGTTCGCAAAGACACTGTTTTACTTATTTAAATTGCGAAGAAAAAAAATCAACTCAATCTTGTCGACTGATTCTCACTATTACTTGAATTAAATGTAATATCATATTTTCTAGATACAACTAATAAAACCACCGGCCGTAACAAAGTATTCTTCCGACAAGAGATGACGAATTTTGTAAAAATAAAAACATCATTGATTGATATTTAATCTGGGGACCTTTGAACTTTCTGTCGCGTGGACAATAGGCCCGACGCTCAATTAGACGCTAGGCCTCCGTGGGTGGTCCGATGTGTTCTTTGGCCCTATAATCAATAAAAATGCGCCTATAGTGTACATGTCAGTTGAAGTGACGTTTTGACGGAGTTGGTGTTAGGCGGTACTGGTTTGTAATGGATATCGTGTAGCCCGGCGCCAAACTTTACATTGTACTCGTTCTATCCGCGGCAGGCCTGTCTCACTCCGCGGTGTAGGCATAAAACTGCAAGTAGTTGCGGGGCCATTATGTCGTGGCCCATTCACTACGGCTGCCACGCGCCACCCGTTGTGCACGCGCTCCGTCTCCTTAATATTTTTGTTACGTTACGTGTAGTTACGCACAAGTTTCTTGCTTTAGGTGCTTCTGGGAAATTAATAAAACAATATTATTATGAAGAAAAAAAATAAAGTACTTACATATTTAGTAATGATGAACAAAATTATCTCCCTGCTTGTGAAGTATGGGTTTAATTGATCATGATTAGGTAGGTTACAAGTTTGGAAATGAGGCGAGATACTAAGTGGAGGGGGGGGGGGTGAGCCTACTAGACGACCAAGATAAAAAGACGACACTCTCACTCACCTTAAGCTGAGTACTAAGAATTAAGATCGGTAGAAGTAGAAAAATGTTTGCGTTGTTGTTTAAAAGTTCTAACTCAGAAAATGGCCACACTACGCATTCAAGGTCAGCTATCGTAATTCGCTGCGCGCCTTTTTTACCTACCTACAAAGACACGCAACGCGGGGCCTGTGACAGTATGCGATAGTAATTGGTTGGTTACTAGGTTGAGTGCAAAATAATAAGGACTGGCTATTTTGCCATTAACGATAAAAATCTTTTAAATATTATTCTTTTTTTTTTGTAAGACGTAATGTTCAAAAATATAACAATAATAGGTAGAAAAGATAATATTATTAAAAATATCATTCCTCACGTAAGGTGCCGCAGGTACCTACTATTAACATTCTGTGCTAACAATCAATAATGTAGGTATGTAGTAATCGATGACAAAAAGTAATTTAACAAATGCATAAAATACGCATAGGTTCCTACCTATTTCTGCCTAAACTCGCAAGTCGCAACCCTATTGGGCTTGACCCATAGTAACCTTTTAATGTCGTTGGCGTCAGATAAACCAAAATAAACTCTCGCGCGTAATCATTCAGTACATTTTTGCTTGCGCACGGGAAGTTTAGGCTATTATAAAAGTAGGTGGGCGGTACGGCTGCCAGTTAAAATGTACTTTATTCTCTCGTACATAGATTTTACATTTGTTTAATTTTTTTTTGGAGTGGGACTTCTGTTGTACTATTAAGTATTCTGTGTCCGCGGATATCATGTTAAGATCACATTCCTATGTGGGATTATTTTGAATGTATTGTTGTGCTGTTACCATTTATGAGATGAACCATATTCTGAGTTATATGTTGCAAGTATTTGACGATTGACGATTGCGAAACAACGAACTTTTATCCGTTTTTTCTACATGCTATTCTTTCGTGGGGAAAGGTTTGTTAAAGAATGTGGATGAATATTAGAGATGGGTAACTAGCCGAAATTTCAATAGCTTAGCTAGCCGGCTATTTGTGGTGTAATAGCCAGCTAGCTAGCCAGCTATTTGGCTACTTGGCTATTGAACAATAGCGTTTAGTAACTAGCGGCGCAACGAAGCGGCGCCGGTGTAGCTAGGTAGGACTTAAATAACGCAACATCAACTGCCCGATCTAAATTCGATCCTAAATCAAAAAGAAATGATTTCCTCTCTGAGGTCACAATAACCAAAATAGTAACTATCAAATTTTTATTTATTTTATACCTGACGGTAACTAACCAGCTTTCTAATCATCGTATTTCATAAGTTCGTTCATTAAACGAACGAAATTACTAAGTATAAAGCTCTTTCTTTGTCTAATCTATTTTGTGAATATATTGTGAGAAAAAGATCGATGACACCAATGAAGATCGTACACGCGTAGCGCAGTGAGCGCGCACACAGCTATCGGCTATTTTGGCTACTCTAGCTACCCGGCTACCGAATACCGGGACGGCTATAAAACGTAGCAGTTAGCTATACTCCGTGGCGGCTACGCGGCTACGAGCGGCTACGCGGTTACGAGCGGCTACGCGGCTATATCATAACCTGTCAGTTATCTAGCCAACCAGTAGCCGATAGCTAGCTATCGTGTTGACGGATATCATAGCCGTGGCTATTTTGCTCATAGCCGGTATTTGGCTAGTTATGGCTATAGCTACCCATCGCTAATGAATATAAATGTGAAGGATATAGCTAGAAACGAGGTAACACTGCTTACATTTCGAGAAACAGAGAAGTATGATGAAAAATGAAATTTGTCCTGAGATCTCAGAATTTTAGGCTTTTTCACAAGATTGCAGACATATTTTGGAAACCTCTAGAAATCTCAGGATTTTTAGAAGTTCTAGAAAAGACAATAACTCAGTAAATCTCAGGATTTTTCAATGAAAATCAGGGTTTTTTTCCAGACTTTAATATTTTAAGTCTGGTAACTGTAGCGCCGACCCAAATGATTTTTATAAGGCCAGTAGAACGATGGTTCTTTCTCATACCATAAATATTCAGACTATATGTTCTCGCTTTAAAATTCTAGTTTCCCAGTAGATCTGTTTGCGTAGCTTAATAAAAAGCAAAGTCAAACATCTCGTTGTAAAGACTGAATGAATGCAACACATGGTTATATTTTTGCTCATTCATCCGTGACGAACACTTATTGTAAGACAACACCGGCGTTTTAAGTTTCACAATCAATAATGAGTATGAATTATATTAATATTTCCATAATCATATCATCAGTTGGGCAATTTGATTATTTTTCATATAAAATGAATCAAAACTTCATATAAGAAAACTAGCAGACCTTTCTTAAAGAAACTTGTTCAGTATTTAATCTGTGCGTGCCTAACAATTTGTTTGCTTCTGATTTCGAAGAAATGTGGGCTTAGAATAATACGAGAGCTTCTGCTACCGATAAATTTTGTCTGCGTCCGTTTATTTCAGCGACGACCGAATTTTTCAACACATTTCTCTACTTTTCCTACTGCACAAACTCAACATATTCAACAGTCACAGAATTTCGTATTCAGAACATTAAAATAACTAATTACTTTACTGGGATCAAGAAATTTTAAAGCGATAAATATAATAGCAGGTAATAAAATAAAGTAAATTGTTACTTATTATATAGGCATAGGGTTTATATAGGCATAGGGTTAATCTCAAATAATCCGTGAACAATCTAAAAGAGCACACCCAACAAATTGCAATTAAACGCAGTTTTGTGTCAAAACACATTATTTGCGACATTTAGTCACTGTAGTCGTATAATCAAGTAAGTGCTGAGCTGCGACCTCTGACAATACAGTATTAAATCCGCTAGCACCGCATACTTTGATGTTGCCCTTATGTATAATTTTATCGTCAATGATGTAAGCTTTGTCTCAACCGAACGTATATAGACAATAGACGTTTAAACGGCATCACATAAATTTTATTACCACAAGGTTATTTACCATCAAAAGTACTAAAATTGTAAATACTAAACCATGTTTGTAGGTACTACAAACTTTTACTTTCTAACACTGTGTTATACAGGAAAAACATTTAGAAAGCGAATACACAGATTTATTCAAGATCATTAATATTTTTTGACTCCGTAATTACCTTTTAATTCATCAATTTGTTTGCCTTAATACATGGGAAATCCTATTGGGCAAATTCTATGTGTGTCGCTGAATAACTCTAAATGCAAACATGGTTTATTTAAATGGCTTCCAATTACACACTTGTTAATTTAATGACAACATATGTGCAGAATTAAACATTAAAATTAATTAATCTTTTAATGGCTAATAGCAACAATTATTTAATTAATTAAAATATGAAATTGCATGATACAGTTAGAAATTACCACTAAAATAATAATAACGATTGGGAGGTTGGCCAATTTCTAGCAGCGTTCATCTACCTCTGTTAACAGCCAAAATAAATAAAGTTTTCTATTCGACCAGTCACATGCGATTAACAAACATCTCGACACATCCAACTAGTACAGTAGCCGGTACAACGTAACTCTTCAGTCCGAAGCCAAGAGTTTAATGACTTGTTATTAATTAAGTGGGTGCTAGACCATATGTCTCAAGCCATTTCTAATAAAACATTCGTCGTTAAATCAACGGGGTATCAGACTCATGGTACATAGGAAACGCAAACTGTTACTGCCTTTGAACGAGACGCATTGATTAGAATGAGTGTGAATGGCGTGGGTGAATAAATTAGCTGTCGCAATAATTTTACTTGGTTTTCAGCAGCGCTTAAAATCAAAAATCAATCTGAATAAAATAACTCCACTACTAAAGATCTTACTGAAATGCAACAGACGTACTGTGCCAAGTTTCAAATTATGTTATTATTAGACAAACATATTCAAAAAAAATTCATAAACAACCAAATATAAAATCACGCTTTGTATATTACAAAGAAGATTTTAAATACACGTGCGTGTCATCGCCATAGCGCGTAGCGCCCCTCCACTAACACCAACTGCGTAAAAAAAAACAAAGCGATTATCGAAAATATTTTTCTTTTCAGTATTTTTAATTGCACTGTTTTCTTTCTGCGTGCATGTGCTTGAACTCTGTGCCAAGAGTCTCACGCGTGAACATCCACAAAGAAATAGAGACGGTTATTTCTGACTATCACCTCTAGATGCGTGTGACCGCTAAGCGAGTGTCAGAGCTATGAATGAGTTCTCTATTAATGTATAAACGGAATTATTTTATCTGTAATATCTTATAATACATATTTGGTTCCTCTAATAAGTGCCGTTGTTCGACAAAGTCCTATGAAACGTGCTCACGGTTAACAATGCTCGTTATTGGCTGTATAAGTATATTGATATTAACATATTTTATTGTATGTACGAATTATATCATTGCTATTTTTGTATGATTCGTGTTGTCAACTGCCTTTCTATTGAACTTAAGTTAATCAACCTCCAAAGCAGCAGGATGGTGTGTGCATAAATTTTAATACGATGCATAAGAAATAATCCTACTAAACTCTAGCTGATTTAATAAATCCACATTGGTTTTATGCAACCTAGATGTCCCGGTTTCATCAAATTCTTTACAAAACCATTTAACAGTAGCATTGAAATCTGCCACGCCTAGTAAATACTGCCAGACCAGCACTAAATGATTTTAAAAGCTGAACGTGCACTTGCGTCAGATGTCTAAACCGACATAACATTGTTGCACAACGCACTGAAAACTATTGCCTGTATAATATTTTTGAACACAGGATTTGTCATACTAATGCGCATGAGTTCCGACTACGCTGTGGTATTTAGTAGTACTTCATTTCTCAGGACTACTGTCAGTTTCGTCATAGGCATTGGTAGTACTCTTACTATATATACTACTCAAAACAAAATAAGGGCCACCTGGTTTTTATCGATTTATTAAATAATGTTTAAATATTACTAGTTACAATGACTGAATCTGATTAATATTAATGGTTTTAGATGGAAATACACAAAAATTATATATGTATTCCAATAAACCGTTAAAATAAACCAAATTGAATGAACAGCGAGGAATTGCAGGAATGTGTCAAGTTACATAAAACATAAAAAAATCGAAAAAATAACGTATATAATGTTCCAAAGTGTTCTTTTAAGCTTCTCTATTGACTCTGTTCTCTCTGTTCTGCTCATTTTATGGGAGGTGGAATGGTCTGGATTAAATGCCGACCATTTTCTTTTGCTATACTCTACCAGCAAGTTTTCAGACTATTTAAGAGATCCAGCTGCGTGTTGATGGGAGTTTTACTTTCTTTTTCACTCTTCTTTAACTCATTTCTAAATGCTCAATAGAACTCAGGTAAAAATTCTGAGTGTCCACTGTAACATCGTAATTCGAGCGTAAGCGAATGTGTGCACTGTTAGTCGCGCCGTGTTCGCTCGAGCATTATCCTGCTTCAAGAAGAACTCGGTATTCCTTGCTGTGCGAATGGGATAATGTGGAGTTGCACTACATTCTCTACGCAATTTTGAGGAGTTACAGCACCCTCGTTAAGAAGTGCGAGCTCAGTTTTGCGTGATAGAGATAACCGCCCCAGAGCATAACTCAGAACTCGCCAGAACAGTCTGTTTTAAGAGTGCAAGGATCTAAAACCTGTTGTTTAGATCTTCTCTACACTCTTATGAATCAGTTTTTATTGAAAAAAAAAATGACCCACCAGTCATCAATAAAAAGCAATGAAGCACAGTCAAAACAGTTCAATAAATTTTCTCCTTCGCAAATGTTTCACGATTTGCACCATACGCTGCAGTTAACTGGAGGCGAACCAAGCATCTTCTTGAGTATTGTTAGTCTTTATAGAGTCGATTCGGAATAGTTTAGCCAATTATAGGGGTGCCTGTAGCTCGACGCAATGGAGTTTGTATGACCCGCGCAGTAGATTTTCGCTCTATGTGCGCGGTTAAACAACCATAATGGTCTTCTTGGGCTTTACTTACTTACTTTCTTCCTTGATCACGGCGTCTGGTGATATTACCCGTCTTTTAAGACCAGTTTCAAGCATTTTGAACCACTCGTTGGGAACATTCCACCATTAAACCTATCTTTTCTGGCTATGGTCCCCCTGGATTAAGGTGACACCCCAAGTGGCTGTTTTTGCGTCCATATGTCTCCGAATACATGACATTATGAGATTGAAAGATCATTATAGCCTGCTTGCTGTATTAGTCGAAGAAAACTCCGTTAGAAGTTTGAAAATTAAAAAAACACCATACCGTAAATTCTAAGTAATCTCAAATATCTAATTAAAAAAAAGTTATGAATTTCCAATCATGCAGTAGAAACAATATTAATACTTGAAAGAAACCATAACAAGATATTTAGTATTTATTATGTACCCAGAATAAGAGCAATACTTGTTTAAAGTGCATTTTAAAAAGTGGCCCTCATTTTGTTTTGACGAGTATACAATGTTAAAAATATTCTTTTTTTGAAAACTTTGACGTTCCGTGAAGTATTAAACTCAATATGCTGCAATACCTGTTTCTTCTACCGGAATGAGAAAAAAATACTTGATCATGCTTTGAAAACAGAGGATCCTCAAACCACACGGGTGCTGTGCCTGGTGGGCTATGGGCTTGTCGGGTTTCTTCTACATGTTCCTAACCACGATTTAGGATTTTCGACATTAGTTGTTCATTTCATCATCATCATCATCATCTCAGCCATAGGACGTCCACTGCTGAACATAGGCCTCCCCTTTAGATCTCCACATATACCGGTTGGAAGCGACCTGCATCCAGCGTCTTCCGGCGACCTTTATAAGGTCGTCTGTCCACCTCGTTGGTGGTTGTTGTTCATTTACTCTAAAAAAATGTCGCTAGTCTTATTTTTGTTGTCGACTTAATTATGTCCGTTATACTATCATAGGAAAGTAACAGTTGTTTTATTTAATTTATTTAGTAAATTCACTACTAAAGTAGACATTCCTCCTTATGAAAAGATATCCACTAAGTATCAATAAATACATTATCAGTATGATCATTATTGATCATCTAATTTGTTCTGTTTGTCATTCAAATATAGCACCTGGTGTGGCCACGTATCAATATTTCCCTACTAAATCATGCTCCAATGATATGGTCGGAATCAATCGCTCATTGTTATATCAGCCATCAGCAATTACATAAGCTAATCAACATTAGCTATCAAAACATAACACAACGTTAATATTGTTTATATTTTATTTCAGGTAAGCTTCGTTCACTTGTGTCGAGACGTGAGAAATTCTATAGAGCCCCGCGACTAGTAAGTCATAAAGATTTTCAACGTGTTTTTTACTGTCGCGTTTATAGAGAAACGCAGCTTTCTTTAGCTGTCTTATTTATTGTTAAAGACATATACTATTCTCCGTACAGTTTGTTACCGTTTCTAAATAAAACTGGGAAGCAATTTTTCATTTATTGGGTTAAACTCCTACCTACCACACATTGTTGGTGATTTTTCTTTCATGCATTGTTTATGATTGAGTTTGATGCGGATATTAAACTGATATAAAAGTTTTGTTGTGCACGGGCAATGGATTTTCCAGTAGGAAAACTTAATTTTTAATCTCTTTTTAGATTTTGCGCATTCCTTATTTTTTTTAAACTTTTGCTTATTTTGCTTCACTGCATTGCCTTATAATACTGCAATGGTTGTGTGATCAGTGAACATAATTATTGTGTACTCACCAGAATGAAATGTTTTAAACTCTGCGGCTGTTTCTTCGTCGAAGTGTCGTTAAATCATTACTTTCTCATAACTGTTATGTTAATTTAGAATTATTATGAATGCCAATTCTTGTCTAGCCAAGAAGGCGTCTATGGCAACACTTCGCTTTATATTAGGTTAGGGACGCAGAATTAATTAGCAAAATTAGCTTCGCAACAACGACACCGCGCGGTTGGCCTTACGTGTATTTGATTACACCTACGATTATTACAAGAATTGCAATTGAATTGAATTCAATCATTATGCATCTGTAATTGTTGAACAATCCTTGAAAAAGGAATACATCATTCTTGACTGTCCATAAATGTTAGTACCTGGTAATAATAATCATGTTTTGTGGGCCATTAAACATTGACATGTATGTTTACCTACTTGAAATATAGTTCGCGTAGGTGGTTTACACGTATGAAGTGTGTCTTACGCGTGATTGAGTGAGACGGCTCATTACAATAAGTTTTTCTAAAGCGAATTTGACATGTGTCTTAGTAGGCGTTGCTACCAGCCGGGCAGCCGCGTTAACAATAATGTTATGAATGGCACGGTTGGCAAGGCTGAGTCTGCCTGAGCCAAGTACTGTGCTGCCGGCTCATGGATTGCCATTGTCAAATATTTGCCTCAAACAATCCGTCTCGGTTGCAAATTACGAACTGCTGTATAACCTGTACAAATTGTCGAGCTACTCTGCAACTTAACATGTTGACGGTGGTATACATATATTTCCATTTCATAAAGCTTGTATTGAACGACAATATTGTTGTTGTAAAAAGAGATCCACAATGTGTCACATTCAATGACGCCATTAAATATGTTTAAAATTGTCGGTAAGTGTTTGTTCAATAGTTTGTCATTGGTATAATTCTGTCATTCAATGTTTATAAGCTACGCCCACGAAACATCCATTGAATACGAAGCCCACAGATTGGTAGGTGTTGACATTTGACACTCTTCGGTTTTATTGTACTCGTAGTAAGAAAAAATGCCTGTCAATATGTTGAACATCAACATGTCACAATGTATAACTTTACAACCGCTCAAACTGATACATAGTTGTTTTTAATTATTGTATTATATTCATAGTTTTACGCCTTCCTTCTGACACCGATTTTTGCGTGAACGGCTTTATAAAACGGCTACACCGGAGGTCATAAACTTTCTATTGAACTAGCATAATGGTGCATTAAAGTCGCAAACTGACACGACACACTGAAACATCCACAGCTCGTTGTTTTACGATAATGCTCCATATTATATTAATGTCCGCGTCGCATCAAGTCACGTTGTTTGGCACCGACATAACACATAAAAAGGAAACCCCAGTTTCCCTACTGTAAACTCGTCCTATATTTACAAATGGGCCTCACAAGTAAACCGTGAAAAATAAATATTAGGCGATAAATCAGCGAAAATCTCCGGTTTACTCCAATACTTTTATAGCTATAATAAAAGAACCGTCAACTGTGGATAGTGTTCGGGGAATAAATAGTATAGATCTCGGCCAGTATTCTGGAAACTCGGAACGCGTAACAGTGGCCATTGGTTCAGCTTTGACACATTTAGGCGATGTTAACTAGTGAGCTTATTTACACGTGTCGAACCTGCGTAAATCCTAACGAATAGGACCGTAAATCTGTAGCCGCTTTGTATGAAAACAGGCGTATTCCTTCGTTCTAAGACAATTTATTGAGATATAATCATTTCGTTAGTCTGCGTGTTGTGCGCTTACAATATTATTTTAACAGCAATCTCTACTACTCATAGTAAAAATGCGCACTTTAGAAACCATTATATTTCTGTGAAATAGTTTCTTTTGTTGATCTTTCTTGAATATAAATTGCTTGTAGAAAATATGATGATGAGTTAAAAATCATGTTATGATTACCTAGTTTTAGAATGTAAATAAAGCTAACGATAGAATATTTAATAGAAAATAAATTTGTCTGTGGCCAACATGTTGGTTTTCACTTCCGTGTGGTTATATTCTTGAACCTCATAAATCCGCAAAATCAATGTACAACGTTGTGTGTTTGTTGGACATATTACGTCTTAAAAGTGTGACACAAACAACCTGTCGTCTTGCTTCTACCCTTGCGAAGTGGTATGCAAACAAGAGTTTATTTTTTCATTCACGCTAATGTCTGCTTGCCATTCATAAATATGAGTATTATTTTTCTTTGGACCATTTACGCTTGACCACCTGTTTTATGTGCACGTTCTCTGAAATTAACATAACGTGTTTCGCTGAGTATATTCATGTTTCTCAGTCACACTTCACACAATTAGCTGCAGTCCCAACGACTATCGGTATGCACTACAAATATTAAGGCTTGCTTTTATTTGTAACGGTATCTTCGTCTTCTTGTGTTTCGAGTACATATTTATCCATTCGAATAGTATTAGTTTTCAGAGAGTTTCCAAATTTGACACCTGTATGTCCTAAAGTTTAGGACATACAGATGTTAAATTTGGACCTAAACAATGTGACATCGATCCTCGGATTATGCCTAGATAAAGATATCAAGATTAAAATCATTTCAATCACAATTGTAGACACAACCTGTTCTGGCATTTCCAACAGGTTTCCATTTTGTGTGCATTTCGTAATGGCCAATGTGAGTTCCTCTTGCAGTGATTTATACACTTATTATTTTGCAACTTCTCCATTGTTTTGGATAATGTTCAAATTTACTTGTATCTTTACTACATCATTGTTTTCATTCATTCATCACCGTCAATCGTTTTTTCGTCACTTTTCTACGTATAATTACTATATTGTTAGTAATATTATTGTCATCGGCCCACGCGTTTCGGGAATGACTAATGGGAATCTTGGAAGAATCATCTATTATGTTACAGGTTTGACATTTAAACAATTTTAACATAACTCAATCTCAGACCGGCTATGTGTCATCTCATTGACTATTTGTAGTTAGCTATTGGAAGATCTAAAAAAAGTAAAGGCAAGTTATTCTGTTCTAATATCCTGGGTTAAATTAAACCGGTTAGATTTTAATAAATTGCCCTTTGCAACTAAGACATCATACTTGAATTTACTGAGATTGCTATGATTTACCTATTCAGCTTTTCAATTGTAAATGGTCATACCGATTGCATTTTAGGCTTTAAAGATTCGTACTAAGTTGCGTTAAGTTACTAAGTTAGTTAAGTTGCTAAGTTGCCAAAGGAGAGTTTAAAATTATGCTTGAACTTTTCTACGATTCAACAGCTGCAGCGTTTTATTAATTCTCTATGTCTATTTCTGCATAATGCATGTGCATGACTAGACATCAGCTTATGGTACTTGATATCGAGGACAGGAAGTCGGATATTACTGAAGGAGCACTGTGAGTTAAATGAGCAGTAAAATGTACCGTCACGCTCGTATCTTAGATCATACTGAGTACTAACCATAAAATACTTCCCATTCTAGGGAATTTCAGATTTCTCTTTTTTACCCTTCCAAGATTGCAAACGCAGCCGCTCTATTGTCTGCGGGAAAGTGAAATGTTGTCAAAAAGTCACATTGTGTTTGTTCACTTTTCAAGTCCTTAATTGGAATAGAAATCTTTGGAGACGAAGAAAAGAATATGCTAAACGAAACAACTAGAACTGTTGAAATCTTTGCTTAAATAGATACTCAAATAGGCTGACAGACATCAAACCTGAAGTTTCACTCTTAAATTGGATCTTTATGTGCACTAATAAAATTAAGCAATCGCTTATGCAAATGTATTCAATATTTCCAATGAGATCGTTGAATCTTATCAGTATCTAGCGCTTTGCGTGTAATAAGCAGTCATTTCGTAGGATCTATTTTGAAGGGACTACCCACGCCGCCATGATGTGCTTGCATCTGTCCGACGCTGCATATTGTCTGGAGCTACCGTACCGGCAACTTAACTCGCTACTGCCTTTTGATTATCTGGCTCCCATTCATCATTCTCAAGTGCATCGCTTTCTATTAATATACACACTACTTTGTTATTATATGATTATTGAGTGGACTAACTTATTCGTCTTCTAGCTTAAATGTGCTTTGATGTCCAAGATCATTAGTTTTGTTACTTTTTTCCAACACTCAAATACAATCTGGTTTGATTACTTAATCATCTAATTTGTCAAGCTTGATTACAAATGGCCCGTCCAGAAACACAATACTACAGTAATAGTTCTCCTAAGACACACCGGATGTGTTTGCTCTTTGTTCTCCAATGTCACATTAACTTAATTTGGACGGCATTTGGGTCAACATCAGTAGCATATTACTAGAGCTATCTCGCGTCAAAGAAATCTAAAGATACAGTGTGATTGGATAAATTTTGACTATCGACTAATTTTGAGTATTTTCTGACATCCTTGACTACATGCGCGTTTGTCTTTTCTTTTTTAAAACTTTATTAAGGTGCGGCTTTGGGAAGGTACTAAGTTATGATTGTACCTTTGACTTTATTCATAGATACGCCATCATGTCTCACATCATGTTTGATTTACCAAAGGTGTTTATTGTTTGTTATTATTCGTGCTCAATTTACAGTCATTTTATGTCATCATCATGATTATTTATTGTTGTTATTAACCCAGCTGGCCCCCCATAATTTCTATTAAGAATGCTATTTAGTTTTTCTGTAATTCCATATTTACAAATGACATCCAATTTGTTACAATTTTATTGTAAAAAACCAGGTATCTACTCGTACATATTATGCAGAACTACATTTTCCATAACTATATTCATCTGCATCTGGCACACTAGCGCCTAAAGAACGATATAGTTATCAGGTATCACTTTTTGCTAAATCACATTAGAATTTAAGTATAAATGTAGTGTATTAATTAAGTACCCGTATCGAGTTTCTTGTTGGGCCCTATGTGGGTTAAAATAGGAGTTTTAATACAACCTGCAGCTTTGTTGTGTTATCAAATCTTTCCCAGAGATGTCTCATTTCGTTAATGTCACGTACGTGCCGGGTAATTACACATACATTTTAATATATCAACATAATTATTCGCGTGATTCAAGTCTCCGTGGTTGGTCGACGCAAGTGAAGCCGGTCGCTACTCGCTACTGACCGTGGTGCTGCGTTAACGCATCGGCGCTCAACGTGAGAAAATTCCCCTTCATTCCACATTGTTCTTAATTTGCCCTCATGTATTATTATTCAGGGAACATTAATCTCCAACACTAGTAGAAGCAACGCTATTAGTGACTGTTAGTCGACCGCTCCAAATTCTTGCGGATTCTTGCTCCTACTTGGTATTTCTCGTAGATTTACGAATTTAACAAATTAGAGGTAGAAATGTGGGAAAACAAAGCTGTGCATATTCAAATAAATCTTGTTCATTTATGCTCCAATTGTGACATTCAACATTAATTAATGCACCACCTTGTAATTTCACTGTCTAGACCGCGCGTCCGTTTACTTAGTTTGTTATTATGACGGCCGTTGCATTGCCGTCGTCGTTAAATTACAAAATACCACCACTGTTCTTGGTGATGAAAGAAATTAATTGTTTCCGCCGACCGACACTGGCAACGAAAGTGATTTTGTGACTTAGTCTATTCTACGAACCAATTATACCATTTGTCTTACTGGAACTGCTAATGCGACTGCACGCAGTTGGATTTATAATGGCATTGTTATAGAAAACTGTGCAGCATATTTTTCTGAAGATGCTGCTGCATTAAAAATATTAAACTAAATACGTTTATTGTTAAAAGATTGCCTTCATGCAACAATACAGGTTCCTGAAGATCTTACTAACGTTAACCTTTGAAAGTTTCGATAGCCGAATAAACTTTAATATAAAGTACGTTTACCAAAAGCTAGAACACTTGCATAACTGCTTAAACGACGTTGAATTGCCCAATCGGCTGTTTATTTTGTAAATATGCTAAAGTCAATATTAATCGTGTAGTGTATTGGTTATTTTTCTCAACTGTATCGCATTTATCTTGAAATATTTATGTCAAAAATTGTATTATAACTATCCAGGGGTCGAGTTCAAACTCGGCTTTACAGCACAGATTTTTATTTAATACATAATTTAAAAGATGGCACCGTGAGCTTTAAAGTGGAGTTTTAAAGTTTTTAATAGAAACTATAAAACCTTGTGGGCGGTGTCTTAATGGCAAATGTAAAAATCTAATCACGTAGCAAACCGTCCAAGTCTTTGTGATAGTATCGTTCTTGGGATTGAAGTTACAGCTTATTAAATGCGTATTAGAATAGAATGAGGGAGAGGGATTACAGAGCGAGTGCGCCGCGGTCTGCCATTGTGGCCGGAGACAATGCAAGAGAGATTGCATTGCATTATATGGGACCAGCAAGCGTACGTGTGTAAGGTACGCTGTTGCAATACTCCAGAGAGGAAATTGTACTTATAATATGTACTATGTATTAATTATTAAATACTTTTGCGTCGCAAATTGTTTAATACTATGTGTAGATAGAAAAATTCGGTTGCGAGCAGGACTTGAACCTGAGCAACTTCTCAGAATCGAATTTTCCTTTCCACAAAAAAAGCTTAAGTGTCTTGCGTCAATGTCGAAGGAAACCTAGAAAATGCTGTCATGGAGATTTAGATGCATTAATGCAAGATGGGCCGGAGATAATTAGAAAGAGGAAAGAATGGAAGGTTCTGCAAAGCAGTGAGTCTTTGAACATTAATAAAACCAAATAGGATTATATCGGAGTTCTGCATGTCATAAGAAAAACAAAACAAATGCCATACTTATAAACTTTTGAGTTTTTCACTTTGGAAAAATCGAAGATTTTGAATCTATAACAGCAAGCATTAAAAGTGACATAGATGTTATTGAATTAGAACTACGACATGGAAAATAATAATAATAATAATAGTTTATTTTCTCTCACAATGGATTTGTAGCACTTAACAGTATTGTACATCGCATTAGTTCACATTGTGAGAGCTGGTGCCTGATGAAGGTTTAGGGAAAACCTGTGTTACAGGTCACCAGTAAAATAACTATGGAGAGGAGTTGGTGATCACGAATATGTTTCTTATCTAACGACTAAGGTTATATTCATATTGATTAACTGTAGTGTAACGTTTTCTTGTCCGTAACTGTTAATCAAGTAGACTCGATTTCAAACCGATGTTAAATTGAAAGTAAATGTAGTAACTATACCATTAATTTTGGTCACAAATCCAAGGTAATATAACAAAGCTCAAATATCCGTAGGTGGTCTCGAAGATCGAAGCGGCAATTGACATTTGTCATTGGCTGACACACAAGTTGCTTGCTCTCCTATTATAGTGAATGCTCTTCCTACGCGAGCCTTCAAACATCATTATATTATAAAGTTATCAGTAAAACTCAACTCAATTTCAATCTTAACTCAAAGAGACAGAGATAGATTTCGCTCACGTGATCCCAAAGGGAGACTTGCAAGGCTAGAATTACGTACCTACGGAGAACGATCGCGATTGCGGTTGGAGTAATCTGAGTAAATGGTAAAATTAAACCTTGTTAACAAATAAACATAACTAGGTGTTTTATGTGGCTTTAGCTACCTGTTTGCGGATAGCTCTACATTGACGCAAGGTATTTTTTCGAAACCCACATAAATCACCTAATTATTAATCTAATAAATAAGGAAAATTACGACCGCTAACTTAATTAAAATCGATTTGAATATTAATTCGATAATTTCATATTTAAATTCATGGTTTCTAAAGATTGATTGAATGTTTTAGTGATGTGTTCCGCAGTTGTGAATAGGTACTTACATTGAAATACACACCGAGCTTCTTCCCCCGCAAGTTGAAAGAATTATCTCCAAGAAATGGGTTAATGTGATGCTCGTAGGCGATGAGCATGCAAGCTGTCATTAAACATTTTCTGTTACATCTGCAAGCGTCATAAATAACTCCCGAACCTTACTTTAAACGCTTCTATTAATGCGTTATAATTATAGCGCCTAAAGCTGAGAGAAAAATGAAAGCTAGTGTCATAAACATAGGTTAAAAGATGCAAAGACGTGGAAACTTAAACAGGAATGCGTAAATAGCCGTCCATCACTAAAATCAACCGTCTCATAGTTCACACGAGGTTGAAGTAGGTACACAAATTTGGTGGCTTGCGCAAGAGCGACCTCACAGACGACATATTCCGAAACTCGTTCACGTCAAATCTGAGCACATTAATCAAATTCAACTGCAGAGACGAAGATTGACGGACAGGCAGCCCCTTAACAACCTGCGACAAAACACAGCCTCTATTATAACAATGATTGTTTTTGTTTAGAACTCTCATTTGTCGGTACAAAGACTGCTGCATTGTTCTACGACCGCTACAGTACAACCACTTTAAGTTTGCAGTTCAAGGTGGCGCTGCTTGTCATGGAAAAGGCATCGATGTGCCAAACTTGATACATTAATTTTAGTTCTGTGTTTGTCCGTCTACACAGATAAGTTGGTTGAAGTGTACCAAGTATTTCGACACCCGTCAACGTCCGCTGTGACATGTTACAAAAGGAGTTTTTTAAACTACGCTCTTGATGCAACCTTGTATCCACCATCAGACGATTTAACTTGTCACATACACAAACCCTGTCAGTAACGATCACTGTCCAATTAATCAACTAATACAATATAATTTATAAAAGTCAATAAGTACATATTTATGAGTCGGTTATTTTGTAGATTCACTTGGCTTGCATATTACATAATTTGCATGAAATCAATCAAGGCAGTGCTTTTAAAATTATAAAATGATTACCTGAGTGTGATAACCGCGGAATTCAATACCAGCTACATACCATTTTTTTTTTTTTTTTTTTTTTTTTTTAGCGTGGTAAAATCATCAAATGAGTCCTCCCACCCCGGGCAGGGCGGGAGGGACTGTCAGACTTGTACTGACTTAAATCCACGGTGTCCTTCAATAGCCTTTTATGTTCCGGGGTCACGGTAATGAGATAAGTCCCGCGACCCCGGCAGGCTTTGGCCCTCTTGGGCGGGGCCCCGTCATCGTGCTGACGCTCTTTGAGGCGCGCGTGGAACACAACGCGCCGTCGACCCGGGCATGGTCCATGGTCGGGCGGCGAGTTGCCCTTTACTCGCCGCCCGCATGCCCGCGCCTACGGTGGCCGGAGATCGTCTTGCGACGTCCGACGCCGTGGGCGTCTACCATTGCGGGTGGGGCGGAGGGAGGACGCTGTCCTCTCTCTCTCACGGCCCGCCTCCTCCTTAACGAGCATTACTGCTTCGCAGAAGGAGGCGACCGCTTCCCACTCCGTCTCGCCCCAGCTACATACCATGCGGCTACCTACCAATTAAGTTGATTGGGTAAAAAAACTTTTTTAAAAAAAGTACCGACTTCAAAACAAATACAAAAAAGTTTAAAATAACTTTTCTTTCGGAAGTCGGTGGCAATAGTCAATGACACAACAAAACAAAGCCACCGACTTCCGAAAGAAAAGTTATTTTAAACTTTTTTGTATTTGTTTTGAAGTCGGTACTTTTTTTAAAAAAGTTTTTATTTTACCCTTTTTAGTTTATTTATTACATATTAAACCCAAATTCTGGTCAAATACAAAATTTTCTTACATATGCACTAATCTTGTAATCCGTCACAACATAAAAAAATCCATATCTCTAAAACTACTGAACCGATTTTGATGAAAGTTGCAGTGTACCCTAAGTTGAACAATACCTAGTACAACAAAAAAAGAATTACTTAAATCGAACTTATAGTTCCGGAGATATGCGTGCACAAACATAAAAACATACATACATACATACATACATACACTTATGAAATTTGGCACATTTGTTCAGACGCTGATATAGACTAACATATATGAAAACTGGGCAGTTCTGATAATATTACATACATACGGGTCGAATTGATAACCTCCTTTTTTTTGAAGTCGGTAAAAATACAAAGAATGTAAAGCATAAATATCTCGTCCTAAATGCGTCCGCCATCAATATGCAAGAAAAGGTGGCAATTAAATACATAATCGATCGGCTATCACACGGGCACCGTGGCGGGTTAATGGCTTGTTTACTCACTCTGCCTCCCTTATATGGTGTGAAAGCTCCTCCGCATTGTCGCCAGCCCCTCAGCGAACTCGGTATGGTCAGGCGGATACGTGCGTCTGCGCATATGAGCCGTTTGATAGCGTGAGAGATTAACAAATTGAAGAGCACTCGCTAACTGTACTCGACGTACTTTACAGATGGGTAGTTTTTTTAAATACCTTTGACGGTTTGAATTTTCGGGATCCACTTCAGTATTTCTGGAAGGAGATATCGCATAGATAAAAAAGTATATAATGTGGCTTTCAAAGTTGATCGATTTAATAAAGATAGTAAAGCTACTACAAAATAAAATGTTGAACACGTGCTACCAACTGATAAGTTCCTTAATAATCACATTATAACTTGACATATTTTAAACGATATCAGAAAAACAGATGGTTGTCCGATTGCGCGTACGGATATTAGTAGGTGACTCATCATCTCTTTATCTGGATAAGGAAGATAAAACCAGACCCTGTGTTTGCACAACGATTCTTCACATACGGTGGGGAAATCGCGAGCTTGTGTTATAATATAATACTTTTGCACTACCAGCCATATGGTCTTTGAACTACATTGCATATGATCGAGTCAACAAGTACGCATCAAGAACAAAATATTTCGGAGACTTCCGATATTAATATGTAGTTGCATATTATTAATATCGGAAGTCTCCGGAATATTTTTACAGGATTTTCGTGGTTCCACAACGGCATGCACGCGTAGCATGCTTATTATATCTCTGTTCTACCAAAAATAGAGAAAGTTATTTGTATACGTATTTTACATTTTTTTCCGAGCATCGCACGACCCGTAGACGACTGGAGAATAGAAACATTTG
The DNA here is from genome assembly GCA_950005045.1 of Agrotis exclamationis. Lineage (NCBI taxonomy): Eukaryota > Metazoa > Arthropoda > Insecta > Lepidoptera > Noctuidae > Agrotis > Agrotis exclamationis. The sequence goes on along the minus strand of OX465426.1, from coordinate 10,368,851 downwards.
CAGCTGGAAGTCTTCCTACGTTCTGTCATTTTTCTTCTATGGACAAAACCCGTTTCTACGGTATTATGCTACGCGAACTGGTTGAATTTTTAATTTTTGCTATATTCATACAATATTAAAACTTTACGCTTGGAATGCCTTGGAAGTACGTACTTACATAAGTCATTGGTAGCTTATTAAAAATATGTCATAACTGAATTACATCACTGCGGCTGGGGTGGCCTCAGTGCGTTATGTTACCCAGCCATATTATTAGAGGTGCAGCATCAGATCTATCAATATATCTGTCAGATGATGTCATACGCTATTGTCGTATCCTTCAAACTTATTACAGATCGGATACTTACTTAAAATATTGATTGCCTACATGACGAAACTGCTAAGAATTCTATATTTCCAGTTATTTATAGATAACTGGGGATATGTAGAATTCTTAGCAGTTTAATAATGTGTGTTGCAAACAAGTATTCATCAACGTAATTAGGTAGATACCTATTGTAAATTTCTCAAAAACTAAAATAAGTACTCGTAAAAGCAGGAATTTTCCACGGCACATAAAACTTTATATTTACTAGTAAACGTTTGGGACGGTATTCTAAAATTAACGAGACTATAATATGACATGTTTCATGTGTAAAATTTATTAGAGCAGATGTGACACACGTAGCTAACGAATGTCTTTTCTCTTTACAGAAATAGCAAAAGTTCGAGCAAGTTTATTCCAAATAAATGGAGTCAAGAAAGAACCACTCGTTCTACCAGAGCCTGAAGGCATGGTCACCACACTCACAGAAAAAGTTTACGTGCCAGTAAAAGAACATCCAGATGTAAGTAGTAAATTAATTAGTACTTTAGTTGTGTTCGATTCCACGGTTTATCTTAAACGCCTGGCAGCTGAGGTCAAGGGAATTATAACGATGATTACATATCTGCATATAAAATATGATGCATGTTTGTAATCACATGATCATCATAAGCCCGGAAGTGTCAGAGTTTGTTGTTCGGGCTCTGGAGTACTTACCTATTTTGTACTGTTCTAGAAAATTAAGGCACCAAATTACTCCGTAACCACGTAAGACCAATCTGCTTTATTACAGCTCCGAGAAATTCTAATTACAGCCGTATCGTTTCAAACTTTATGGATTTACAGAAAACACCCAACTTGTTGATTTGGCTTCATCTACGTGACGTGATTAGGTCATGTATAATACTGATTTCCTGAATGTAGGAGGGAAGTAAAAGTATGAAAATGATTATATATAGTTTAATTTGGTCCGAATACCGTCGCTTTTGTTACCTCGTCCTAAACACATACCTACTTACACTCATGAATCATTTGGGCTTGCTGTATTTTTATCTTGTTAGATATTATTGATAAAGAAGCTTAGAAGTTTGTCGTAGATAATGAGAATTAATGAGAATTTTGCTACAGTGTGTATAATGTTTAAGACGAAAAAACAGTAAAGAAAAGATGGATGGATTTTGTTGAAGATAATTTAAAAGAATTTGGACTACCTACAAACAATAAATACAGGGACTAGCATCAAATAAAAGAAGATACTCGTAGCATTTAGCCTAATTAATTTTGCTAGTAATTTCGTACAAATTCCAGCCAGTAACTTAATTTCAGTGCGTGATTCTACACCATATTTTCGCACATTGTTTTGATTCCATAAACGGAAAGAGCTTGTCGATACATGCGTAATGTCATTGTTTACAACTTAATTTGTCGTATTCATACAACTTATGTTTCATTCACAAACCATTTACGTATCAGAATATGAATGGCCACTTTCTTTAAGAACAGTATAATCATTTGTTCTGTCATTAATTATTCAAGTGTCAAGAGACAAACAGTCTTTTGAGTTGTAAGTGAGTGTAAACACTCCTTGGATACTAACTTGTATGCACCGTATTTGTGAGATGTTCTCAAACAATTATAACCATAATGAATTTGTATTGCCTTGTAAATACTAGTAATTAATTCATATAGCTTTTAATGACATATAATACTCGTATAACGTTACGTAGAAAACAAATATGTAATAACCATTTCGAAATCTATTTAAAAGAAAAAAAAACACGGGTTTAAATGATCTTCTGCGCAGCATTAACATTCATTGAATTGCAAAAAGGTAATAAAGGAAGAAGCTTGTCAATTACGTCACAATACTTACATGTAAAGCTATCTCAAGACTCATCTTAGCTTTCTAAAGGTTTTTTAACAGACGAGAATCCTAACAATTTCTTCATAGATCTAGCTAATTGTTGCGAATAGCCAGTTATACTGTAACGGTTGCGTTAGTCATACAGATAGAAACACAAGGTAGACAGGCTGCTGCATTTGGAGACTTATGTCAGGGCTATCTCGTCTTTGGAATGATTGTTGGCTCTCGGGCGACCCTCAATGATACCTTCCATTCATTGTTACTAACTGATTCTTAGTCATTTGCAAACGAATAGAATAGATACATTTTTGGGCAACCAGTTCAATGAACCGAATGATTCATTATTTAAATCGGCTAACACTACCACCATGTTCGTGCCAACTTCGATTGCAGCTGATGAAAATATTGTCAATGCATCGGTTCACATGTCAGGCTATTTGGCTTTCAATGTACTAGTCGGTTTATTTATACATTCAGCACATTCTGAACATGCCAACCAAAAAGTTTAGAATACTTTATTCGGTTATACCGTCACAACAGTTATAATCTATGTAATTAGCGCATCGTATTTGACGTTATCTGCAAACATTTTCGCTTCGTATTTTATTTTACAATATTCTGCAACATCAAAAGTAGGATTTATAGCGCCAATATTTCCGTTTTAGAAACTAATCAACATTAGTGAGATGTGTGTTGACTCATAGATATATTGTTGGCGCCATCAACTCGTCTGGAACTCCATATAAGGTGTCATCTAACGAACCTCTGCCACTGAATTAATTTAGTTGAATTTTATTACAATTTTGAGCAGCTGAATAATAATTATTGAATTTAACACGTGATAATGTGAGAAACAGGAACATTAAATGTAATTAAAGCTATGTCAAACTGTTTTCATCAATGCTATATTGGTAAATCAAATAGATGCTCTTTTGATTTCATGCAATTAACTTCTCTTTGGGTATCAATTACCGAGATATCAACGCAATTCCAATAATCGAAGCTTATGCATATTCATGTTTGTCTATTAATATTGTCATAGGTAATCTGAATAATCGCAAGGAATCTAACAATGTAGACGTAAATCTTGTGATAAATTGATCGTTGAATGATATTGATTGTCGATCAAAAGAACCGTTCCGAGACATCGGTCATGTACTCAGAAATAATGATGGTAACCCTTAACGATGCAGATGGTCGTCACATGATGGAGTTCTTAGAATCTATGGCGAATAGTTTCGTTCATTTTATTGCTTAAACAAATCGCTGTATTTTGCCAAATCTTAAAATAATGTTTTCCCAATTGGTAATCATACCATTAATGTTTTATTCGCTCGCAAAAACTGAGCTGTAAAGTAAACATGAACTATTCCAGAAATAGAGCTAACAGTACCAGTGTGATTCGTATGTTGAACACATTGTCGAAACAATAGTTTCGGTACACCGGCTGCTGTGACTAATTTCTTAAAATGTTTTACTTTTGTAACTGTACCGTCCATCTTTATGGCTCAAACAAATAGCAACGTGTTCATTCTTTGATACTCCATTGTGCTCTAGTTAATGTAGGGTTTAAGACGTATTTCAACACCTTTATTACTCCGGTTTATTATGAATTTAGTCTCTGCTTAGTTTGTTTTAATTATTCTACTCGGCAAGCCAAGTAGGAATATCATAATTAATTTGAAATATGACTGTGAATTTCTCAGACGTGCAACAATTCATAGCTCCGGCATAGAACTCTTAGAAAAATATAACAAACCACACATTTCCCACAAAGGAGGTACCTCATATTTATTCATAGGGTCGTAAACAAATCACGTATTGTATTCTGTTTATAGTAATAAAATTACACTCAAGATAGAGTCGTTATGCACAGTAGAAATGCAGGCTAGATAGCTACCTAATTAATTCTTTTCCTAGTCCTTTATAGAAAAAATGCGAACCTAATGCGGAACATGTTCTATTCCGCATTGTTGGTATGGCAAATGATATGCTGAGCACATACGAGCGCGCTCAAAGCTGCTCGATCATAGTCCACTACATGGAGAGTTCCAACCTTATTCTGGTCCCACAGGTTCCGCTTGCATTGCATAGTGATGGAAACACATCGATAAATACGAGTAAACGCCTGTTTCCTAACGCAAATATTAATATCGATAGTGTAGCTGCATTTCAAATATAATAAACGCATGCGCGCATATTCCCACAGATTTTATTATGCGATATTATGAGTTTTTGGTGGACCAATCGCAAACAAGTTTAGCGCGCATGCATGAGCGTCGCGATTCTGTTGGCTAATCCTGTGTTATTTATATTTTAATCGTATACCAAAACCGTCTGTTTACATTGTAGAAATCTTTCTAGTCACAATAAAGGAAAAGTTAGATTTAAGTAGTATTTGAATCTCCGAGGACTTTTAATTCCTTATTTTTATTGTTTCAAATAAAACAGATGTGCTCTACTTAAAAACTGGAAAGTCACGATCTTTGTAAAGAATCGACATCGATACAGACAGACGTAGGCTCGTGCCTTGAAATCTGCCTCCATCCTTTTAGGGCCGGAGGAGTTATTAAATCCTGCCATATCGGTGGGGACCGTTACTTCGGCTTTTTGCTCCACAAGAAGTACCAGTTGATGCGTGTCTTAATGGAGGATCTTAGAGCCGAGATCACACTGAGAGAAAGCAAGACATCTGTTATTTTGTTCAAGGAAATTTTATAAAAGTGGATTTAGTTGAATTGCAGTGGACATTTATCCTTATCTGCTAAGAGGTAGCTTGATAACTTTCATAAAAGAGGAAAGCTATACATTAAGATACTGGAGAGTTCAACTACTTATTTTAAACGCACGACTTAAGGTGTCATAAGTGTTTGAATTGCTTGGAGTCACACAATAGATGACTTTCTTCATAAAACTTGTTTCATGGACCTAACTTTTTGTACACGCTGGCCGCTGGTTTGATGATAAATAAGAATACAATTAAATGTCCAATAAAATGATGGTCCATTTTAAAAGCCAAAGACGCTGACGCATTTGGAAGTGTTAATAGCGGGTTCTAATGTATTTTTTTACGGTAGTGAACTTTTTACCATATTAGTGGGCAACCTGTAATAGTACATTATGGTACAAGTGTGTAATGTTGGTGATTACCGCTGAGGCGCCATTGAGACCCGAGCCATCAGGTGAGGGTCTTAAGAGAGCCGAGGACGGTAATCATCAATACACACCTGTATCATACGACGTTTTTCAACACACTTGCGAGGAAAAAACAAACATGTATTGCATAAATCGTTTAATTATTAAAACAATTGGTGAATGTACAATTTTCAAAACGATATTGGATTGTTTTTGATGGCAATTTCACAGTTTGTGTTACATTGGTACTTGCCACTTCTTTAGTACCTTCATTTACTTCTTGTGTAAATGTCGGCGACTCAGAAAATCGTTTCAGAAAATGACTGGGTTTTTTTGTTGCTCTTCCATTGCAGGAAACTATCGTAAGCAGCTAAATACTTTTCTCTAGATTTTGCAGGTATTAGGCTTTCGTTTGCATTTTGTGCTGCATTTAGTATTTCTGGCGGGGTTAAACCAATCAATTATTCATCTTCTGTACTAAAACCTGACATTTTTACAATTATTTACCACACAGCAACAAATGCGATACAAACAAAATATGAAAAGTATGGGAAAATTGGGACATGGCGCGCAATTTTTTTTTTTTTTGCACGCGCCAAATGTAAGGTGATTGTTTACAGCCATACAGCCTACTTCAAAATGATAATTTTTGTGATAAAATGCAAATATTTTATAAGAAATTATTGTGAATTATAAATAATTTGATAATAATAAATGTTTTTTCGTCTTAATTAGGGACACATTTATTTATTTCAAAAATGTAAATAGATTTTCGGTGGCATAAAACCTCTTTGTTGTTACAAAAAAAAAAGCTGTATTACCCGGTTAAATTGAAAATGCTCTGTTTAGTCGCATATAATTTGCAGTTAGGTACTAACTTAACTTTGTAGGGATCATTCTATTATGCACTAGTGTGTAATATTATTATGCACGTGTATGTTATAGTTCGGTTTATGGCCCTAAGAACGATATAATAAGGCTCACTTTACGAGCAAGTGTGTTGAAAAATATAAATTGATTCAATATCGAAGAATACTAATTGATAATTAAAATTACTTTCACTTTTAATCAAGTAGTTATACCTATGCGTGATTACGTAATAATAACTTAATCTTATCGCAGTAGTTTTTACTCAACATTATAACCCAGCTATTGTAGGAAAGAACGTAAAATAGAATTATATTCGCCGACGAACCGGCCGAACGGCTGAATTGTTTTAGTGAAAACATGTCTGGCACAAGCAGCGTGTACTTTATCATTCGCGAGTGCAAACATCAATAAAAGCTTGCGAATGTGTTTCAAAAAGATTAAACAATTCGCGCTACTGCACCATCGAGAAACTTGTTTAGGTTACGACCAGTCGTGAATTTCAGATCGAATAGATTAACGATATTCCGATCTATCCATCAATAAATCGATGGGAATACTCAAGTTTTAAATTATGTATTCCATCATTGCTAAGAGGAATATTTTTTTGTCAAAACGTTTCAGGCTCAAATGAACAGCTGAAATATTCTTAGATTTATTTGGCGAAAGTACCTATAAAAAATATGACGGCCAAACATTTTTATGAAGTTTCGTGTATTTCAGTGACCTTGCATATCACAGTTGGCTATATTAAAGTGCTCCGAATCATAATAACGACAAATTGACAAAATACGGCGCACATAATGTGTCTCCGTAAAAATGTAATGTATTCGCATTAATTTATGCTTCTTTCGCCGTTTATAGGCTTTCACATTCAAACATGTTTTTCATGCAAACAGTTTGAGTTGCCCCGTTGTCTTTGAATTGCGTACGAGTTGTTAGTTATCTGAATTTTTGGCAGTGCGTGGGCGCATGCCCTGTGTTTTTCTCCGTTGCTTTGTGTAATTTAATGAAGTTTTCTTATGGCTTTAGGCCTGTAATATTAAGCTATAACGTATGCAGTAAACGCATGTGTGGGTGTGCCGCTAATATCCGTTCCATTTATCTCTTACACTGTAAACCTGGACAAATGAAGAATGGATTCATTGAACTCTATTATAGTCACTATTTTTATCGTGGCAGTTTCATATTCGACGTTATTTTCAGTTAAATTCATCGGTATTTTTCCGAACTAGATAACGCGAATGTTACGAGTATTCAGAAGGGAATATTTAGTAGTAATTGGCATCTTTGTCGGTTGATAACAAGGAGTCGTGTGTGTGTTATAATGAGGTTGATTGGATTGGTCCTACTTCACGTAAGGGTCACAGTTCAGCCGCCTTCGACACCAGCTCATAACGGACGCTTTTGTCTAGCAAACCACGAGTTACTACTTGAAGATTATCTGCCATCGTTATCACTAAACGCACAAACTTATTACACCATGCTAATGGCATGCACTGCTAACAGATGCTACTTAGCTAAAGCTTTTTCATTACGAAACTAAGTGCAAAATAAAAGGAGCCATATAAAATAACGCAATTATTATCGTCAACGTTACTACTTCCTAATGATTGTTACTCAAACACGTTTCAAAGGAACAATGGATGACGGTAAGGTTTTACACAAAATAAGCTGACGTCAAAAAATAAGCATGTGACTGTACACGACCAGCTAAGTAGCTTCTGTGGGACTTAAAATCAACTTAAAATGAATAACTCAACGAGGAGGAAAGATCATCTGTTGTAGCAAAACGCATTTGCGAAGACAAAGACAGAACGACTACATAACAATGTGCAAGAAATTCTAAATTGCATCGTCTTACCCGTTTCACAGTTTCTGACTCCCACAATATTTTTTATGCTAAAACAAACTCTTGAATGCAAAGTGCATGATAGAGATTAATGACTTCAGCTGACATTTTCACACAGTGAGACAAGGAAAAATTTAACTTTAAACGCTCGGGAACAGCTGGACATGTTTAATGAATGAACGTTTTCCATTGTGAATGAAAGTAATGAGGAGAACGTTTGGAAACGAGGGAACTACCGACGGCAACCACAAGGCTCTTACTTACTCAAGCATTTGTTTCTGCAGTTTCATCTCACTAACTTAAATTAGTTTCTGAACTGATCCCACTGCTCCGCCAATACACTACACAACGTCAATCGCCAATTTTAGCCTCTTGTCAGAGTAACAGAAAAAAAAATCACCTACTTACTAAACACAGGTGAATTAAACATAAACCAGGCTTATGTTAAAAATATTAAAAAAAATTAAACTTCAAAAGCAATGCAGTGAAATGCAATAATGAAATACTCTAACACCAATTCAAAATTATCACGGATCACGCGACCCTAACATTCCTTCGTTTGAAGCGGAACAGTTTATACTAGCAGGCTCTTCATTAGTACCTTCATACGAGTATGGGTAGACCGTAGATGCAGCATTGCATTTGGTACTCAGTAATGAGGTTGATCGGATTGGTCGCGCTCCGCCGACCACGGGTCACGGGTCGCGGCCCGCTCTAGACTTTGTCTAACAGCGGTATCTATTAGTACATTGTCTTCTATATTGCTTTTAGATGTATCTACGCCTAAAACTTCTGCAGTATCTTTGTTAGAAGTCCATTTATTTTCATTTATTGTTTCACTTATCGTCGGTTCAATGTGTTTACCAATATGTTTGTTGTCTGCCATCGTCGATAGATATGCAGGCAGCTTCTGTAAACTGTCGGCTTTTATTTAAATTCAGATCCAGTCCATTAAGATTGTCAGCTTATTCATGACCATGAATTCACTTGTCCTTAATAGCTCATCTGGTTTCATATAAATTACTCATGAATTAATGGTTATTAATAAATTACGGTCCTAGTTCTTCGAAACATCTGAAAAATATTGTGATGATTTACCTCCTACGTCACATTTATGCAGAAAATCTTACAAATTAATGGGTAAACCGACATTCGTGACCCAGGTTAAAGCTTGTTAAGCCATTAAAGTATGGAATGATTTATTAATCAATATTACTTTACTATTGTATTTAAGTACAGTAAGTTATTGTTAGTCCCGTAAATTTACTGTACTTATGGATTGATCAGTTTATCTTTCTAACCATTATGGGCGGAGCACTTATAAGACGTGAACAGACACAATTTACCAATTTATAATTTTTTTTAATGGCCATAACTAAGTGCAGTTTATGAAATAACTCAATTTTGTCAGTATCCTATCATTGGCATAGCATGCAGTATAACAATGTCTTCTTATCAAAAAGAACATTAGAAATAGGTTGTTTTCCAAGCTAAAAAATAAATATTCCTCGTATTTATTATAAAAAAGTAATTAATGTGTTATTCTTCTGTTGTCTGCTAGCACATAGTGACTACCAAACTATTTATTTTACGTTTACTATTTGCGTGGGTACATAGCAACTCGTACTTTTTTTTCATCTTCTATACATATAATAAAATGGTAGGAAAGTCAAAACTGTACATTGAATATTTTTTTTAAAAAATACTTGGGGTGTGATCTACAATCGATACCGAAGCCAAAAATATAGTTTTTAGAATTTTTGTCTGTTTGTCTGTTTATCTGTTTGTCTGTTTGTCTGTATGTATGTCCGGGATAAACTCAAAAAGTACTGGACGGATTTGAATGATTCTTTTTTTGTTGTATAGGTATTAAGTCTGGCCAACATATAGGCTATAATTTATCTTAGAAACTTGAACACCTGGTGCAGAACTGCAACAGACCAGCTAAACTATGAGAGATACAAAACTGGTGCCAAAACATAAATTGTTCCACGTGATGAGCATTTTCTGCTGAGATAATAAATTTGAAGATCTGGAACACCTGATGTGGAACTCCAAGAGCCCAGCTACACTATAAGATATACAGTAATGACGTCGTAGCAAGAGTTGTTCAGCCTGATAAGCACTCTCTGTTGCCGTATAAAAATTGAAGATCTGGAACATCTGATGTGGAACACCAAGAGCCCAGCTACACTATAACATATACAGTAATGACGTCTTAGCAAGAGTTGTTCAGCCTGATAAGCACTCTCTGTTGTCGTATAAAAATTGAAGAACTGGAACATCTGATGTGGAACACCAAGAGCCCAGCTACACTATAACATATACCTACAGGAATGACGTCTTAGCAAGAGTTGTTCAACCGTATAAGCACTCTCTGATTCCGTATAAAAATTGAAGATCTGGAACACCTGATGTAGAACACCAAGAGCCCAGCTACACCACAACATATATAGGAATTACGTCTTAGCAAAGTTGTTCAGCCTGATGAGCACTCTCTGTTGATGTATAAAAATTGAAGATCTGGAACACCTGATGTGAAACTCCTAGAGGCCAGCTACACTATAAAATAATGTAGGAATGACGTCTTAGCAGAGTTGTTCAGCCTGATGAGCAATCCTGTTGACGTATAAAATTGAAGTACTGGAACACCTGATGTGGGACACCAAGAGCCCAGCTACACTATAACATATAAGTACCTATAGGAATGACGTCTTAGCAAGAGTTGTTCTGCGTGATGAGCACTCTCTGTTGACGTATAAAATTGAAGATCTGGAACACCTGATGTGGATATCAAAGCTATCACTAATTTCACTGTATAATTTTAAAATAACATAAGCTAGGAGTACCTCCACGCAGTAAAGGCGGTAACAGTTTAAAACTAATTTTAGATGATGAATAATTTGACTCTACAGGCCAAAACTCCCACTTATTTTTTTACCCGGGCTTTGAAATTGGACATCAGACTTATCAGACGATTTTGACGACCCCGTGCCGCTGGCATAAGCAACAGAATCCGCGTACGAAGTCGCGGGCAGCAGCTAGTATACTTTAAAATCATACAACTATCTTAGATATTACTTTTTATTAATATACATCTGTCCAGCCCTGGCAAAAAGCCACTATCTCTATCTAGAATTAAATAGTACAGAAAAGAAAACAAAATTCGTGTGTAACGATTGACACGTTCCTCCATTATGTTGGTAGCCAACATTCTGTTCCATCCACAACGCTAAGGAGGTTAAAACCTTGGAACCTATTATATCCGTAGTAATAGGCACGTGTGAGCTTATCGTAACTTTCCACAAGAAAGCAGTAGCCGATGGTTACGGATTAAATACAGATAGCGAAAGCTGGGCGATTGATTTCAATACGAGTAAAATATCATCAAGAGAAATAAAACAGCGGGAAAACCCTGTTGATCGGTACAGAACATGAAGACCCTGCTTCCAAGTACAGGAAAAGGATAAAAGGGTTACACGCAACGATGAGTAGGATAGTTTGAGAATACCAATGTCCCCCAGTTTGGGTTGGGTTGCAGAGCCGCAGACGTCGAACGGCAGTGATCCGTATAAAATTCGAATAATTCGGCCGCATTTAGTTGGACAGGAAACTAACCTATAAAATACAATGGAAAATGGCTCAATGATTCAACAGTTAATTGTAGAGGAAGTTAATGATCATAAGGATAATAATATCTTAACGGTAATATACACTAAGCTTTACTGACAATCGGCGCAACAGCAGTCGGCCCCGAGGCGACTTCGGCTCTCGTCGTGGCCAATCGTTGTACGACAATTATGTTAGAATTATACCATCAATCAATTGCAGTATGGTACGTACACACCCACCTGCCTGCACTCGTCCGGCATACTCTGCACTAATGATGGCCAATCACCGGCGGTCAATAGTTCAGTTGTTTTGTTATTGTTGCTCCATTGTACTCTTCTTTGTTGAAGTTTATTAGGGCTAATATTTTGTGTTTGTTTGTATACAAGCTGCTTCTTGTTTTTTGATTCATTGTTCTTTCATTCACCGTTTGTAGCTGGAACAATAGGGAGATTTTCTGTTTTGACATCTCAATCCTTTCGTCGTAGGTATACCTACGAGCACTCTTATACGATTGAAAAAGAACTAATTCCCGAATAAAATCGAATTGGATCGATCAATAGCTGTTCATTTAAAACCAAATCTTTCTGTGTTACATTGAAAAGTTCCCTTTTTTGATTTCAATTGTGATGTTGATTGCTGCGCTGCTAATCATCATCATTATCAGCCGGAAGACGTCCACTGCTGAACATAGGCCTCCCCCTTAGACCGCCACGCCGAACGAAAATTCGCGACTTGCATCCATCGGTTGCCCGCGACCCTCGCGATCTCGTTGGTCCACCTAGTAGGAGGCCTGGCTACGCTGCGTCTTCCGGTCCATGGTCGCCACTCGAGAACTTTTCTTCCCCTTCGGTTGTCAGTTCTACGAGCGATGTGGCCTGCCCATTGCCACTTCAACTTGCAAATTTTTACCCGACTACGGCGAAGCAAAAAGGAGGGTTATGATTTTGACCGGTATGTATGTATGTTTGTATATATGTATGTATGTATGTTCATCTGTTCCCTCATAACTTCTGAACTACTTATCACTACTTGACAAATGAGGTGTCGTTAGAAGCGTCTCAGTTGTCCGCTGGTTATAGGGTAGGTGACGTGTCACCAAATCCAATATGGCGCCCTCTAGGGGATGAAAAGTCGTAACCGAAAAAAAATATATTTTCGCACAGTATCGACATGGGTATCAAATTAAAGGGCTTGATGAGCACATTTGAAATATATATACATTATATAGCTTTTACTAGCTACTTTGCCTGTTTCTAACAGTGTCAACATGGGTATCAAATGAAAAGGCTTAATGAGTACATTCGGGGTTCGCGTAGCTGAATTTTGGGCTAAACAAAATATACATAAAAAATAAGTTAAAATAACTAAAACCCGACTACGAAAAAATCGCGCACTAAAAAGTATAAAACAAGAACAATCCGTGTTACAGAAATTTTTAATTAATAGCCGTGGTCGTATGCCACCTGCGGTTGTTTCACACAATCTTTATTGGCTAGGTTACGACTTTTCATCCCCTAGAGGGCGCCATTTTGGATTTGGTGACACGTCACCTACCCTATAACCAGCGGACAACTGAGACACTTCTAACGACACCTCATTTGTCAAGCAGTGATAAGGAGTTCAGAAGTTATGAGGGAACAGATGAACATACATACAAACATACATACATACATACCGGTCAAAATCATAACCCTCCTTTTTGCTTCGCCGTAGTCGGGTAAAAATAATTTGCCATCGACACGCTAAGAAGATGAGTACATTTTAAATTCACTCGCTGCTTTGCTTATTATATCAAATAACCCCAAAATAGTGTAAATAAAAAATCAGTTAAAATAACTAAAACCCGACTACGAAAAAATCGCGGACTAAAAAGTATAAAACAAGAAAAATCCGTGTTACAGAAATTTTTAATTAATAGGCGTGGTCGTATGCCACCTGCGGTTGTTTCACACAATCTTTATTGGCTAGGTGGCATACGACCACGGCTATTAATTAAAAATTTCTGTAACACGGATTTTTCTTGTTTTATACTTTTTAGTGCGCGATTTTTCCGTAGTCGGGTTTTAGTTATTTCAACTTATTTTTTTTAAGAGCTATGTCGGTGACTCTGATTCTTCGCCGAATATCCATACTGCTGCGCTGCTAATACAGAGGGAAAAATATTCAGTGAATTGTATAGTAGTAATGAGTCAGTTGTAGATAACGTTCTTTTTTTTAGTTCTACTTTCTATAAGTTGATAAGCTAATCCCCTACCGGTAAAAACGCCTATTGTTTTTAAATTGATCGAGTCATGAATAGAAATAACATATTGACTTTTGCAATCGAGACTTTGTTCTTTGATACTTTTGATATTACATCATCGAATTCCTCTTTGACTTTGATGTCGTTTTATTCTTAATTATTATAAAAACGCTTCGATATTTATGTTTTTATTAAAGTCAAATAGGTATTTGGTAATCATTCCTTCAGCAAGAGATATATTTTTCAAATAGGCCTGTTTCTCTCTCATATTAATTGCCATTTGCATTAGTAGCCTACTTTCAAAACCAATCAATCACGAAAATAAATTGTCAAATGATGTATTATTAAAACAGATTTTACATTTCGGGACAGAATCGTGAATGGGAAAAACAGTTTATACCTACTGTTCAGGAAAATCCATGTCAAATGATGTTTCTACTTACAATTGTGTACGTAGATACGTGTGCCATTTATTGTCTGCTTAATCAACAGTTTTGACACGTTTAAACACGTTACGTAATAACTAGAAGATTCATCAGACCATCACTCATCCGCCTGAGAAACCGCACTTAGCATTCTACACGCATTTTGACGTGTGTGATACATATTCTGTGATTTACATACCTAGATATCTAAGACAACTGCTGTATGCCTCATACCTTCAAAATACCTGCATCTTAGTCTTCCAGAAAATCCCGAAATAAAACGGGATTTCCTAAGAAAACGTTTGATGTGCCAATGATATGAAATGAGCAAAGCAGTAGCATTTATTACGGGATTTAAACAATGACACGATTCCGCGAACCACGTAAACTCGTAATGATAATAATGAATATTTTAAAGCGATGAAACGGCATTTTGCTTGTTATCGAGTGGTCGAGGTAAAAGTGTTAGCGAAAGACGGATCGCTGACAGACTTTATAGCTTAATTTTATTTGAAAAATCTCTCTTTGATGCAAAAACAAGCCATTTCTACGACTTGAACATAAAATTCAAAAATAAAATTAATGGATATTTAAAAAAATGAGAAATTCCTGGAATTCTGGCATATTAATAACATTCATGAATTTATTGAACTTCATTAGTTGCGTGTTTCTTCTCACGTTACCATCAACATCAATCGTTTAATGAGAGAATGTGAAAATAATTGATTACATAATTATAATTGCTTGATTAATTTGAATGCCACTGTGAAAATAAAATACGCGAACAACCCCACTAAGTTTGTAAGTTTTCACAACATAACGGTTAAAAGATTTTGGTACAAATGGGACCCTAGGAGCTAATGAAACCATGGGCCAGTAATTTCTATAAAAAGCGATAAATGAGCGACTTGTTCAAAGAAAACACAGTAGGTAATACATTATAAGGTACTTATCACTTATGTACAATTAATAATTTTATTGCATGGTATAGTCACGTGTTGAACAAAATGAATTGTATAATTAATCAATTACAGGAATTTTAATAAATCATGCATCTGAGGTTACCATAGTAATCATCGCGCTTGTTCTGTTTATTTTATACGCATTACAAAATCACTCATTAAAATAAATGTTTATGTTCATGTTTAAAATAAAATTGCCGTGTAATAATGTCTTAGGTAGGTAAGTTAAATATTTTATTGGCCATTTGTTGATAGAGAAACATGTGTACGAATAATTTTCAGTTTTAATTTTAGTCGCCTTGACGGGTAACGGTCAATTAACGTTGGCTTGGTAGTAAACTTAACTATTTTATTGTCACACCTTTTCTGGTGAGACTTGTGTAGTTGCTCTTTCTCCTGTCAAAAGGCTGAGTGAGATCTATAACGTGTACGACTGCGTGTACGCTCGTTCTTAACAAATTGCGGTTTCAGCAGCGCTATTTGATAAAAATACAGCCTTGTTTGGTGTATGCAGCGATGAACCAGCGAAAAACTACAGTTTGTAGCTGTAGTTTCGACGCTGGGACAGCGCTGAAGACAAATCTGTATCCTTACAGCAATAGCACAGTAGATAGGGCAGGATATTATCTAGCCAAGTGGGGTTTCCTCAACTCAAATACAATTATCTGGAACTCCTCTGCAGCATATGCCCCACTTTTTCTGCCTAACCTGGACAACCGATGGTGGTGACATAATTTTGGGTAGATATAATTTGAATATATCGACATAATTATAAAGAAGACAGCCTGTCTCAATATTACACTTGGAGTTGGATGGCTGTGCAAAATTGTCAGGAATAACACCTTTTTTTTTTCGTAGTTTCATCATCAAATGAGTCCTCCCAGCCCGGGCAGGGCGGGAGGGACTGTCAGACTTGTACTGACTAAAATCCACGGTGTCCTTCGGTAGACCGTTGTGTACCGGAGTCGCGGTATACGTATGTCCCGCGACCCCGGCAAGGCTATGGCCCTCTAAAGGGAGGCCCCGTCATTACGCTGACGCTCTTTGAGGCGCGCGTGGAACACAACGCGCCGTCGACCCAGGCATGGTCCATGGCCGGCAGCGAGTTGCCTTTTACTCGCCGCCCGCATGCCCGCGCCTATGAATAACACCTAGCTTGGGTACGTTACAAGCGTTTGGTTTTTCTGCACTGAAAAAAAAATCTGTAATATTCACCGTTTTGGACAATAAAAATAGAGCCTATTATCCAAAGCAGTAAAACTAACTGAAAAAAAAAAACAGTTGAGTTATAACAGTAGATTTTACTGTGCATCTGCTACTGTTTTCTGGTCGGTTATTTTTACTGCTTGTTTTAGTTAACGTTAATGTTTAAACAATTGAAATAACTGTTTAGCTCTTTACTGTATGCTACAATAACTGTTCAGAAGCAGTAAAAATAACTGCTACGATACCGAGTAAAGCTCTGAAAACGGCAATACTTACAAGGAACTGTTTGTTTCAGTAGACTTTGATGTTCATACAGTTGAAATAACTGTTTAGCTCTTTACTGTTTTGCCCATTTCAGTGCACTGTCCGTAATCAATTATTTTAACGTATAAATAAGTTCCCGGAACCGTTTTTTTTATTGTTCAAGAACAGTAGAAAGTCTCGTTTTATTTTTTTCAGTGTGAACTAGTCAGTTTTCGGGAAGAATTTTCCCAGGATTTCCTCAAATCCTTCTGTAAGCGCAAGAGATCCAACAGTGTACATAAAATATGTATCTTAGTAAACATTTAAGTATAAAGGGACTTCAATAAACGAGGTTAAACGCTTACCCCCTTACTTATAAAAACTTGTGTTGCTTAGCTACCGATTAAATATCACCTGTCCTTGTCATTTCTATTTTAATGAATAGAGATGGCAAGTGACTTAAGAGCTATTTAAGATAAGTAACGTCTAATCAATGTTTATAAGTAAGGCCCTTAATCAATAATATAAAATCAAAATGTCATTATTTTTATCGTTCCCGCTATCAACGCGACCTCGTCTAACTATGTTTGTGGTTCCCACTGCACGCGGTTTGCGGTACTATCGGAGCGCTATCATTATGGCACAAAACCACCGCCAATTACGTACGGAAAACTTGCACATTTCTACTCAATATAAACACTATTGTGTTTTCAGCTAGGGGAAACGGGACTGCGTTAAACTAATGCTAATTTAGTCAGCTGTTATACGTAGAAGAGATTCAGTCAACCAATACCGGTTGCGGTCACCGGCCATTACAACAGACAGCAGAACCTATATTCTTTATCTGTGGGAGTGATGAAAGAGAAATGAGAGATGAAACGCAAATATCTAAAACAACAAGAAAATGGACTTTTCATTTAATTTATCATGTTTGTTAGAGAGATTTCATCCTTATAATTGACCCTAACGATCGATGCAATAAAAGTAAAGGGTATAATTTTTTCAAATTTTAGCCGGTTCGATTCCCGGGTGTGGGAGAAGAGAATTTTCGAAAATCTTTCAATGCAGTTTGCTTTCTATTCAAAAATAAAGGAATGTTTCCTTTGAGTAAAATTTTCTATCTGCAGTATTAAGAGTAGGTACTTTCTCTCCAGGTGCAGGCATTACAAAATTCCACCCTGTATATTGGTTCGAAAAACCATTGGTTCTTAAATGGTAGGTAAAGGTATACCTACCATACGACATTATACAGCCGTGAAAAAGCCTTTTAGTAAACATGAAATGTTTTCTCCACGATCGGGATTTAGGTAACATACAAAACGTTGTTCAATTCAATCAACAGTTACACCTTTTCATGTTAGAAATTACGGTGCGTTTCACAAATGGTACCGCTTTCAGCAATATAAACCGTAAATTATGGCCACGTTGCTGTCGGAATTTTTCGTTTCTAGTAAATTATTGTGCGTGACATTGGAACTTATGATCCGATTTTTCCTTCCGTGCCTTGTTAATCTTCTGTTAAGTTATTAAATTACTATGATGTTCTTTATAAATCTAGTGTAAGCTGGGTTTATAATACAATTTACAACAATCTGTAAAATATTCGCTCGAATGTAATTACTGGAGACGTAAATCGTCATGACCTGTCAGATTGGTTATAAAAACACGGATTAAAGTTGCATAATACCGGTATTATAACAACGATATCTTTATCATTAACTGCTATTTACAGACCCTATAATGCGTTAATACAAGTAGCATTTACTGATTTATTGTTCCACAAACAAATAACTTTATTTGCATTCATTCCGATAACCGACGATACTCAAACAGATAAAGCGGTGTTTGCATTATTTCTTCTAATCGTAGATACTCGGTGTACACTACGTATTGGTATAGGTAAAGGGCGGTACGCGCATGCGCCGCAGGCTGGAATGCAATTGGTTAATGTTTATCGATTAGATGCGCTCGCGGCGGCGCGGCGTACGTTTCCCATAGCTTTTGTTTGCTGTTGTACTGTCCGATTTCCTTATAGTATTAATTGAACGGATTGATAAGGGCAAGATTATTACTTCGGTATTCATTTTAAATTGCTACCTACGCCATTGAGTTGATAACATACAATTACATAATGAAAATATGTAGATACAAAATTCGCGGTGAAAATAATTATAGTGACAAATCTGGCATGTCCATAAATCCGAGCACGATTACAGGTATTTGTGTAATGTAGAAAATAAAATAATTACTTTTCTCATAAAAATATTACTAACAGTGAAAAAATGCAATAAAGTAAACACGGGCGCGTCGCCAACTATCGCAACGCTATTTCGACGTAGCCGACGTCCGGCGACCGGCGACCAAACGCCTGCGATCGTACTTTGTTTCCCGTCACGTGGTCCAAATTGTGACGTTTTCTTGACAAGAAAATGTGTGCGGAGATACTCAGACACTCCCATATACATTACACCCGTCTGGTTTGAGATTTGAGATACATAATTTGACACTCATGCGAAGCCAGGAATTCATTAGTCTGGAATTCGCCTCGAGTTATGATCAGACATTTAGAAGTCGGTCCCCCTTTACCGTCTGATAATTTTTTTCTAAGAAATCGTATAGACGCTGTCGGTGAAATATGCGGGTATCACTTCTTCGTCTTGCCGCAAAGATTGAAAAGCCGATAAACCTTCTTAAAGTGTGTCTCCTCAGACACATTGGCAGGCGATCCAAGGAGTGATTAAAACTAAAAAACAAAAACATTTGTGTCACCTGCTAAAAATCTTCCTCTTAGACATGACCTGCCATGGATGACCTGGAAGTTTTTTTATAAACTTCGTACCCAGATCACAGATTACTTAATAATGCCCAGGTCGACCGAAGCAAAGAAAAATCCGCTCAGGTGGGGATTTATTCACAATTCTGCTCTTAGCCCTTATAAACGCTGTAAATATTGGAAACACGCTGTAAAGTAAAATAGTGAAAACTCGTGATAAGGACTCAGTATTTACAGCTTTTCTTGTATGGAAAAATGGAACAGCGCCTCTGGTGTACGAAGAAGGAACTAATTTTTTCCTTGAAATTAAACGTCAAAGTTCCAGTTTACTTTATGTCACAATTAGTGAAAACTCATGATAAGGCCTCTGGAGTGAATATCATGTCAGGACAGGACAGGGTGCACCTGTCGATTGTTCATTACAGGAGCTGATGAAACCTTTTGAGGGCGCTAAACTTGTGGCTCAAGTTTGTGCCGACTTAATTTAGATTGTCATCGACACGCTAAAGAAGATGCCTTGATGATTTCTTCATGGCTGTCGTAGAACTAGAAACATAAATATAATCATATTTCTAGTTAGTTGACTCTCATAACAATAGATGTTTCACTTCCAACGCAATATTTTACGAGGTCCTTGGTATACAATAATGGGAAATGTAATATAATGGTTGACAAGCAAAGGAAGTGTTCTCAAGCGAGCAGTTTGTGGCCAACCGCTAAATAGCATCGGGACTGCCCTCCGCTTTGGAATTATGATCACTACGAGATTACGGCTAGGATTTTATGTTGCTAAGAAACCACGCTCATATAAACGGGATAGAAGGAAATTCTGCCCGCAGCCTACGTGTGTACATCAAAGAAAATAAGCTTTCAAAACCTGTGGTTAAATGATATTTTCCATCATTTCAAATTGTGTGGTTCGAAACGTTTTTGTTTTGTTTTATTTATGAAATTTTAAAAGCGACGTGTTGAAATCACTCGTGCATGTGTTTTAAAGATGATATTATGAAAATCTGTAGCGTCGGATTGTTGACTATGAATTAACTAGCTTTTTAGCAAAGGTTCACTGTTTATTTCTATCGTGTTATATTTGTCTTTTTTTTCGTACAGTTGGCTGGTTTCAAAAGATTTATTCGTTACATAAAGATATGTATCGGCATGTGAAACTTCGGCCCGTCTGTTCTTAGAGTGATTTACAATTTGTCGTCTGTCGCCGCGACAGGCGCTGGACCGCGACGGCTAACGAATGCTGTCCCAGCTCGTTTGGGGCGCCTATTTCCGCATCTCATATTTCTCATTGAAATATATCGTCGTAATGAAATATATCTAATGAACCCATTGTCACAACAACAGATGCTGAATGTTCGCTCTCATTTACGACTTCTAAGCGTATCTGCTCACTACCTTCGCTAAACGTATGTTTGCTACCGACGCGACCGTCAGTAAATTTTTCAGTCACATAATAACATCTTCGACCAATTTGCACGCTGTCACGCAAAACAATTTGGCATGAGACATGTGACGAATTTCTAACCTCGATTTTTATTTACTACGCTTGTTTATTGTAAAATTTTGAACCGTCTCCGTCGTTCGGCTCCCTGAAATATCCCTTGAAAAAAAAGAGCTAGTGTGAACTGCGGCGTTTGGCGGCGTGCCAACTGGTCCATTTCTCAGCTTTGCTCGTGGACGGCAGAATGATACTGGTTCACAGTTCATATACATCGAGCTGACCGTTGCTTTGAAGCTTACGTATTGAGGTTAAACGTATGTACAGCATGCGTATGTGCAGGAAATATGGTTTATGTGTAACGAAGCGAGTAATTAATCCAACAGCTAATGGCATTAGATGTAGTCACACACTTGAATTAGGTCTTAGCATGTGGCGTCGGCGACGCTGCGGCGTTTCGTAATCTTAAACTTTGAATGAATTACCTAACAGATGATGAATGAAATTTCAGAATGTAGTTCGGGATCAGTTTTCACATTTGATTGAAACACATTAAAATTGGTTACTTAAAAAAATACTCATAAAATTGAAGCTGCTGAAACATTTGCCAATATTTCCTTTTATTTTTTGTGTTTTTGCTCTTGATATCTGGTCCTAAGCAAAGATGAGATATAAGATGGAGCTAGCTTACCCAGAAGTAACTGGTACTCCTGCGCACCGACAGAACACCGTAAAAATTCTGGGCTTATCACCATCAGTGGGGTTACTCAATGGTCACCGCAGTGCAAAGGCAGCCTGCGGAACCATTGCCTGGGGTGGAATGCTAGGAGTTGTTTCCCACCTGCAAGAAGATTTTTTTAAAGATCTTGGTGTTATTGCCTATAAAACTAATTTATGTTTTCTCTTCTTTTCAGTTCAACTTCGTTGGAAGGATTCTAGGGCCCAGGGGTATGACAGCCAAACAGTTAGAACAAGAGACAGGATGCAAAATCATGGTCAGAGGAAAAGGATCAATGAGGGATAAGAAAAAGGTAAAAACAACAATTTATTACTCATAGGTACTTACTAGTAACTTTTCCTTAACATCATAAAAACATAAATTAACTAGATTATTTTCATAACTAACTTTTATATTTTCATGCAGCTAACGATTTGAAAATCAAATCAGGTTACTTTCATTTTTTTATTTCATAAATAAACATAATTTAAATGTTTTGAAAAATATTTAGTGTTCATTCCGCAATGTACTCTTGACTGCATCCTGCATCTAAGCGTAGGTTTGCCTCGCGGGTTTAACAGTAAATATTTTACATATTATTTAATCTCAAGTATTTCCGCAAAATAACGCTTGATTTAATTACTTGTGGAACTTAATTTCCTTAAGTGCAGCCTTCCTTAGCAAGATTTCTATTCGGATGTTTTTAGTACAGATTTTCTTTCGAAAACCACTTACCGAAAGAGGGAAGTACCTACTCCATCAAAAAAAGAGCAAACAGTATAAATTCTGCCATTACATTAGGTATGACCACGCATATAGGCAACATACTGATTAAACGTTTCTCAGCTATATATATTTTTTATGTTGTCACACTAATCACTTCTTACTTCTTACTCTCAGTCCTTATTTGAATGTTGTCAGTTTACTATTAACATACTGTCTTCTATTAATTATCCGTTTACAGACCCCAGTACATCAAGTTGCCCCAATCTCTCTTTCTTTATTAAATTTTTAAATTTATCACAATGCAAAAAGGTTCATGTTCGATTGAATATAGACAGATTGGGGTAGGTTCATTTTCTGGCGGCTGTATATGGGAAGATAACTGAAGAACAGTTTACATTTAATATTCTTACGTGACGTCAAGCCTTTTCCCCATGGGGGAGAACAGACAGAAACAACATAACGCTAGGTCTTCACATAGTACTTTACCTCATCCACGTTCTTCTAATTATAATTAATTTATATCTATTTGCTCAACATTTGAAAATCCTTCTGTTTCTTATCTTGGTTTGAATTCACGATTCTATAAGTGTTGTTTTGCTCAGAATATCGAACCATAACTCTTCCAATTCAATCTATTTCCACGAATAGTATTACCCAAACATTGGAAAACGAATATGGATCTTCCGTTTAGAATTGTATGGGCTTGTTTGAAGTGCCCAAACCATTAACGTTCAGTTACGTCCTTGAGACTATAGCAATGATCGTGGCTATTTATATTCACAACCATTCTTCAAGTATCAATAGATGAATGTAATATTGGAATGTATACTTGACTTCTCCAAGCGAGATGAAAAAAATCATTGACTTGTGGTTGGAATTTTGAAGGTTTTATGAAATGTCTTTCCTTAAATAAGCTTAGGTATAAGTTTGCTGAACACTTTATTTTTATGCAGAACTGGTCTAAGAACTGCTCAGTATAGAACTGTAAAAGCTAAAATGACGCCATGACTAAAGCAAGAAATCCCCCCTACAACATAAACATTGAATCTTAGAAGCACGTCATTCCAATTTCCCGCTATATTTGATTTCTCATACATCGCCTTAATTGCGGTGCTAAAATAGGAGCGTCATAAACATTCGAAAGCGATCCAATATAAGTTCAGTAAACTGGATGCAGAACCATAATCTACCAGTAATACTCCTACAGAATATGAGAGAAATTAGGCACCAAGTGGTCTCATTGAGAGGATGGATATTTTAGGGAATATGAGGAACTGGGTGTAAAGTTCCTCAATACCATTCTGCCCCAAGAGTTGCTATAGGGTCTTTCTGTGTAGGTTTATCCTCTCATTACCCGACTACGGCGAAGCAAAAAGGAGGGTTATGATTTTGACCGGTATGTATGTATGGATGTATGTATGTATGTTCATCTGTTCCCTCATAACTTCTGAACTACTTATCACTACTTGACAAATGAGGTGTCGTTAGAAGCGTCTCAGTTGTCCGCTGGTTATAAGGTAGGTGACGTGTCACCAAATCCAATATGGCGCCCTCTAGGGGATGAAAAGTCGTAACCAAAAAAAAAATATTTTCGCACAGTATCGACATGGGTATCAAATTAAAGGGCTTGATGAGCACATTTGAAATATATATACATTGTATAGCTTTTACTTTGCCTGTTTCTAACAGTGTCAACATGGGTATCTAATGAAAAGTCTTAATGAGTACATTTTAAATTCACTTGCTGCTTTGCTTATTATATCAAATAACCCCAAAATAGTGTAAATAAAAAATAAGTTAAAATAACTAAAACCCGACTACGAAAAAATCGCGCACTAAAAAGTATAAAACAAGAACAATCCGTGTTACAGAAATTTTTAATTAATAGCCGTGGTCGTATGCCACCTGCGGTTGTTTCACACAATCTTTATTGGCTAGGTGGCATACGACCACGGCTATTAATTAAAAATTTCTGTAACACGGATTGTTCTTGTTTTATACTTTTTAGTGCGCGATTTTTTCGTAGTCGGGTTTTAGTTATTTTAACTTATTTGTTTTTACAACTGCATTGCGCTAAACAAGAATATGAATTTCTTCATTAATTCCGAAGATGTCGCTAGTGTTTCCTTTGACTTAATTATGTCCGCAACAGTTGCCACATGTCTCGAAGGAGAGGATCTAAACAGTTTTTTTTTCAAACAATTCCAGGAGGACGCAAATAGAGGAAAGCCCAATTGGGAGCACTTGGCTGACGACCTCCACGTCTTACTCACAGTTGAAGATACTGAGAACAGGGCGAAGATCAAGTTGGCCAGGGCTGTCGATGAAGTCAAACGCCTGCTTGTACCTGTAAGTATACCAACCCTTTTATTTTTATGCAAGTAAACTGGCCATAAAGAGATACAAATACAAGCTTAAAGAAATATCTGTTAGAATCTTCATCGGCTTATAGCAGTCCACTGCTGGATATAGGCCTCTCCAATCGCACACCATTTTATTCGATCACCGGCTACTGTGACCCAGCTGTTACCAGCCATCAGGCCGTCCATAGCCGGGCATTATTCCTTCTGCCTGTACCAATTTGTCGTAACACTTATCTGATCTTAGCAGAACATCTTCTTCGAATCGATGGTGCACCATAATCTAAGTACTCCTATTGCCAACAAAAGTCTCAACATTCGGTTTCCCATTATCGAATATTTCCTCTTTCATACGATGCAGATATGCAACATTGAACACACTCTATCGGTACAATAGACCCTGTAGGTCTGACAGGCCATATAGTATAGGTGGCATTTCTAGCCGGGCTCCACCCTGCGTGATCCTGCACGGGCCGGGCTACCCAGTGGTAGGTAGCATCAGGCTCTATGATCAATCATCTCTGTCTCAAATTTCCTCAAGCTAAAAGCATTGGTGACCCGAGCAGTTCAATTAGAGAGAAACAAAACAGAAAATAGAAATAATCTAAAATGGCTGAATCTAAGCAGGCCATACGTGAAACTCGTTTTAAACAAAATCTGAACTGGGATGACTCGTGTGGATAACCATCTGGGCCCTTCCGGATCAGTTACAGTTCCTTAATAGTTACACTAACTAAAGACTCTACACTGAGTAAAAGTAAATACCAAGGTAAGGCAAAACCTTACTCGTTAAGTCATAAAGATATGCTCACGCCTAGAACAATACCATGTTAGCCTGAAGTTGTTAATGACGAGTACCGTCATCGATCTTAGAGGAACGGCTTTGTGGTTACGTTACTAAGGGACACCTTGGTTGCTCATCTCGGTGACTGGTACTAGGTACTTCAGTAGGTAGTTTATTATGACTAGTCAGTAGTTGGAAGGTTTAAAACCTAGAGTTATTCTTCAATTTGTTACCTTTTTACCTGCGGTTTCCCCCACGTGAAACAAATAGGTTATTTAAACTATCACTATCCATCTAAAGATAAACATCTGTTGAACTTGTTGAGCTTGTCTAAAACCCTTATATCAAGGTAAATTAATGTCGTTTTGATGTTGTTGTTTTTTAAGACAATTGTTCAACAGATGTTTAACTTTTTAGACTGTCAGTTTTCAAATTTCATATAAATTCGTTCAGTGTCAGAGTAACAAGCATCCATCCATCTTTATTGACTCACAAGCTTACTTATACATATAAAATAGTTTTAAAAATCGGGCTTTCTATTTCAGTTGAGTAGTATTTCTTCTACATTGCATTCATTCGTGTCCTACAAAAATAGAATGATTGGATTCTTTAAATACCTTCGTGTAGGATGGAGAATGACCAACGCAATCTCAGATCTTTCTTTTATAAATGTCGTAACATTTTATTATTCCGTAATAGTAAACTATGACTAACTTAACAGTCTTTTAACACGCAACCGTTGGATTATTCGAAGCGGTACAAATATTATCTGTTTAAGATAAACCTTCTAACGTACTGGCAGACGTTTATGCCAAATAGAAATTTTGGCAGTCACTCCAGTAGCCTCGAGTGTAGCTCACTCAGCGGTGTCGCTTTTAGGGTTCGAAAGTTAAAGATAGAACCTCTGTAGGAGATATGCTTACATACAAATATTTCAAACTCCAAGAACGAAAGAAAATGTCTGTATTCTTAGGTCAGGTTAGAAATCTTTCTAATGAAAAGGAATTTTATGTAACTTGGATAAATTTATATAAATTACTAGAGGCTGCATTGTGGGTCTAGTGGACTGCTGAGCAAAAGTTCCCTGGCTCAATTGTCAGGTCGGACAAAGTGTTATTCCGTTTTCCTATCCGGAATTTCTCTATAGCAGCCACGGAATCTGTGCCCGGTTGATGGCATATTGGCAATAGGCTCGCTCTCTATTACTTGCGGCTAAAAACATAACTGGTGAAATATGGGTGTACTATTACGGATACCTCTGATGCCACCAAGCTGAAATCATCCATACACATACACAACATTTGTAGAAATCATTTATATCAGTTGAGTACTTTCGAAGATCAGCGTGTATAAACATAGTGACACTAACATGTGTTTTAATAGTTTTATAAGCGCACTTCATGGTTGACCATGAGACCATTATGCGATATACTGGCTAAAAGCAGGCCTATCGTTATTAAACAACAAAAAATAAAGAGAATAAACTAAATACCTACTCTCCCTAAGAACAAAATTCACTAGCTTCATTTCCTATTTCTTGGATTCCCATTTGCAGTCAAAGAATTACCAATTAACACGGAATTCAAATCCACCCACAAAATCCGGCACGAACCCGCTTATTCGGGCTTATTGCCTTTCCTTCCTCGAAAGATAGCACAAATATTTTCTCGTCCACTGAATATCAGCGCAATCTTCCTTGGGAAAAAATGTAACAAAGTCTTCTACTATCTTTAAGATCTCATTCAGTGTTACGTTCATTGCCGTGCGTTTAAGGCGGGATGACGTAATCGGCAATTGTGTTGAACCGCTGCGAGGCTTGGACTCATTACCACTAATTAGCGAACACTGGTTACCTTCTACCTAGATACCTAATAATTCTGTTTTGATAACGTGGTCCCCTTTTACTGAATGGTCTAGCAGTATTGGAACTGTTGGTTTCCATTTCTGTGATGTTGATTTGTTCTTCATTATGGGAGTTCTATGACTTTTCCCACCTTCACAACAGGCAGATCCAACCAATTTGCTGCCAAAACAAAAGTCAAATGAGATCAAGGAACCTGTAAGTCCAAAAATTGATATCCTTCCCGAATGAGAAAGATATAGAGTTATTTGTCACGTGTAGCGCCATCTCTGTTTTAATTTTTTAAATAATTTAAATTGATCAACTCCACTTTTCACAGTCCACGGCTAGAGAAATAGGTTTTCCGAATGGCATTAAAAGGTTCGTTTCATCACAATACACAATAAAGGGACCAAATATATCCATTAATGGATATTTTTGGAACAAGCCAGACAGGTTTATTAGCTAATAGTATTCCGACTCATTTCCTCCATTTCTCTGAATGTATATTTTTCTCAATATTGTTGCCAAAATAATATTCTTGGCTGCGAAACTGCTATCAAAGTCAAAAATGACATACGAGTTTCTAAACCTAAATATACGGCTAACGAGCGACGCTACAAATATAGTGTTTTACCGACACTGACCTTATTTTGGTTCTAGAATTATGTTTAATTAACTTGACCTCTCAATTCTTGGCCATAAAGCACGGTATTGTCTGTTTTTAATTACTCTGACTGCATTCAGTATAGCTTGTTCATCATATATTTGGCAAATATATGATGAGCAAGCTATACTGAGATCCGTGAATTAAATAATAATTTATTGCTAATAAGTACCTAGAGTTATAGTCACAGCCCTACCCAGTGTCTTACAAAATATTTTTTGCCAGTATTTATTTTCTCTGCAAAGCCGGTGATTGGTCTAATAAAATGTGAATCTGCAACTAGATCACAAAACCCATCGACCACTATTTTCTTAATATAAAAGACGCATTGGTCATAGCATCATGCTTAAGACTAGGCCAAATGGTCTGGGTCAAATGGCCTGACACCTTTAAAAAGATAACCTATAACCTTCTTGAGATTGCAGATCGAACCTCCTTTGTTTATATTCATGAACATGTTAACCAATAAAACGTTTTCATTGTTCTACAGCAAGCCGATGGCGAAGATGAACTGAAGAAACGCCAGCTGATGGAGCTGGCCATCATAAACGGGACGTACCGCGACTCTAGCACTAAGGCGGTGGTACCCGTCAACGGTCAGTGCCTCATAAGTATGGTCGCATTCATGTTTTGTCACTAAAA
Source organism: Agrotis exclamationis (assembly GCA_950005045.1). Lineage (NCBI taxonomy): Eukaryota > Metazoa > Arthropoda > Insecta > Lepidoptera > Noctuidae > Agrotis > Agrotis exclamationis. Next base: position 10,340,182 of record OX465426.1, on the reverse strand, counting down.
CTACCCACTAAGACTTACTAATATTCTTACGAAGTGGTAAGAAATGGAATGCTCCCGGGATTTTGCGTACCTCACTCATCTGTGGCGTCTACTCATTTGACACGTTCCAAGAGCACGATTTTCTCTCATTATCACTCCATTTCTTAGTACTCCGTCACCAAAATCTATACTATCTCCATACAGTCGGCCAAGAAGTTTGGCCGTCGAATCTTGATTGGCAATGCTTTTTAGTAAAGGGTCCTTTGTTCAGTTGTGGTTACTTATCAAGATTGTAAAAAGGCCTGTCGATATCAAAGACAATGTACAGACGGCTTCACGACATGGGTTCCCTTGAAAGCATCTACGTTTATTACTGAAGTAGGTACCCATTGATGAAGCCCACTGTACCACTGTATGGATAAGATAGTCATCAATTTATTTTTGGCTATAAGGGTTTGAGTGAGATTTTCAAGGGTGCTTGGTGGAAAGATCCTGGGGATCCATTATACCTACTGTGCAAATACCATGCCATGCTTACCTACATTTCAAAGGAATTTCAATCATTTCGAAGAAATGTAGCAGGATAACACGGTACATTCAAGTTTTTGTGATTGTTTCCTGGATAAAACACAATGTTGTGGGACACATCATTTTGCATGACAAACTACATAATAATCGTGGGATCCTTTTTTTCATAGGATTGTATTGACAACTGTACATATTCTGCTCTGTTTTCATTACGTTGCCTATTGTTGAAGTGAGCATAAATTGTGTCTTTTGTTTGCGGATGTGAGTCATCGAGGCGACTGCTTAGATGACTAACTTAATTGATTTGTGGCATGTTACGGTTGTTAACTATTAACATGGGTGATTTCACCGTACCAAGATCTCTTATCGTTAATTAAGGGCCATTGGAAACCGTCCGAGCTTAGGAGGAATTTGCTACGGACGACGAAATGAGTTTTATTACGATTTCTTTCCAGTGTTTGTTTATTCCATGGGCATAATTCATAAAGGAGTGTATTGAATTGAAAAATATTTTGTCTCGTGCACGATAACTTAAGGTCCAATGTTGTTGTGTCAACTATTACACATTTCTAATCTTCTGCTCTTTGCTATTTCAATCATCGACCGCGAAAACTGTTGCGAGCACTTTACGGGGTCGAGACGCAACATCCAAGAATTTCGGGTCACCGTGCGTTTACAAACACTACTAACAAATCTGAACTGACATCAAAAGAACTGTGCTAACGGGTTTCAAACTTTCATCAATGGTTCACAAAACCGGGAAAGAGGCGAGGAACCCGACGCGAGCTGATATAAGTACCATTGATACAACGCAGACGATCCCACAGCGGACGAGGAGTGGCGGCGCGTGGCAGCGGCCGCTGCTGAGACCCAGCGACTGTTGGCGCCTGGCGGTGGCGTGGGCGGCGTGGGGGGCGTGGGTGGCGTAGCACTGCGCTCTCAGGCACCTCTGGGAGCGCCACTGATCCTGTCACCTCGCATGTCGCAAGGCGCGCAGGCTGGTCTCCTCAACGGCTCGTCCCAGGCCGCCGCAGGTCTGCTGTCCCCGGGTGAGCCGGCCCACCAGCTCATCTACGCGTCGCCGTACGACTACGCCAACTACGCCGCGCTCACCGCCGCCGCCAACCCGCTGCTCACTACGGAGTACGCCGCTGCGGACCATACGGGTGGGTTGTTCGCCCGTTGATACTTTTGAACGATGTTTGATAACCGTAGGCGATGAAACATTAAAGGCGGCAGTTGTTTTTTTTTAAGAATTTAGTCAATGGGCTAGTTAATAGATGCAAGTGAATGGCAACTTTATGGACTGAATTGAATATTTAAATAGAGTTACAGAGGAATAAAACCTTTATTATAAATGCCTGTTGCTGGACATAGGCTTGATCATGAATTGCAAACAACGTTGCAAATCGTTTAATTATGTTCTCAAATTAAACAATAATTTTTAGGTAATAAAATGTTATCAAGCATCGTTTATTATCTACTAACGCTACATACACACGGTACCGGGTTTTCAGTCGTCCACAAGAATCAAAATAATTTATTGTAGGAATAAAATCACGTTTATTCAAATTAGTATTAAAAATGTACAATTTGATAACTATTATCGCAAATGTCGAACAAAATAACCGCATGATGATTATCGTACACACAGGCTATGGCCTCGAAAACAGTATATAATATAAAAATGCTATTGCTAAAATGGCAATCATTATATTCATAGGTTTAAGCAAATTTAGGCCAGTATCAATCATGGCCAGATAGGCCCTTTCATCTCATTTCACGCGACGTATAGACACTTCCTTAGGTCCCCTGTGTTCCTAGTACCTTCGGTTTAATTCAACCCAAGGCGAATAGGCTATAACGCTCATTCGTATGTCGCATGCCTTATTTTTTTAAGCTTTTACTATAAGCTTGTTTCCAGCAACCTCATGCAGTAGCAGAATAATCTCCACAAATTGCTTCCCTTTCTGGTCAATTCATGTGTCTTTAGCAGCCTAGTATTTTTTGAATGGGGCCTTTAAATTGGCAGCTATTTCAAAATAAACGACATACTGAGTGCCGACCCAAAAATATCTGGCACGTTTATAGCCTTTTCTCATCACATATTTTATGTATTCTATATTGACACAATTACTATTTATTAAGGGGCTTGACGGTACTGATTTTAACAACTAAAACGCACGGACAGAATTGTAACGCCATTGTTTCTTGTCCATAGCACGTGATTTGACCGATTACATCTGGAGCCATTTTTGGAGGGATTATCCTGCTGCGCGATATTAGACCTTAATAACTCCAAACAAAGTAAATGAGACACAGAAACTCGATAACGGTTGTAGATGCTGCTAGATCACTAAATACAGCTACTTATTTTAAATCAAGTTAACAATGAACAATCAGGCTCGTGATTACACAGCACTAACAAACTAATGTACACTATTCTAACGTATGGTGTCGAGCTTATGTTGAACTGTGTGTGATATAAATATTTTAATGGGGTTTGCAGCGTCGAGATATCTGCTAGCTGGCTTTTGACATTGGCCGCATCAGCCCTCAATAAGATACGGCAGACTGCAAGCGCCGTATCGCACTACGCATCATTATTGCCGTCCTTGATATCATTATCCTCTTCTAAACGCCTCACAGGACGTCTCTTTACAGTCATAATAAAACGCCATGATCAATTTATAGTATAAGATTTTATTGTTTTAAGTACGTTTAGCTTAACGACTCATTATTTTGTACCTACGATGTTATCGTCTTGAATATTTACGAACATTGTTTTTTTTTCTTCTACGGCTGTTTTGTACAGTTTCATATAAATTATAATTTTTGTTTTTACTTTTGCAGTCAAAGATATATTATTTATTATATAACAGAATAATTTACTATTTATTCAAATTAATATAATCAACAGAATATTTATTGAAAAATATATTTTCTTTTATGTCAGTTGTTTCGTGTTAGGGCTGATGGCAGTTGAATAATTGTTTAAATTAGATATTATTTTAGTTAAATCTAAACTGCCAATAGAACTCTATATAAGTTACCGATGTTTTACATACAAAGACATAGAGTTTTTTATATACATATAGTAATTTACTTGTCTTGTTACTGATGCACTTCACTCGAATGATAATAGATATGAATAGAACCCATCATTTAGTTCTTGTGATAACCCTTGCTTGTAACACAACTAATTATTAACATTACGTTAATGTAGATTCAAACTTCATTGAGTTTTGGACTAAGTTATAATATCTTACTTTAAAGTGTTATCATGTTTTCTAAAATTCCACCATTTGCATGTGGTGTTTTTTCATCCTTTTTCCTATATTACCAGTAAAATCCTTGTGAATAACAAATGAAAAATTTCGTATTAACAGTAGTTTATCTGAATGACTTGCATAGATAATTCAGCAATTACAAGCAAAAGGGACCAAATACTACAAATTGATTTACGAAAACTACACATTTACATGTTTAACTATATTTTAACAAAACTGACAAAATTAATAACGCGATACACACTCATATTACGAACAAAACGTGGAACATTCTAGGCGGTTTAAATGTTTAAATACGTTTAAAGTGTAACAATAACATTTTGCCCTCATTGTGCATACTGTTATTGTTACAATTATTATATCGTTACTTATTAATTTATTAGCCATATTATTATATTTATAAACATACCATAGGCTAAGTATTATTATTATCTTTAAAAGATTTCTAGTTAGGTTAGAAAAGAGTGAGCTTTATGAAAATATTATACACCCGTATATTATTGTTTAGGTTTATTAAATCGCAGTTAACACTGTAGTCAATTTTAATTAAAACATGAAATTATCGAAGCCAGCCATTACCTGTACCTTGACCGGGAGTTCGTAAACCCGTTCGTTTAAATATTTTATTTTGTTATATTTTCCAAAGCAATAAAATAGATAATAGAGTAATCTATAGGCCTAAGCATAATAATAAAAGTTAGTGTTACTGCCAAATGAAGATTTAATCATAAAAATTATATCTTAGTATTACCGAACGACAATGACGAGTATTTGGCAGTGATATCTAGGTATTTGCGACCGTTGAGTGTAGAAAACGAAATCATTTTTCTATTTCTATTTTATATGAGATTACATTTCTTTACAGCATTTAAATGTAAAGCTACACCCAGTTCTATAGTCTATCAGCTTTAAATGTATTTGTATTCCAAATTGGTTTTCCAGAGAATTTCTTAATCCATCCATATCCATGTTATGATTAGCAAAGGTTTGGGTTCACCGACTCGGTGTTGGAAGCTTTTGTTGTTGAGCGAAGACGCAGATGTTAAATGTGTATATGCCGCTAGGTGTGGTGAGGAGGGCGCAACGGCTCGCGCAGGTCAGGGAGCACCCTTACCAGCGCACTGCCTTACCGGCGCCTTAATTCCCGCCAAAACGCTCTCACGCCGCCATTTTGTTCACAAGGTGAGAAGCGCGTGCGCGCGCATGCAGCTAGATGAATACGTTTGCTTCTGTTTTGCAGCCAGTTTCTTCATCAACAGCTAAAGTTATCAGTGAAACTATTAAGAGAGTAATCTCTTTATTGATGCAAGTTAAAGCTTATCTAAAAACCAACAGATTTGCCAAAACACAAACGTCGTAGTAATTTTCTCCCAAAATCGTGGGGAGCATCTTTTGCAAAACGTTACTTTATCTGTTACTTATTATGAAGAAACTGGCCGTTATTGGTGTCGCACTAATTGGAACTTGCATTTCTATATCGAATCTCACTCGAATGCACAAACTACTTGCAAGTTTCAAGTTTTTGTAACTAGTATTTTATATCTATGTTCACTGCAATTTTATTTTCCGAGCAAGCATATTCGTCTCGAGTATGCGTGGGTACCTTTGCTTTACTGTCTCTCTGTGTCACTATTTTATATTTATTATATCGTGTACTTATTAGTTACGTTCTTGAATAGTTTGTATGAGGATAAGCTATATCGCTCTTCATACCGGATCTGAGGTGACACTGCATAATTTGAAAACTGTGATTTTTATATTTCTTTTTTTTTATAGATTTTATAGATCTGTAACATGTTGTGATGCGAGGCATTATTAGAGCTCTATCTTAATTCAAAGTTGGACATCAGCGTTACCAAAATTATTTGTCTGTAGTTGTTTTCAATGCTGTTGTTGCGACGGTTGAAATCACAACATGTCATCGGACACTCGTAATATTTTTCAGATATAAATTATATATTGAGGGAAGAAGGATTGATGTTACATTATTCTTAATTGCAAAACTTGATAGTCGGTAGTGTTGAATATTGCCAAATAGAATCCGCAGAGGTGCTAAAAGCCGGTTGTGAGATCCTTCTTTCCTGAGTCTCGCCCAGTATTAGTCAAAGGAAAGAGCATTCTCAGAATTTGTGCCATCAATCCAGTATTAAAGTAATGCCCCTCCTTTGACTTGATATGTTTTTCATAATCATCACAACTTTCTATTAGTCAATATAAGATTTTTATATGAAATTTTTAAGCTAGTTGTTTTTTTTTTATTTTTGCCTTAGGTATTATATTTACTTTCTTATTTGAAAGTGGTTTATTATTATTAAGATATGCACTTGTGTCCTTGTGGATTTAAAGCCGACATCCATTATGTCGGTTACGTATTTTCACGCTTCTTTATATGAAATGATTTTAAGTCGAAATGCTATTCGTAATTTTATAAATTGAATGATAATATGCGATTATGTTTTGTAAAGTATTGTTTCCGTTGTTGATTGTAAATAAATGCATTTTCTGAGAATATACACGCAATAAATTGTCTGAAAAATTTTAATTAAGCGTTTTCTTTCTTTAGTCTCGTTAGGTCCGCGGTGCTAAAGTAAATGTTCTATGTGTTTCAAGAGTATATATGTCGATAAAGTTGATGACGTGACGTCATTTGGCCAATTGTAGCCTCACACAACTAACATGCAACTCCACAAGGCCAAGTTCCCGTTTGTTTACATAATAATAATTATTAAGTGCACTATCATAACTGCTATTGTCACAACTTGCAGATTATCTGTAACTATGTATTTATATTATATGAGTCACTAACTTGCAAATATGTAATGACATTGATTCGTTATCACATACTTATTAACAACTTTTATGAGAATGCCGCCATATACAGTATTGAGATGTTACAGCAATGTGTTGAATAACTTACATACTTGCATCTGGGTGCTATGGTTATACATAAGTGATAAATTTATTATGCTTGTTTGTCAGAGCAATGTTCGTCGCATCGCGGCCTCCTCCGCTAGTGTTTCAAGCATTGCTCTATTGGGAACTATTGGGCATTTAATCCTATATTTGTAGATTTATCATTTACATACTAAATTGACTTAACATTTTTCAACCATTAACTGCGTAAACTAATGAAGTACCCGTATAGTATTAACTGGGCCACAAACAGAACAAGTGTCGCGGCGCGAATGCCTGATAGCCTCCCCCTCATTTTTATTGAAATTTCTATTTTTATGAGAAATTCCGTACACTAGTCATGTCAATCCGAGTCCACGGTTTATCGCTTCTGTTGAATGGCTGCATGTTGCCGGTACCCACTGTCTATCTCTCGATTCCATTGCGTACAGTCTTACACCCCCTAACCGTGACGTCTGGGCGCCGGCAGCGCAACGCAAGCGGTGAAGCGTGCTAGCTCGCGATTGGGGGTACTCGTGTAGTCGGACCATGACATTTTGATCGATACTAACATTCTGTTTTTCTCTCTTCTCGTTAACCCGGCTAGGTGAGTGCTAACGGCGCCGAGGAACTAACAGGAGTCCGGCCGGCCGCTGCACGCCGGCCCCCTATGTCGCCGCGTAACATACTCATCGGAACATCGACCACCATGTAGCTATTAGCTGTTGGGCCTTTCACGTTTAACATTATACTATGTATTATAATAGTCTAACTATTAACATTTATATGCCTGTTATGTTTATAACATGATGAACTTTATTAACATTTTTATATAATTTTTTTATGAAATGGCACACGCCATCGACTATATTTACTTTATTGTATCTTATTGTACTTCTGTTGTCGCTTGAACGTGTTGTTGTTGAAGCACGAGTGTTGTTAGGCTACCCGGACAAATCACGGCGTTAAACGTGTCTCCTTTATAATCTACATATAGATATTTATTTTAAACTTTTTTCTTTAACGTTATTTGCTTAGAGTATATTTTTGAATATCCGCACTTTTAGCGCCGTCACTTAAATAAAAGATGGTTTGAATTAAATATTGACTCCTAACTTAAGCTTAATTCATGCAGTAGCTAGATATTAATTTGATAATGAAATACGTTTGCTAACACAAATCGCTTTTGATCTCCCTACAAAAACATTTAATTTCTTCATTAGAAGCTTTGAACTATTGTATGAATTAAGCTTTGTGGTGCAGCAGTCATGTTTCCTACCACGATTTTAGATAAAATATCTATCAATCGAAAATTCAATGTACTACTTAAAGTACTGCACAATTTATACGTATTGATCGGGCGCTACATGGATAGTCTGTGCGCGACTACGCGTCACAAGAACAGGATGGCGTCATGCAAGAGGTCAAGTAAGTACCTACGATGCTAAAATATATTTAAAAAAATTGCTTTTCATAAATAATTGGACTGACATTGGATTATAGTCTAATATAGGTTGTTTCTTCATATACTCATCGACCCCACAAACCTTCGGCAATTCATTTCTACATTACTTTAAAACCAAAGACTAAATATTTTATAGTAATATTTGACTACTTGTTTCTGATCAAATTTTCAAATCATCAATGTCTTCCTTTACAAAAAACGTTTTTATATTGGTCAATGAGTGTATGAATTCTCATTTGAAATAAAAAATATTTATAGCATTGTATTTTACTCTTAGTGCTTAATATTTATAGTAACTTTGAATATTTGTACATCCCATGTGCCTTAATTAAATGTACAATGTTCTTACCTTTTTGGTTCTATAGAAATTGTTATAATGCTAATTACTAGCTAAGTTAGAAGAGATTAAATTATTGTTAACTTTTCTAAATGTTAATTTTTATACATTTATCGTCGTCAGTTTTGAATATTAATTGTCTAAGAATATAAATAATAATACCCAAATGTTTTAGTGTCTAGTAGATGTACGTTAGTTGTGGCAACATTATTAACTTTATAAGTGCCTTCGTTACAATCTCTTCGGGAATCTCTAGATTTCGTTTTTTATCTTATACAAATATCAGAGATCTGCAGTTAGTTTATTCAGTGAAAAATATTTACCCAAACATAATCTCAAAGATTACACGAACGTTCAAGTTTAATGTAACAAGGGCAATTATTCGTCATTACATGTATATTGTTATGTATAAAGCTTACATAATGTAATTAAAAGCAATATTATAACAATAATAAATCATGATTAGTGCAATAGAGATGTTATAATACTAAATAATATTTTATTATTAAAGTAATCTCGGCTTAAATTAGTTGGGAGAATATTTTTACAAGATTTTTTAGAGATCTGATATTGAGATTAATGCGGTAGGTAAAAGTATATTATCACGATTGTTATCTGTGGAGATACATTATTTTCTTTAAAATTAAATTGTTTATAAGAATTAGAATAGAAGAGCTAATTAGTAGGTAACAATTTTTTTATCGTTTTGCATTATTTAGGTGCTTTTATCGAGAGTTTGGAATCAATTTAAAAATAAATTTTCACTTTCAAAATTATATGCGATAAACTTCTTTAAGTCTAACTAAATATCTAACTAAATATGTAACGTGATGTTGAATACCTACATTTGTTAGTAGATTTCCTCCTATATTACATCAGTGGTTTTCATCGAAGCTGTTAACACTCCGTCCATGATTATTTCATAAAATAAGTACTTAATTTTGTTGGTCTCCTACTCATGCATATTTAAGTACGTTTAATTTGAGATGTCTTATTCGTAGCACGTGTTAACACTTTCAAATAATCATAAATAAACATTAGTTCCCCATCAACATTGTGAAAAGTAAAGGGCATTGAAAATAACCTTAAAATCACGTTCCACATTTTTTTCTTGGTAATGTCTCAGATTACATCATCCCATGTAACCTTTCATGTTAATTTTGTTTTTATCCTGTTACAGTAAGGTCTAAAATTGCTTGTTTATAGATATATGCTGGACAATATTTACAATAAGGTTGAAAATGTTTTATTGTTATCCTCCTTTGAGTTCGCAGATGAAAAAACATTCTTATGCAGAAGATTCATATCCTAGCAGTTGTTCAAACAACGGATGAGAACTGCGTTTATTCACCCTTCATATGCATCTTAATAGTTCGTACAAATCATACTAATACAAAAAAAGCATTTAAAGATATAATCATAAAATGCAAAATGCCATAACAACTCGAGGAATCCGTTTCATATTAATGTGAAAATATGTGATGAAATAGATGTGTTTAACGTACAAATAATTTTATTGTCTGCAAATAACTAGTAATATACTGTGTTTCATAAGCAATATAACATTAGCAATTTTGTTTCTTGAAACATGCTTAGTGCCATCAGCAGACGGGCTTATTACATGTCATTGTTTTTTTAATATTAATTTGTACTTATTGTTAGGGCAAATATTAATCGAGTGCCTTAAAAGAACTTGTACATATTTATTATTATCTTTCAGTAAAGTATTAATATAGCGGAGAATAACAAAATCTAAAATTGTTTTCCAAAAACAATATATAGAAAATAAATAATTTTAGTTAAGTGAGATTGTGCATATTATGTATGTTTTGATGTGTGTTTAAGATTGATTTGGTATTAGTAAATATTTAAAAAACGTAACTCTTTGTTTAATTTTACTACCATTTATCAATAACCACTGAATGCATCTCTTTTATTTCTAATTGCCGTACATACTTTGCCAGTCAACTCATTGTGCAGACGCCAGTGCATCAGCTTACCCCAATTTGAATATTTATTTTTTTCAATCGAACATGAGTCTTCTTTTAATGTGATAAAGTTGAAAATCCATTGAAGAATCTAGACAGATTGGTGTATCTTGATGTGCTGGCGTCGACTGTACCTTCCTACGATAGTTATATTATTGAATATGCATTTTAAAGCTTTTTCCGAAAAAAAACCGGCATAATAAAACGACGACCCTGAGCACTGAGTCCGTATAGTAATAAATGGAAAGCAATATAATTTTTTTTTTTTATTTTACTAAAATGTATGCAACACAGTAAAAGACATTTAAACACTCCTAGCGGTCAGTTCAAACCGAGACGCGACGCAACGCGACCTGACGCAATAATTACAGCAAATGTGTATCTTTTCGTCTAGAAAATAAAATTATATTTCGAGTCGCTATTAAAACACAGGCCGGCGCAGCGCGGTGGCGCTGGCGTCGCGCTGCTTTGCGAATGGTGTAGGTATCTTTTCGTGTAGTACAGTGTTTCCCAACCTGTGGTCCGCGGACCCCTGGGGGTCCGCGAGTATATGATTGGGGGTCCGCGGTGTCATCTCTGGACATACATAAATGCTAATTTCTCGTAATCTACGCTTAGTTAGCACGGCGAACGTGAGGTGAGCGAGACTGAATGAATGATGCGAGTGAAATAAGTGCGTGCGGGCGCCGGGCCGTGACTCTTCTCCCCTTATTTTATTATGGGGGTCCGTGAAAACTGTGCTTTATTTCCTAGGGGTCCGCGGCTGAAAAAGGTTGGGAAACGCTGGTGTAGTAAATAGAGTTAGATTTTGAGTAGCTCTATTGAAATGTGCGCGAAGCGTCGCGTCTCAGTGTGACTTGACCCTAACTGTCAGTTCAGACCGAGACGCGACGCGAAGCAACGTGACGCAACGATACTTCAAATGTATATCTTTTCTTGTCGTAAATAAGGTTAGATTTTGAGTCGCTATTAAAATGCAGCGCGGCGCCACACTGCGCCGCGCCGCGCCGGGTTGTGACAGGTGTATCTTTTCGTGTAGGAATTAGAGTTCTATTTTGAATAGCTCTATTGAAATGTGCGCGCAGCGTCACGTTTCGGTCTGAGCCGACCCTAAACAGTTAACTAATCTAGATGTGGTTGTAGCGCCATCTGGCGAACTTGATAAGTATTAATACACCTACCACATGACGTCATTCTTCAAAGACTTGGGTAACTACGCTACGTCATGAAAGGTTTCGGCATAATCCCGTAGATGTCGCTAGCATACTCATTGCAAAGACTGCAAAGTTACTTAAATTATCGGGGGGCACGGTAGTGCCCCCGCCAAAGTCGCCGTACTATCCTATGTATAATTCCGTACGCTCCGTCGAATTAATTGCTGCCCAAAACATAACGGAGCCTCCGCCATAAGGAGTGATTTCTTCGAAACACACTTCCGCATAGCGTTCCCGTGGTCTTCGCAGCACTCGCCGGCGTCGGTCCTCTCCATTTTAATATGAATAGGCACGTGGTTCGTAGCAGCGTTTGGGGGGGACCAGTAGCGAATGGAAAACAGTCCAACCTTCATTTATATCTAGCAGTTTATTATCACAATAAATGCACACATAACATCGTCACAATAATTAGCAAGTAACAAAGAATTCACCATTACATTTATATCTGAGCACATAACAGAAACGGTTGCACACCGTAGTCAGCGAGCGAGAGAAGGGAAGGACAATCGGTACGGGGTTCACACATCCGGTGATGCCATATGTGAATAATATAATAAGGGCATCAATACACAGTAAATCTAATACTCCACACAAAGAGATTCTAGCTTCATCAGAAAACAATACTTTATTCCAGTCCTCCAGAGTCCATGAAGCACAGTTCCGAGCAAACTGATGTCGAGCAACACGGTGCTCACGGAGTAATTTAGGGCCCCGAGCTGGGCGGTAACTCCTGATATTGGCAGCCAAAAGCCTCCTCTTGACTGTCCACAAGCTTACTTCTACTCTTGCTTCTTCAAGGCTCTTCTTCAGGTCCACACTTGACGCCTTACGATCCGCAACGCCTGACTCACCAAAAAGCGGTCATCTCTTGGTTCTTTGCATCGTTTTCTTCCCGAACCTGGTCTTCTTTTGACCGAACCGGTTTCTTGATACCGTTGCCAAGTCCTCTGGACAGTTGAACTACTCACATTTAGCCGCTCAGACACGTAAGTTTGCAAACAACCCTCTTCAAATAGGGCTATAATTTTACCGGCCCTTATCGCTTTATCACTCATATCAAAAAGTGGTATTTACCTATTGTAAAAAGAAAGATTAAATTGTTTAATTTGCAGAAAATATCCAAAAAGTTTTAAAATATCGTATAATCAGTTAAAAATCGTTTCAGCAATTCGCGCCATTAGTAAAGCAATTTTAGAATAATCCACAATATTAATTATTTTTCTTTTATTAATTTAAAATTTAAAATTTGGAACGTAAAGAATCATGCCAGGATGCTTTAAATAACATGCCAATACATCGTCAAATTAATAAAACCTATTTCTTGTTCTTCTTCATTGAAGTAGAGAAAAAAATCTAAAGTGCCCGTTTTTTTTTTGCAAAAGAGTTTACCTAGTTAATGTTGTGTGACTTGGCCGTTGGATAGTGGGTACAAGTCAGGATTGGTACAATGGTGTCATGGAGCACCTGGATTTGTATCAAATCTCACAACATCTTCTAATATAAGTATAAAATTCTCGTGTCACAGTTTTCGTTGCCATACTCCTCCGAAACGGCTTGACCGATTTTGATGAAATTTTTTATGCTTATCCGGTATCTATGAGAATCGGCCAACATCTATTTTTCATCCCCCTAAATGTTAGGGGTAGTCCACACCTAAATTTGTTTTTTAATTATTTGTATGGCAAAACAACGTTTGCTGGGTCAGCTAGTTAACTATAATAATAAAGAAATCGCAGACGCACCTTAGACTTGGCACGACTTTGTCTAGATTTAATTTATTTTTTAGAGATAAATAAACAGCTCTATACACCGTGTTCCGGACGATATACATAAACTTCGACCAGATGTTCAAACCATGGAAGTAAGCATTTTTCATTATGGACACATTAATAAATTCTTATTTTTTATTTTTTGTTAATTTTCATACAAACTAAATACCTAGACGTAAATAACCCGATATGCATGCCTCTTTATCTGAATTGGCAACGTCATTCATAACATTTGGCGGGCTGAAACAAATGAAATGCAAATAGTATTTGATAGATTTCAAATTAAGATACTTTCTCACTGCATAGCTCAATTAAATTTCATTAAATGAAATTACAATTATCTTTGTAACGAAGCCTTTTTAAGTACTACTTCCTTTGTTGGATTTGATTTGTAAAAGCCATAGAAGTATTTGCTAAAGTTTATGGATAACGTGAAGAACACGGTGTAGAGACTTTGGCTAGTTTTTATACAGAATGTTTCTGGGATAAAATTTTAATTGAAGTAAGAATATGTACCTACTTTATAGTTATTGTAGGGAAGCACCTTTTTTTTTAGCGTGGTAAAATCATCAAATGAGTCCTCCCACCCAAGGCAGAGCGGGAGGGACTGTCAGACTCGTATGACTAAAATCCACGGTGTCCTATAGCCCTTTACGTTCCGGGGTCACGGTAATTCGTGACCCCAGCAGGCTTTGGCCCTCTAAAGGGAGGCCCCGTCATAATGCTGACACTTCTTGAGGCGTGCGTGGAACACAACGCGTTATGCGCCTTCGACCCGGGCATGGTCCATGGTTGGACAGCGAGTCGCCCATTACTCGCCGCCTGCATGCCCTCGCCTACGGTGGTCGGAGATCGTCTGGCGACGTCCGTCGCCGTGGGCGTCTACCACTGCGGCTGAAGTGAAGGGAGGACGCTGTCCTCTCCCTCACGCGGCCCGCCTCCTTCGCGAGCACGACTGCTTCGCAGAAGGAGGCGTCCGCTTCCCATTCCGTCTCGCCCCGCAGCATGGCCTCGACCAAAGCCGGGCGCGAGAAGTCTCCGCCTATCGCCGTCGTGAGGACACGACGGTGCTCTGCCCAAGCGGGGCAGTCCTGTACCGTATGCTCCACCGTGTCTTCCGGGCGATCCTCGCAGTGGTGACACCCAGGCGTTTCTTCCCTCCTTATCCGACACAGGTACCTTCCGAAACTTCAGTGTCCGGTGAGGACCTGCGTCATGCAGTAGGTCAGGGCGCCGCTGGCCCGGTAGTGACACCTATCCATGCAGCCACTCCTCAAAGAAGGGTCTTACCGCCGCGATTGGGGTGTGCCCGGTAGGGAAGTACCTACCTAACTAATATGTATTTGAATAAGGATGAGTTTTCCTATAATCAGCTTCAACATTATACTATCCTAGCAATATTATAAAGTTATCTTTACAAATGAATCAGAAATACTAGACTTCTATAAAGAGTAAAAATGATTCGCTAATATAGGAATTGGCGAACTTGATGCCGTTTCTTTTCCTTGACGAAGTCAAAGTTTAAAAATATACATTAGTACTGAAGATACCAGTGCAATTTTTGTGTCAAGAACATGGAAACCCCTTCTCACTTCCCGAATATGCTGAAAAAACCTACAAATATTTACGTACGAGATCAAATTGTATTTGTTATTTTATTTATGTATTCAATAATTGTATTTTGTTAAAACTTTTATGTTAATTTTGAAATTGCTGTGCAGGGTTCATGTCAGGTTCTGGCAAAATTGTTTAACATCTTGACACACCACATGAATGCAATAAACGATTGAGTTTGAGTTTGAAAGACCTGAATGACTAAAATGTCTACAGAAACTCCTAACCACAAAGATAAGTACCTAAGTAGCAGATCCAAACATCTTTTCAATAAAGGCTCACCTGCATACATAGTTATGTTTAAGTGGAAGCAATTTGAACTTTTCGTAGTGTCTGGAAATGGAATTTTAAATTCGCAGTCGTGTCCTTTCCTATGGTGCTTCGGAATAAACGGCCTGCAGTTTCTCCGACTGCATTTGTCGCTTTCATGCTTTCGCGAGGGCACAAACATTGTTGACGCACGCTCGACTCGCCTTTGAACCTAGTGGATACTTCTGAACACGTAAATCTTCTAAATGGCTCGGATATGTTGGGAAAATCGGCTTTTTAAACTGAAAATTCGGTCCTGGTGAATTAAAGTTGTGGTGGTTTGTGTGCGTTCTGGTTGGTTTGACTCGTACGTTTAATTCAATTCAATTCAGGAAAGCCGAAAAATGCTCAGCCTTTTTAATTAACATCATTTTTTACCAGCATTGCATTTAAATACAGAAAGTGGTGAAGTGCGGGTCATCTGGAGTGTGTGTGTGTGTACCTAACCTACCTAATAATCTATATAAAAAAATGATGTTAGCTGAATTTTCGCAAAGTGGTAGGTACGGCCAGCTTTGTATTAATTAATTACCAACCTGCTAATTTGGCAACTCAAAAAGGTGTTGCTTAGAATAATAATATTCAACATGACACTAAAGTTAACCTGTCTTGTCAACATTATAATACTCGTAAGACCCAGATTGCCACATAAAACACATCCAGTATATCAATATCCTTAGTTATTAAGCTCGCGACATGAGTGACACAGTATATAACCAGCGCATAGTAAAGTCGGTTTCGCGGCCTGTGATTAGCGCTGCACCATAATTACATTGATTTATATGCATGAGTTCTTATAAATGACGTATAATTGGGCCTATAGTATCATTTTTATCGTTATAAAGTTGCCGGTTATAAATCATCGTCATGATGCGATGCCGATAACGCTGATCTTACACATCGATAAATTGGGAATGGCGTGCGTGGATACATTGGTGTTTAATGTTCCGTATTTTTTAATTAGATAGGTGGTTCAAGTCGTTTTATCTTCCTGTTTGGTAGGATAGCAATATTTTTCAGTTGATATAACTTGCAGCTTCCTAGAATGGTATTGCAATACTATTAATAGAAGCACCGTATCAGTCAGTACATCACACATTTATTGTCTGTTTTGGTCCTAAAGTTACAGAACCTGGACCATTTTTTTTTTCAAATTGTGACTATTGAAAAAAATATTTATGTTCCCGCGCCATTTACATAACAAACAATTAATTAGCAAAATAGCTACAAAACTAAACTCGTGATTTATTATCCCCTACCAGATTATACAGAACAGCACCTGCTTCAGAATATATACATACCACTGAGTAAAAGTTGCTAAATCTCACCATAGTCACTCCACAAGAGATTAAAAAGTTCAACACAAATTCTTTCCCGTAAGAGCAGCGAGCCTCCAGCAATTTTCCGTGTACAAAATATTGTTGTTTGTTTCCATTACTTTCCATCGAAGTCTGCGTGCAACGCAGGGGCTCCGTCTTGGGGCGACCGCTCGTAAAATTGCAACTGACTTGGGGGAGATGTCTCAAGACGCTCGTGTATTTCTCAGCTTTGCAGTATATGTTGGGAGTTCAGAAGCTGGGGATTTGTATCTGTTATTTGTAAAAGCGACTCAAAAACATCAGAAAAGAACGATAATTCAACAGTTTGGCTAGTAAAAAATAAAAGACAGCAGCAATTATATTTTACTACCTACTTTACACGATTACCACTCATTATTTATCAATCTAGCTAAAATGCATAGCAACATAACGTTTACATGCTTCGAATGACCAAGTCTATGTACAGTTTTACTACCTTTACGATTTATGTAGGTTTGGTACATTAGTGAAAAACAGTTATCTTATGTCCTTCATTCCAAAACATGGAACGCTTAAACAGGTAACTCAACGTTTTACTCTGATATATTTACGTATACTATGTGATCAAGGAATCAACCCGGACTTACAGCGCGCTGGGGTGCCAGGGTCATAAAACTAACTTCCCCCAACATTGTGAGCTTGTATGGTGCGACACCGTTCACTTTCTGCACACATACTTCAATTGAAAAGGAACATTTTAAACTTTGATGTTCGCCACCTCTGAGTTGGCAGTTGAGCAATTGTCTACTACGCACTTTAAAGCCAAGAATCTATTTATTTAAAGGGTACTTGGGGGAGCATATCACGACTATCCCCATATTTAAGTTTAAAAGCCACATCTGTTACAAAATATTGTACTACTTGGAAACTAAGTCGATGTTTTTCAAAGTAAAAAGAAAAGTGTAGGTGTCAGCTGTTTTCTTTCCGTGCAAGTTCTGTTTGTGTCAACAGATGGAAATGGAGGATATTATAGTTTTGCTGCGTCGACGACGAGCTTCTGTCTTGTTATATTTTTTTGCAATTGTGTACCTGAAAGTCTTGAATTGCATCTGTTGGTATTAGGTATAAACGGTATAACAGTCGTATACTACGATACTTGTTTTTGTTTGTTTTCACTTTGATCATAAAGCCTCCTGCAGACACACGCGATTAATCGCGCTGCGACAACGAGCCAAGCTAATTTCCACTCTAAAAATACTGCGAATGGACCGCGACATGTCGCCCCGCGCGATTAATCGCGTGTGTCTGCAGGAGGCTTAATAAAAACAGGTTAAACTGCTTCAAATACGCAGTTTAGAAAATAAAAAGGTAGGTACCTACCTAATACAAAGATTTTCAAGCAAATTAAAGTTTCGGTACAAAAAGTTTTACTTACAAAGCTCTGCTAATATTGAGTAAACTTTACTAAAAAAATACCAACCCAAATCAAAATATTTAAGCAATAATTAAATCAGCAAATAAAAAATAAAACTTGCAAAAAATACAGTATAAAGTCTGTAGTTTTATGAAAGGTAAAGTATGAACAATTCATTTTTCCTCTTCCTTGATTAATGTCGTTCCGACTTTTTGCCTGCTCCTATTTCAATGAAAAATTTCCCCGGAGACCGGACTCGTAATTTTCAGGGAACTGAAATTACAGTTAATTGGCCAATGTTTACGCGAACCAAAGTGGTTTGATGTTTTTTAATAGCCGGTGCAGCAACACAATGGAAATATAAGTTTATTAAAAAGCTGGAAAATTAATAGCGGTGCACTGTACCATACTTGCGTATGTTTATGCAGTATTTATATACCTACAGCCTAGTAGTTTCACTTCTAGGTGAGTGCGGTTTTTATATTTACTAGTTAATTTTGTTGTGAAGGCAGCCAAGACGATCCCGACTAGCCATCACTATTTGATGACAAGTTTACCATATTGAGGCTAAATCTATCTATCCTAATAATAACTACTTAACATGTAAAATTGAACTTCTTTGTTATGCTTTCATGTCTAAACCATTTTGTATTAAAATTGGTACAGGAATAAGAGACGGTTTTACGAAACATTTTTTTTATGAAACCTAATGGTAGAAAGTAGAGGGGGCAGGGGCGACCTTAGCCGCGGGTAAATGCTAGTATCTTTTAAAATCGTTAGTCCGGATTGAATATCAGTGAATAGTACATAGCAAAAAAAAAACTGGATGGTTCGATCTAAAATTCAATCACATAATGGCTATTATGACAGAGGCATCCGGCAATAGAACATTTGGCAAAATTCAACCCTTACGTGTAAATAGGGGTTGAAACCTTGTTTATAAATACTTTTCCGGGAAAAGCTGGTACAGGTAAGCTTATCACTGAAATAATCAATCAAAAAGGTCATCAAAACAAGGTGAACTGTGTTTAGCTATGACATTGTTTAGCTATATTATATACTGTTTAATTTACGGCACAAGCACTGACAGTGTTCGTTAATTACAGAGAAGCGTCGCAGCAAGCTGTTACTACAGTTAATGGATATCTTGCAATATTAAGCAGCCGAACATTAATTATTACATGCACATTAACATTAAATATACTCTCAAACAAGCAGTAAAACAATGATACGAGATGAAAATCATAAACATGGGTAATAATAGAACGCAATAACGTTAAATATTCTGTATGTTAAAAGATAACCCTGCGCTAATATAATATTATTAATTATAACATCGATAAATGAGCAGAGAATGTAAGCCAATGGTTATTAAAAGTAGACCTATTACAGTAGAAACTGAATAGTAGGCAAAGCAAGTTTCATTAATAGAGAAGATTAGATTCAACGTCAAACACATCAACGTCTTTTATGATGATTATTTGGAAAATAACGATGAAACGTTACAATGTTAATAAGGTGCAATAAGTGGATACCGTACACCCGGTCATTATAACACAAAATAATCACACGCTGATGCAAAGTAATTATATGGTTTGAATTATGGTATTTCTTACTATCCAACCACTAATGAAATGGATAGTGCATTTACTTCGATCTCGGGTTTAAACTTGTTGAAAAGTAAAGGCTCGTGTACACAACACACATCAGTGACGTTAACGTAAAGATGTTCGAACAGTGACGTCAACGTGAGTTATGCTACGTGATAAACAGCCGGTGAACTGTGATAATAATTCACCTCCAAAAATAAACTTTGTAAGGTGTATTTAATAAATTACCTATGTAACTTCACTGACTGTACCTATTTGTAAGTATAGGCACAGAATACTTAATAGTACTATAGGTACAGAATTACCACTCCCAAAAACAAATCAAACAAATGTAAAATCTATGTACGAGAGAATAAAGTACATTTTAACTGGCAGCCGTACCGCCCACCTACTTTTATAATAGCCTAAACTTCCCGTGCGCAAGCAAAAATGTACTGAATGGTTACGCGCGTGAGTTTATTTTTGTTTATCTGACGCTAACGACATTAAAAGGTTACTATGGGTCAAGCTCAATAGGGTTGCGACTTGCGAGTTTAGGCACAAATAGGTAGGTAGGTAGGTACCTATGCGTATTTTATGCATTTGTTAAATTACATTATTACCATAAATACCTATAATTTTCCTCTAGGAATTTTGTTTTTATCATCAGCCTACTTATATCATTTTGGTTTCGTCATCGATTACTACATACCTACATTATCGATTGCGTGAGGAATAATAATATGTTTAATAATATTATCTTTTCTACCTATTACTGTTATATTTTTCAACATTACATCTTACAAAAAAAAAAAGAATAATGTTTAAAAGATTGTTATCGTCTGTGGCAAAATAGCCAGTCCTTATCATTTTGCACTCAATAGACCAATTAAACTCAAAAGACCAATTACTATCGCATACTGTCACAGGCCCCGCGTTGCGGTTGCGTGTCTTTGTAGGTAGATAAAAAAGTCACGCAGCGAATTACGATCGCTGACCTTGAATGCGTAGTGTCAATTTGAATGTGCTTAAACAACAACGCAAACATCTTTCTACTTTCTACCGATCTTAATTCTTAGTACTCAGCTTAAGGTGAGTGAGAGTGATGTCAGGTTTGATATTGGTTCGTATTTTTATCTTGGTCGGTAGGCTCACCCCCCCCCCCTAGTATCTCACCTCATTTCCAAACTTGTAAGTTAAGCCCATACTTCACAAGCAGGTAGATAATTTTTTGATCACTATTAAGTATGTACTATTTTTTTTCTTCATAATAATATTATTATTGTGTTATTAATTTCCCAAAAGCAAGAAACTTGTGCGTAACTAAACGTAACGTAACAAAAATACTAAGGAGACGGAGCGCGTGCGGAACGGGTGGCGCGTGGCAGCCGTAGTGAATGGGCCACGACATAATGGCCCCGCAACTACTTGCAGTTTTATGCCTACACCGCGGAGTGAGACAGGCCTGGTATAGGTAATAGTTTCGTCCAACGACACGACAACGTCAACTGAGATGTTCTCGTTGTGGTTCTCGTCGTGATGAGATGTCAACAGAAACACGCTGATCGTGACGTCCCGGAAGTGTGAGGACGGTGTGCTACGATTTCTACAATACTATATTTTTTGACGTGAGGAATCCGTGACTTGGTGATGACGTGATTGAAGCGTGTGTATCAGCCTTAACGGTACTGCCCATCCTCCTAGCGATTAAGTGCAGAGCTATTTAATGCTTAAACTTCTACTTTTCTCTATGCATGTGGAAAAGTAGCCTAATGAGCCGATGTGAACGAAGCACCGTTCCATTACATCGATGCGCTAATAAGCCAAGATTTGTATTTAATGAAGACGCGTTAGTAAGTTTTCTGAAAGCTAATATGTGTTAATTTCTCTCGAGATAAGATAACTTTTATTATGGCATAAATTTTCTATCTATGCTTGTATGTTTTTAATAAGCGGGTGCTAAGTTTAGCCTTTCGTCACATGAGCGTTTATTTTAGAGTATGACCGAAACTGATTTTTCAGCCGAAACCGAAACCGAACTTTCAGCCTTACTCTCAGTTTCGGCCGAAACAGAAACCGAAACTTTTTAAAACATTTAAAATTTTGAAAAAGTGTCATATACCTACAGGGTGAATTTTTCAACTGGGCGTGAATGGCTACATCCGAAACTATGAGGAATATTGAAACACGTTGAATGGAGTCTCGAGACCGAAATTGACGAAAACTAAAACTTCATTATTGGATTTTAGAAAAACCAGTAATCCAGGCCAGGAATCGAATGCACGGATTTTGGAAAAAAAAATCACACGCTGTATTATTATACATATATATATCCTTATTAGCAACACCATTTAATAGTGTTGCTAATAAGGATCAAATTCTGGGAAGTAATGAAATACGGTAAACTTATGGAAATAGCTGCTATATTTTTAAGAAATTGCTATTTCTCTATGTTATTTAACTTCTACTGAGTCATAATCATAATCTATTCGAAATTATAAAAAAACTTTTTTAAAAAAAAGTAGGTACCGACTTCAAAACAAATACAAAAAAGTTTAAAATAACTTTTCTTTCGGAAGTCGGTGGCAATAGTCAATGACACAACAAAACAAAGCCACCGACTTCCGAAAGAAAAGTTATTTTAAACTTTTTTGTACTTGTTTTGAAGTCGGTACTTTTTTTAAAAAAAAGTTTTTATTTTACCCTTTTTAGTTTATTTATTACATATTCAACCCAAATTCTTGTAAAATACAAAATTTTCTTACATATGCACTAATCTTGTAATCCGTCACAACATAAAAAAAAACCATATCTCTGAAACTGCTGAACCGATTTTGATGAAACTTGCAGTGTACCCTAAATTGAACAATATCTAGTACAACAAAAAAAGAATTACTTAAATCGAACTTATAGTTCCGGAGATCTGCGTGCACAAACATAAAAACATACATACATACACTTATGAAATTTGGCACATTTGTTCAGACGCTGATATAGACTAACATATATGAAAACTGGGCAGTTCTGATAATATTACATACATACGGGTCGAATTAATAACCTCCTTTTTTTTGAAGTCGGTAAAAATCATTGTTTTCAATGTTGCACTGGATTTAAAGTCTCAACAATCGCAGTAATATTCAGCAATACGAAATTACTGAGTTGTAATAGCATTATTTCAAATAAGAAACCGTTAACTTATGTGTCGAATACAGTCACTGCTTTGACGATTGATATTTTTTTTTTTAATAATTAACATACATAACAAATATATTTTATTATGACATGAATATACAAGACTAACTCTTGGCAGTAAACTCAAAAACATAACCTCATCTCACGATTAAATGGACGGTGGTGAACTGAGCCGGGGCCCCGCCGGCGAGCAAGCACGTGTTAGCTACGAATTTTACCGAACGACGCACGAAAATGCACGACAATTGAGTTTCGGCGGGGCTGTAAGTTTCGGCAATATTTTAGCCGAATCCAAAACTAAGGCCGAAACTAGGTTTATTGGCTGAAACCGGCCGAAACCGAAACCGAAATTTCGGTCGGTCACTAGTTTATTTATTTTGATCGTGTCTTAATGTAAGCCTGTGATAAAATGGAATAGCCAATTAAACATTGATTAAGTTGCTAATCGATCAAAATAATCAGCTGTTAATTATTATAGAATGATAGTTTAATGGGTTATGTTAATTATGCGTGGAATTTAATGGTGCAATAACTCTTTCTTACTCAATTTTCTTATTTAATATGAGTTAAATTTGACTGTATCGTAGGCTGATGAATTATTTTCACTAGCGGCCTTTTTGGTCTGAAGAAGAAAATCTATTTTAACTAAGTTTCTTTTACCATAAAACATTAGTAAGTAATTTTCTGTGACGTTACACAGCAAATTACCTACCTTAAATTTTTTTCAAATCTTCCATAAATATGGTATAAAAATATACTTGCTACACAATTTCGCTGAATTCACGTTCATTTTGCTATCGTTTTTGGTGTCACTTTTTAAGACACCGCAATATATCGTCTGATTGTTTCTTTTTATAATATAACTTATCATATAAATACGTTTCATCACTAAGGATAGCAGGCGGGAGAGGACAGCGTCCTCCCTCCGCCCCAGCCGCAATGGTAGACGCCCACGGCGTCGGACGTCGCAAGACGATCTCCGGCTACAGTCGGCGCGGGCATGCGGGCGGCGAGTAATGGGCAACTCGCTAATACTCGATAACTCGCTCGACCATGGACCATGCCCGGGTCGACGGCGCGTTGTGTTCCACGCGCGTCTCAAAGAGCGTCAGCAAGATGACGGTGCCCCCCTCTAGAGGGCCATATCCTGCCGGGGTCGCGGGACTAATTATATTACCGTGACCCTGGAACGTAAAGGGCTAATGAAGGACACCGTGGATTTAGTCAGTACAAGTCTGATAGTATGGGTGGGAGGACTCATTTGTTGATTTTACCACGCTAAAAAAAAGGATAGAAGAAGTAAAGTAAAGAAGTTATTCATCATTTTGTATGCTCAAGACAAAAATTATGTTCTCTTTGAGACCCTTAGATCGCCACAAAATGTGATCATAATTATTTTTAGCAGAGGTGTTATCAACTTATTAAACAAATGACCTTTATAATATGCGTCACTGTCCGATATAAAAACAAGGCATGGTTATGCAATGTGGCCTGAACCGAGGAATGCATGGAATTAACTGATGGCAGATTTACATTGAGTCAGTAACTGACGTCAGTCCACTGATATGTAGTCTGTGGTCCACTGACGAGTCAGTGCTGACCTGGCACTGCCATAATTTAAATTGATTTCTTGAAATACTGACCTCGTCTAAATAGCATGAGTCAGTTTTCGGCGCCAGCACTGACGTCAGTTACTGACTCAATGTAAATCTGCCATAATATCAAGTTTCATATAATAATTTACCTCTTATTATAATGTTACTAACTGACAGTGAGACTACTACTTATGACTTGACAGTGACCTAAATATCTATACCTACTAGTAACTCGCCTCAGTTTTGCGCGAAAGCGCAATAGCAACAAAACAAATACATCGTGTAGCGGGTTCGATTGTCGCACAGAACAAAATATTTGTATGATTTGCAAGTAGTTACAAGTAAAAGTAGTGTTCCAGGTCATAGATCAATAATTAGTTACTACGTAATTCAGGTATTTGTTTAGTAAATCCCAGTGTAGTTTTTTTTTATTAAACTATCTTGACAGTAAAAGAAAACTCTATCACAATCTAATGAAAACGATCAAACGTTTAGTTACTTCACACAGACACATTAATAATTAGGTATAGAATAAGTCTACCTACTAAGTAAAATGACATGACATTTATGCCTATAACACTATCATATAATTTATGACACTATCAATATTGATCAAAGAAACGTCATTTTTTCACAACGAGACAAAATGGTGTCGCAAGTTGTGGGTGATATAAATAGTGCCAATGTGGAACGAAAATCCCGAGATTTCCGTATTCTAAATAATTGTTCACATAAATTAAAACTATTCTGACATTTGTGGCCCTTATTCACGCCAGATTCTTTTTTTTTCTCAGGCCCACGTCTTTGAATGACATAAAAAGTATTTAATAGGCCCGTAGCCACCTCTTCGCTTCCATACTCCTATTTTCATATTCAAATAATTATAAAAGTGTCATTTTTAATTATAAACGCTTTTGTCGGTCTGTCTGTCTGTATTTCGTGCACGCGTTTAGATGAATAGAAGTGTTTTTTAGTTGCAGATGAGTCCATAACTTTTTATAGGTACGTTTTGTGAATATTATAGTTTCGTCTATGTTATTTGTTTTTATGTTCATGTAGATGAGCGTAGAAACGAGATTTTTGATATAAATAGAAGTTAATTATACTTAGAGGTTTTTACACCACATAATGGCAGCTTGGGTCGAGTTTAACAATAATGAGATACTTTTACTTTGTAACCGACAATCATTTGAATAAAACATTCAAAAGGGAAGTGTATATCACGGTAATAAATAAAAAGAGGACGTTTATGGCTTCGTTACGTTACAGAACTCCGGTTTATTTTTATTTCAATAAAGCGTTCTACGCACATCATAAAAACACACCAAAAAAGTTAAATCGTATGTTTCTAACGAGATAGCACATTCGGAAAAACAAATAAACGCTCAACCAAAAACAAATAAGTAAAAGAAACAAACACGACCACGAAGTTTGGCACATAAACGGAACTTTTTCTAAACCCATAAGTAGTTTATCATCAAGCAACATCCGTACAAGGAAAACGCGAGAAAATGCTTCAGGAAAAGACCGCTCGTTACAATGATTTATGTTCCCATACAAAAAAGATGCTACAGCGAGCTAAGTGTTAAGGA
Source organism: Agrotis exclamationis (assembly GCA_950005045.1). NCBI lineage: Eukaryota > Metazoa > Arthropoda > Insecta > Lepidoptera > Noctuidae > Agrotis > Agrotis exclamationis. The sequence continues at coordinate 10,314,114 of OX465426.1, read as the reverse complement.
CCTTGTTTTAGTGGCCAAAGAACTACCTCGCTCTATGCGGCCCTGGTAAATGCCAGCATTTTTTACGACCTCACAAATTGTAGTGGTGAAACACATAAGGTAAGAGTAGCAGTAAATTTCGAAACTCGTTAAAATGGACAATTAGGCATATGAAAGAAAATGGAAGGCAAAGAGTTTTATAAATGTTTTGTTTTAATGTAAATTATGTGTCATAAATTAACTTCGGATAAGATAAATTAAATCAAAATGTCCCCTTTTGAGAATCTTAAAAGGGGAATGGACGTGGTAATTCTTACAAGTAAGTAATAATATGTACCACACACCTATGATTTAATACATGTCATGTTAAATTCAAAACATGCAAGATCGATATCTTTTATGGCAATAATTTCGGCTACAAAGTAGCAACACCAAAAACCAGTCTGTCTAAAGAGACTGGTCAATACCTAGCAAACAATGTAATCAACAACACAAACGACCTAATTTCCTTATCAGCCACAAAAGCCCCATCCAAAATTTGCAAGCACGCGGAACCAACAATGACTTCACTTCTTTCAGCAGTGTCGTTAGATTATAATTCTCCCTTACATTTGCCACTCCATTTAGAGTCATTTGTATGTGAGGGACACACCACTCGCTAGCCAACTTTCCCTTACCAAAAAGCCTTCGTCAAGTTTCTCAAAGTGGTTCGTGATTGTGTTACCAATGAGGACGCAGCCTCTAATATAACCAAAGTTTCATTATATTGCTTTAGACAAAACTTCCCGGACTTGTTCCCTGAATTGTTTTGAGAATACAAAGAAAATTGGGGTGTGTTTGAAAAAGTTGTGTTTGGTTAAGAGAAAGAGGAAGGGGAAACGATCTATTTTTTTGTTTAAAAAAGACCGGACTTTATTGGATTGTTGAATATTTTGTAACTGAACTAGTCCTTAGAAAAATACTTTAATATTTTTCTTAATTACTACTATAAACATAATATTTTAATGATTCCTGGATGCAAGCCGCTTCCAATCGGTCCTATTGAAAAACTATGGGGGAGGACTATAATTAGCAGTGGACGTGCTACGGCTGAAATTGATGATGATGAACTTGCGATGACGTGAACATGAGTTTTCTGCACTTTAAAAGAGACAGACTGAGACATCTCTCAGTGTCTTTCCTAGTCAGAGCCCTTATCATGATTTTTCACTATTTTACTTTACAGCGTCTTTCCAGTATTTACAGCGTTTATTGTATGGAAAAATGGAACAACGCCTCTGGTATACGAAGAAGGAACTAATTTTTTCATTGAAATTAAATTTCAAAGTTCAGGCCAGTACCCTGAGCACGAGTTTTCAGTATTTGAGACGTAAAGTAAACTGGAACTGTGACAACTTCAAATTGACAATTTTCAAGGAAAAAATTAGTTCCTATTTCGCACACCAGAGGCGCTGTTTCATTTTTTCATACAAGAAACGCTGTAAATACTGGAAAGACGCTGTAAAGTAAAAGAGTGAAAACTCGTGCTAAGGGTACAGTTTTCAGTTATTGTGAAGTAAAGTAAACTGGAACTTTGACATTTTCAATTGACTTTCAAGGAAAAAATTAGTTCCATTTTTTTACACCAGAGGCGCTGTTCCATTTTTCCATACAAGAAACGCTGTAAATACTGGAAAGACGCTGTAAAGTAAAATAGTGAAAATTCGTGATAAGGGCTCAGGGCTCAGGTATTTAATAAAGTCATGTAAAAGTGTTTTTAAGGCCAAGCGCGCACTGCGAAAAAAATCGTTCCGAAAAAAAAAATAGTCAATCTGTGAACAACAGAAATGTACTACAATCAGAACACTGCGAAAATAAATCGTTTGTGATTTCACGAACATAGTTTGCGACTTCATTTCGCCATATAGAAATCGCAACGATTAAATTTCGCAGTGCGCGCATAGCCTAAAACCTACTTGTAAAAATACTTAAATGGGTTCTCTATTGTGTTACCTAACTTTTTTATCCATAATCTAATGTGCTATAATTTTTTTTTGTCCTAATCATCATTTGTCCGAATGATAACTTGCCCGAACTTAATGTCACATAATATCAAATGCCATAACATTGAAATCCCTACATACAAAATGTCCTAAATCCGTTTTTCATAAATATTGCAATCCATAATACACAAAACACATAAAATTGTTTTCCATAAAAGTTATAAGTTCTAATTACCTAATGTTTATTAATCCTAATAATTTTGTAATTAATCAAGTTTGTATTATAAAAACTAAAAAAAATGCTATGAACTTCTCTCAGCAATGCAAGTAAGCATGCGGCAAGCAAGCATGCGACAAGCAAGCAAGCGACAAGCAAGCAAGCATGCTGCAAGCAAGCATGCGGCAAGCAAGCATGCGGCAAGCAAGCATGCGGCAAGCAAGCATGCGACAAGCAAGCAAGCATGCGACAAGCAAGCAAGCATGCGACAAGCAAGCAAGCATGCAGCAAGCAAGCATTCATGTAACAAGCAAGCATGCGACAAGCAGGCATGCGGCAAGCAAGCATGCGGCAAGCAAGCATGCGGCAAGCAAGAATGCGACAATCAAGCAAGCAGGCATGCAGCAAGCAAGCAAGCAGCATGCAAGTAGGCTAGACGCATGCAAGGGAGCATGCAACATGCAGCATGCATGTTTTCTGCCACGGCTCCGGTGCTGCGGGGCTCCGGCGGTTTCACGCGACCTTATCGTCGCAGATGGTTTAACACTCACCACCGCGGCTTCGCCTTGCTGGCCGGCAAGCCGGCCAGCCTCAGCCGCGGCGGCGAGCATTACAACCACCTCAAGTCGCGGCCCGCCGCGCCCCTCCGCGCCTACGCGATTTTAAATTACACTCTAGGGGTAGGACAAACAAGACTGCGTGGAGTCGGATTTACAGCGATTCATTTCTGTCACTAAAACCTAATGTTTAGCATTTTTTTAGGACTAACCAATTTTATTACAAATGAATATTCGGAATCATAAACATTATGTAATACAATACTTAGGTCATGTGATTTTATTTCTTTCAAAATTAGGAGGTACAATTATTAGAGAAGTCAATATTATGACAAAATAGTTTTAGAAATAAAGATAATTATGTAAAACAAAATTTCGAATTTATCAACATTATGGCTAGTGAAGTTTATAGAAAACGTGTTATGGATTATTATTTTCGGACAAAAAATTTTAGGAGACGAAAAGGGATACCACTTAAATATCATAATAATTTAAATGTTTTAATCAGCATCATAGCGAAATAAAATGAATTGTTAAAATAATTTTCGAATAAACTTGGATCCATTGTTCGTAATAAAATGTGGAAAAACAAATTGGACAGGTTTGTAAATCATTTATTTTGGTCATAAAGCCAATAAAGCTTTCATATGAAGCATTTTTCAGTCGGAATTTATATTGTTCACCATTCCACTGAAACGAACCGTACGTTACTATAGACGGCTGCTGAAAAATTCCAGGTGCACAACTATTAAAATCCTCTTTGATGTGGTATATCTATATATATATATAAATCTCTTTGAAATGATATATAGTCTGGAAGTATATGATTCTGTATTGTTTTAGTATTATCCTGCAATAATTTTAAAACATGTATGGAAGTACAATTAAAAGGGCTGGATTCTATTTGCACGTATTTGTTGTTCACAAAAGACAGAACAGAAGGCGAATAATGAAAACTCGAGTCTAAATCATTTGAACGTTTTTTTATTTGCTTCATAGGTATCTAATTTATGTTACAAATATTTTATGCGCATTTACGACTGCGTCGCTAATTGTAAAGCTTTTCTGTGAACAGGACTTGAACCTGCGATCTTCTACACCAGATGCTTTAGGTACCAACTAGGCCATCGCATCGCAGTCATACTCGGCAACTGTACTGAATCAGACATTCGCAATCGATTTTTACTACCCACAAATAAAGCTTTATCTTTTTAGGGTTCCGTACGTCCGAATACAAAAACGGAACCCTTATAGGATCACTCGTGTGTCCGTCTGTCTGTCGCTTACAGTCAAATATTTCCGAATCTACTAGACCGATTGGGTTGAAATTTGGTACACATATCAATTCCTGTGACCCAAGCACAGAGGTGTGACGTGAATAGATGAAATCTATATGTGGGAGGTAATTTTTGGGGGGGAAAGGAAAAATGATAAAAAAAGTTTTGAAAACTGCATCGTGTGACATATCAAATGAAATGTCTTATTGAGAAAATCTTAACTGTATTTTTTTTGTAATTTTAAAATAAATAGTTTCCAAGTTATTCAAGAAAATAGACGAAATTTGACCATTCCCCCTCCCCTGTTATCTCCGAAACGACTGAACCTAAAATTTTGAAAAAAATACAGTAATTAGTTTTCTACTTATAGATTATAGGAAAACCTATAAGAAGTCCATATCTGTATATGGGAGGTAATTTTTGGGGGGGAAGGGGAAAATTAAAAAAAAATATATTTGAAATCTGCATCGTGTGACATACCAAATGAAAGGTCTTGTTGAGACAATCTTAAATATATTTTTATTGTAATTTTAAAATAAATAGTTTCCAAGTTATTCAAGAAAATAGACGAAATTTGACCATTCCCCCCCCCTTATCTCCGAAACTACTGAACCTTAAACTTTGAAAAAAATACAGAAATTAGTTCTCTACTTATAGATTATAGGATAACCTATAAGAAGTCCATATCTGTATAAGGGAGGTAATTTTTGGGGGGGGGGAGGGGAAAATTAAAAAAAAAATATTTGAAAACTGCATCGTGTGACATATCAAATGAAAGGTATTGTTGAGACAAACTTAAAAGTATTTTTTTTGTAATTTTAAAATAAATGGTTTCCAAGTTATTCAAAAAAAATAGACGAAGCTTGACCATTCCCCCCCCCTTATCTCCGAAACTACTGAACCTAAAATTTTGAAAAAAATACAGGAATTAGTTTTCTACTTAAATATTATAGGATAACCTATAAGAAGTCCATATCTGTATATGGGAGGTAATTTTTGGGGGGGGAAGGGGAAAATTTAAAAAAAAATATGTGAAAAGTGCATCGTGTGACATATCAAATGAAAGGTATTGTTGAGACAAACTTAAAAGTATTTTTTTTGTAATTTTAAAATAAATGGTTTCCAAGTTATTAAAAAAAAAACAGACGAAGCTTGACCATTCCCCCCCCCTTATCTCCGAAACTACTGAACCTAAAATTTTGAAAAAAATACAGGAATTAGTTTTCTACTTATAGATTATAGGATAACCTATAAGAAGTCCATATCTGTATATGGGAGGTAATTTTTGGGGGGGAAGGGAAAAATTAAAAAAAAAATTGAAAACTGCATCGTGTGACATATCAAATTAAAGGTCTTGTTGAGACAATGTTAAATATATTTTTTTTGTAATTTTAAAATAAATAGTTTCCAAGTTATTCAAGAAAATAGACGAAATTTGACCATTCCCCCCGTTATCTCCGAAACTACTGAACCTAATTAAAAAAAAAATACAGAATTTAGTTTTCTACTTATAGATTATAGGAAAACCTATAAGAAGTCCATGATATTAAAATAACATGGTAAATCACTCAATATTGTGCGTACCAATTTGGGTCAGATTTAAAAAAAAAACGTGATAGGTAACATCGTACGGAACCCTCTTCACGCGAGTCCAACTCGCACTTGGCCGGTTTTTTATGTTTACAATATGCTTCCAAACTTCTACTACCTTACCATGTTATACCTACACCTTCCAAATATTAAGAAGTGGAATACGTAGTGGATTCAGTTCCATGTCAATCGAATCCCAACTTTTAATCCTGCAGCACTACCCCATATCAAAATCCCGTACCTATCTCAATGAATACATTCCCTCCCTTAACTCCCTATTCGGTTGTAACTATTTTATGGCTGCTATTTCGAAGGTTGATGCTTCCCTGCTTCCCGTCGGCATACCCTGCAGTTATAAAGTTCCTCTTTGTTTCATTCTGTTTTTAGTACCACGTGATGTCGGATAGGTGCACCGATACCGCTAACAACGGTTTTATGATAAGAGAGATAAACAAGTCCTTTGTGGTTCGAAATGTTTGGTTGGTTATTGGTGACTTTATGGGGTGTGTATTGAAAATTGTAGGGTATGATGGCTTCTACTTAATTATAATTATAATATTTAAAATTATTGCATCAAAAAGTAAGAGTAGCTACAGTTAGGTATATGACATGTATATTCGGTAAGTCACAAACTAAGCGTTCCTTGTATCATGTGTATTGTCCTTTTAGATACGCCTTGAAAAATAATTTAATTTTAAAATTGGCAATTTAATATTTGAAAGAAAAGCCACACCATCATCGCAGTTTCCTGTGTTTTATCTGGCATTATTGTAACTACTTACATATTTGTATTTGAGAATAAGTAGAAATTCATATCACCACCTAAAACCGTCGTAATTCAGAAAATACTAAGTATGCAAAGAAAATTTAAAATAAAAAAAATGTTTTCAAAGGTATTTTAGTGACTATTCACACCAACAAAGAATTAATAGCTTCCAATTAATCCAATTAATTAGCTTCCAAGCCAAACTAAAAACCCACATCGACAATGCCATCACAAATCTAATAATACGCCCGAGTCCGTCCGTAATCAAACATCTATCAGTGAGCGGGCAAGCCGCGAGCTTACGGGCAAAACAAACGGGCAAATTAGTCTGTACCGGGTCCCCGACAGAGCCTGATTGATGGATGGCCCCCAAGTCTTATACAATTAGCTTCTCAACCAGTACCGGGCTCTGTCAACGTTTTATCGGAAGATTAAAACCGCTTTGTAGAAGGCGCGATGGGAGTTTGATATGGCATACAAGAACATTGAGTAAGAACTTTGTCAAGCGGAAGTGGGGACTTCATGTTGGCAAAGTTCGGTTTTGTTACTGAAGCACGTGTACTGCATGGTTTTTGTTGTCGTTGTTGACATATTCGTTGTTGTTGCAGTTTGTGCAGCCTGTAGGTACATGTACATTATTTATTAATTTTAAATGATGTAAAAAAATATTGTAAAACATTTTTAAAAAGAGTAAGTATGGAGTTTCTTGCCCATTCTTCTTCATACAACCTACCTTTGCGAATGGGTGTAGAATCAATCCCATCCCATCCCATTTCCTTAATTTTAATTATGCGACGTTTAAAAGTGCCTCTTTGATGGCCTAATTGAAATAAATGATTTGACTTTGACTTTGACATAGCTAGTTCTTCAATTATTGTATCATCATCATCATCAGCCTATAAATGTTCCCACTGCTGGGACACAGACCTCCTCTCTGTGAGAGGGAGTGGGCCGTAATCTACCACGCGGGCCCAGTGCGGATTGGTAGATGTCACATGTCTTCGAATTTTTGGTTCTAGGACATGCCGGTTTCCTCACGATGTTTTCCTTCACCGTTTTGAGAGCAGTGGTGTTGAAATAAATTACACAAAGTAATGCGCCTGACGGGGTTCGAACCCACGACCTACAACTCGTAAGTCGAGGCCGATACCACTGGGTCACCACTGCTCTCTCAATTATTGTATACTTCATCTAAAATCGGCTGATTTTGCATATTTGGGCATTTTTTCTTTAAAAAACTACATCTAACGAAAAAAAAATGCAAAAATGTACCAGTTACGAGACTTGCAAGTAGATGTCTATATAATAAAAGCTTTCAGGCAAAATCATAAAAATAAAATTTATAGTACTTAAAATAACAATTTTAAGTTGCATATTCAAGTATATCCGGTCTCTAGATATTTATAACCGACTTCCAAAGGAGGAGGTTCTCAATTCGGATGTTTATATATATTTCTAAGTTTGTTCGGGCATAACTCCGTCATTTACCAACCGATTTGAAAAATTCTTTTTTTGTTGGAAAGGGATACTTTCCGAATGATCCCATTAAAATTTTATCGAAATAGGACTAGCGCTTTTCGAAAAATCAACAAAAACCTAAGAAAGTTTCAACACTGTCTACACCGATTACTCCGAGGTTTCTGGTCTGATTACGATGATTCTTTTTTGTTCGATACAGTATACCTGCTATTTGGTCCCATAAAATTTTCATTTAGTTTGGTGCAGTAGTTTTTAATTTTAGCTCATTCTGTACTTAGTACTTACATACATGGGCGATGTTTTTACCGGTGCTACGGATTACAAACTTTTAGTGCACGTGTAAGAAAATTATGTATTTGACAATAATTTGGGTTAAATATTTAAACTAAAAAAACTTTTTTTTAAAAAAGTACCGACTTTAAAACAAATACAAAAAGTTTAAAATAACTTTTCTTTCGGAAGTCGGTGGCAATAGTCAATGACACAACAAAACAAAGCCACCGACTTCCGAAAGAAAAGTTATTTTAAACTTTTTGTATTTGTTTTGAAGTCGGTACTTTTTTTTAAAAAAGTTTTTATTTTACCCTTTTTAGTTTATTTATTACATATTAAACCCAAATTCTTGTAAAATACAAAATTTTCTTACATATGCACTAATCTTGTAATCCGTCACAACATAAAAAAATCCATATCTCTAAAACTACTGAACCGATTTTGATGAAACTTGCAGTGTACCCTAAGTTGAACAATACCTAGTCCAACAAAAAAAGAATTACTTAAATCGAACTTATAGTTCCGGAGATATGCGTGCACAAACATAAAAACATACATACATACATACATACATACATACATACATACATACATACATACATACATACATACATACACTTATGAAATTTGGCACATTTGTTCAGACGCTGATATAGACTAACATATATGAAAACTGGGCAGTTCTGATAATATTACATACATACGGGTCGAATTGATAACCTCCTTTTTTTTGAAGTCGGTAAAAAGGATTAAATAAAAAACTTTTTCAAAAATATGTAACCGACTTCAAAAACAACCACAAAAAGTTCAAAATAACCTACAAAAAACTTTTCTTTGGAAAGTCGGTGACAAAAAGTCAATGAAATAAAAAATAAAGTCAACGACTTCAGAAAGAAAAGATTTTTTGTAGGTTATTTTGATTATTTGTGGTTGTTTTTGAAAACGGTTACATTTTTTTTTGAAAGTTTTTATAAAAACAATTGAAACTAAACAAAAGCTTGTAAAAAAACAATGTTCTATTGTCTAAGCTTAAAACGCTTTACAAACAATGCGGTGGAAAAACAACCATTTGTTGTGTTAATGTTGCTAATGACAAAAGCCAATCAGCAAGAAAATAATAAAAATATTGTAAGGACTTTACAACATTCGTTATTGTATTTTTCATTACATAATAAAAAAACAACTTTTACTTCCGCAAAAAACTTACAATTTAAAAAGTTTGCCTGAATATTTATACTGTCAGACCACGATCAATACATATTTATCTATTATTATCAAATGTATCCCACAGAATATCTTCCTCATACAATAAAAATAAACAATCTTAAATACAAAACCGACCTATAAAACGGACTCTGCCCATAAAATTTTCCAATCACAAAACTGACATTACATTCGCACCAAAGTCAACAAATCAAACGATGCTATAAACTATAAAGACCACTATTCATCTATTACCACGACTCGAAGCAGGAAGTTCAATGTTCTGATAGCAAAGTTCAATAACAAAGCCGTGAATGGGCTAAAAATATCCACAAAGAAATAGGTTAATGACTCCCTTTCAATACAATCGGCCCTCGTTGGAACGTCTTTATAAAAGCTAGGCTCAGACGTGGTTCGTGTAAACAGTTTTTATGTACGTTGAAACGATGACCTGGACTCCGGCACTTACATCTTTGTCCTATTTTGTTAGGGACTCAGAAATATTTCGTAACGAAAAAGTTTGATTTAACTTCCTTATTTGTTTAAAGAATGTTTAAAAGTTAAATTCATATTCGGGTTGGATATTTAACTTTTGTGCTATAAAAATAAAATTCTTTTCGAAAAACCATGCACCACTATGCATGGTTTTTCGTAAAGAATTTTTCTAAGCAATGTTATGGTTTTGAATCGATCTTATACAGCCATTATGTAGTATTAACTTTTTCCATCAAACTAGATCGGCGTAATGTTTTCCAATGAAAGTCGTTAAGCCTGTCCCGTTTGAAGAAAAATGAAAAATTATTCACGTTTCTTAGCATAATTTAATTTTTTACCGAGCGTCCTAAGAAAATAATTCCATTACTGAAGCAATTTCCTTTTTACTGCCAACGATTTAACCTTACCGTCGCGAAGTACCTAATGCTGGTAACAACATAGCTTTCAGAACTGGAAACTCTTTCGAATTTACCTTTAGTATCGCGAAAGTGCTTTCGCAAAATTCTATTTGCTTGCACGGTGTTTTGGACCAAGCGACTTTTAACCTTATCTTTTAGAAATAAAGACTATTTCATGTGTAAATATTTTTGTGAGTTGCCAAGTGTATGTTAGTAGAAAGGTATTATTGGAAATTCCTGAACGTTCGGAACGTTCGCTGATATGGAACGTAGACGATAGTTGGACTGCGATTGGAGGGAACTCCTGTCTCGGACGTGAAGGCTTCCCGTGGCGTGACGCTGCATTCTGTTTTGTTTCACGAAATAAACTGTATCGGGAAAATCTTGAAGCTTTTCAAAACATTGAAGATGATACTTACGACGGCAATTTTCACTGTTCTGCAGCTTTTGATAAAGGAAATGTTTGAACAACTAAAGCACAAAAGCTCTTCGGAATGTAAGCTTTTATTCTGTGTCCGTTTTGCCATCGATCACGCAATAGGAACTTAATCCAATGCGATAGGGTAGATCTTATCGCGATTAATCGGGTGCATTTCCACTTCCGGGTTGAAAATGAAAATATTCTAGCAGAAAACCAATTACGTACGAGCTTAAGGTTCGTGTTTAAATCCCAGTAAAGTCTTTAATACTGATCACTGTCTTTACCTCCTTATCTAGTTTTTTGTTGTGTTTAGGATTATTCTCACTAAGAAAATGTGTCTGTTTGGTGGTTTGTAACACAAACTTTAAATACATACGTAGAAAATGTAGGGTACCTGAGAAGATATTATATTATAAATTGAACGTTTATAAGCTTGTTATAAAAACATTTAAATCTTGATTCATTCATAAAGTCAATAAAAACTTTATGAAAATAAAGCACCTCCTTCAAAATTTACAAAAGCGAGCTAATGATTCCATACAAACTAATAAACCGCACCTTAACTGTTTCCGCAAATTAGTTATTTAAAATTCACGCCGCGGCGGGCATCTAAGTAATCGCGGTCCACAAACGAACTATAGGTACCTAGTTAAGTAGAAACTCGCATAAAACAAAGTGTCAGTTATTACATTAATAAGGGGAGAGAGGGAAAACCCTACCCTTTTTGTTTATCCCTCGCGCCAACTTCCTCTTTGTCTCTTTGATGAAATATATAAACGTAAATAACCCGGGCGTTGTCTGTGTACGCTTTTTTATTTTATTTCGCGCCATTTTTGTTGTAATATCTGTTTACAAATGTATGAATGTAGGACGCTTGTTCTTTTGAACGTCTGAATTTTTTCATGAAATTCAGACTGGATTTTGTCTGAGAGTTCATTGTACCTAATTTTAGCAAAACAGCTACTTTGTTTGAGCGTCTAGAAAATTTTAGGCTTACCAGGTTTAAGTTGGATTTGTAGGTTAAACCCTCTTAAGTTTGTTTTATTTTTCTACAAGAACTGTGTTTGGCTTGGCAATTGAGTCAAATAGAACAAAAACAATGATTTATTTCTAAAGTTGGAATTCGGAGCAAGCAGACCAACTGACTAACTACAAAACAGACTAGTATTGAAACTAAACATTTGAACAAAACATTGAAACTAGTACGGTACGTAATTTATAGTACGCTAAATAATGGATTTCGAAATCACAATGTTTACTGTGAATTCAAATAATGGCATTGTTTAGCTAATTTATGTTAAGCATATAAATAGGTTTATAACTAACCTACTACCACATAATGCCAAACTACAAAAATGGCCGCTTTAGTGCTGCATAAATGTTTTGGCTTGTGGCATTAATTGGAACTAAAGCTGCCGTCTTGTTTTTTAGTACAATACCTACAGAAATTGAATTAAGTTTACCGACAGCGCCGTCCTGTCAATGTAATTCAAGCGCCAATTGAATTTGACACTGTTAATGTTTAACTGTCGTCAATTTATTTATCTATTTTTCAACCACTTGCTAATTAAAATATGATAACAAAATCTACTGAACTTGTTTGTTCTTGTTTGTACTCTCATTAATAATTAAGAATAATTTTATAACGAGTTTTTACTTATCTTCATTTTATATATGCGTTATTAAAGAAAAAATGTCAGCTTGATAATGAACTTTTTACTTTACTTTAACCACTTTGAACATTGAAAATTAACAAAAACATTATGTATAAAGAAAATTTACAAAATTGGCAGGATTTAGAAAGTTGCTGTAGATTATTTGCAAAAAATACGAGCAAAAATATAAAGAATTCCAAAGGCCACAAAAAATCTTGTACAAACAGGAAAAATCCCGCGATAAAATAACACTAACCCTTTCATTGTTTAGGAAAAGGTCGTAGATCACTACGATGATAAAGAAAACACAAAACAAGACACTTCACAGAAACATATCCATAATTATAACTCCCGTTGTGTTATTCCTTCGTGAATCCATGTCAGTTGACCACCGGGCAGTGGTCTACCCTGATTTATTAGCAGGGTAACTTCGACAAAAACCGAGGCGTCCGTCCTAAGCCGCTTCCCTTACATATCTCATGTATTTTCCACACGTTTCGTGATACCAAAGAGGTTTTTACTGATACTTTGGGTAAAACGTTTGTCGTGTTATGATTTTTATTAACGACGTGTACCTAAGTGTTTAAAATTATCTAATTTCTTTCTTAATAGGTACAGTGAGACGTAAAAGTAAGTACAAGTGAATATGTCTTTTACTAAAATTATCTGCTTCGTCACATTAAAATGTATATTAACTGTTCCGCTTACACTAAAAAAAAATGATTTACGAAGAGATTAAAAACCTATTCAAAAACCGCATATTATACGAGTATGTACATGAGAATGGCCAAAATTACCAAAGGAATTGATAGGTCTTATGAATAAAATAATTTATACCACACAAATGAACGTTTCAACGAACGTACCTACGTTAAAATTAAATTTCAACAAAAGTGAGAGAGTATAATAATGTAATTCTGATAATAAACCAAATTTCTGGTTGCCAATATACGACAATGTATCCCGGGATTGACGGGCGTGAAATTAACATCAACGAAAATCAGAGCGAAAGGGACGTGCTGGGAATACGAGCATAATAAGGCATATATGCGGGTAAAGGTGATTTTACACCAAATATGTGCTATGCTACGTTTGATATCGTATTTCTTTCACGGATTAAAGTATTCAAGTAATTCGGATTCGAGTAAGCTACGTTTTTTTAACGTGGAAAGATGCGTATTGTAGCTGCGTGCAATGGATACGAGCTATATGGCTTGTCCATTCATGGCTTATTTCTAGCTACACATCTTGGTATACCGCCGTTTGCCCGAATTTTATTTGCCCTATTATAATTTGCTATAATAGTCAACAGCCATAATATTATATGACGTAATATTCATTTGCCCTACTCTTATTTGCTACTAATAGTCACGTGCTAGAAGCTTTGTTTCCCAGGAAATCACTTACCATAACATCATTTGTCATAATCATTGTAAGCCCTAATTATCACATGCCAAAATTATCATAATTATGCCATAACATCATTCTTCAGCGACATTGGGTGTGTAACGGTTGTTATATTAGGAGCAACTGCAAGATGCAATCGGAACTTTAAAGCACCCCGACTCGGATAGGTTAGGTTAGAAGGCCATTCCCTTCGTGGTTATTTTTTTTACAAACCATCCAGAAGTAGGAGACATGCTTAGAATATTTTAAGGTTTTGGTTAGGCGCCATTTCAGTGAGGTTAGATAAATAAATATAACGTGTAATGATTATTATGGCGTTTAAATATTTGTATAATAATTATTATGGCATTTAAATATTGTCTAATAATCATAATGGCGTTTAAATATTATGTCTAATCATTATTATGGCAATTAAAAATATGAAAAACAATACGTATGGCAGTCGTATCTTATAGTATCTAAGTTTCGGGCAATTAAAAGTATGTCATATGTCTTTTAGGGCAAACAAAACATTCGGGCAAATTAAATTCGGGAATATGATGATATGGTATTTAATCTTCGGGTAAACAATAGACAACCACACATCTTCTTGGTACACTTAGGCGGTGCATATTTCTTATCCTGAAATACTAATTAAAAACATAGCTTAGCATCAGTGAAAACAGTCACATAGCTTCGTAGCTTAGCTTGCACGTTATCGCATATGCATAGCACGTTACATCTCGTGTGGAAAAGCACCCTTATACGGACTTATCAATTATGCCTTTTGCGTGTAGACGACGATGGTAAATATCCAGATACATGATTCACAAAGGTCGCTGAAAATGAATCGAAATGACGGAATTTCATCAGAATAATTGATCGTGTTCGATTTCGTTTATTTCAATCTATTCTTCTTTCGTGTTTATTGTCAAAAACAATTGTTTGCTTTTTACAAAAGGTTATTGTTTGAGGTAATAAAAACACACAGCTAAAACCGCTGGATCAAGAAGCTTAAAATTTTGCACAAACGTTCCTTGTGACATGTGAGGTGAATTCATCCCTTAGGGGGGTTAAAATGGTATGAAAGTTAGTATGAAAATCTATTAACTTGAAATGGTGACTTATCCAAGAAATCGATAAAACACGTGTTTCAAGATTTTTGTAAATTCCAAAAAATCATAAAGGGAAACGAAATCCCCGCGGACTGAAATGCAGGCGGAGTGCTTTGTTTTTTTTTACGTGATAACATCATCAAATGAGTCCTCCCACCCAGGGCAGGGCAGGAGGGACAACTAGTCTCACCAACCTACTGAACGTTACCCTTTTCCTTATTCCATGACAATCATGAAAAAGATGGGAATTCGCATTCCCACACAATTTTTCATACAACTATCATAAATATTAAAATAAATTTAAAATTCCCAAAAATCTGTGCGGACGAGGCGAGGTGCCGCATATCATCCTTTGCATATTGAAAGAGTCGAGGGTGGGAAATTGGTTATTTAATAACGAACTGGCGTTGAGCCAGTTATTTGTCACAGACTGGGAAGTTTATACTTTTAAAAGTTTCCACGAAGGTTCATATTGTGTATATAGGTACCTACTTCTTGTTTTAACTCATAGTCGTCGCATCTAATTCATCATCAATCTGCCTACCTTTATTTCGTAACTGTTGGTTGTGGGTCCGTCTTACCAGATATAGCCCATCTTACCATAAAGGGTTGTCATTCTTACCAGATCCGCCTAAATACTCGTATATTTTGCATGTGAACGAATGTCTTTGACCTCCACAACCTATTTACTAGGCAATAATAATCCTAGGTAGTATTACCCTTTGGTAAGACTTGTTTTCAGATTTAAGGGCTTATTTTTTTTTATCAAACAAAAGTTTGATTTTCCTTGTGAAAATCATCATGGTCTTCCTCCACTGACTAAAATGACACGGTGTTTGTACTGCCTTATGTCAGGGGTGCTTCGCTCGCGAAGTCGTCGCATCCGCCAGGTCTCACCACGCTCTCCTGAATCTTGAAGATCTGTCAGTGTGGCTGTTATCATTTGACTCGTCTTTGTCTGTGTTATCTTATAACTATGATTTTTATAATTTTGTTATATGCCCTTTTCTTACGATTCATTTGTATTCATTCAAAGTGATTTTGGAAAATGTATAAGGTAAATTACCTATGTAAATAAAAATATATTAAATTCTTAAGTTAAATTTAATATTACTAAAACTATCATATTTATACAACTTCTCAATTTAGCTTACGTATTTAATTTAAACCTATCTATTTATACAGTTGGTTTGATATAATAAACATAACGCAAGGAACCATTAATCATAAATAATTCATTCATGAATTATATATAATTCATATACATTCTTAGCAAACATTCCTACGGATTATATGTTGTAAAATTTTATTTAGCAATCATTGACATACTGTATGAGATTACAAGGTATCAAAATAGCTGTTTACTCAATATTCCTTAAACAGAATATTATTAAGGTCTTACAAAAATGTTTTTAGAGCATCAAGCTCATAAATTCTCATTCAAGATACATCGTCACTTAAACTTTCCAATTTAATTCCTTACTTAGCAAATATCTAAACGTTACACTACTAAATTCACATAATATTATTTCATTAACATACAATCTCAGATAGATATGCTTAAAAAATAAACAATAGTGTGAAACATTTGATCCGCATTTTATTTACATGTACTTACTTTCGAACATCCTTAATTTAAGTTAAATATTTGCGATAACCACTGATGGCGAATTTCACCAATAAATAAAATTCAACATGATTAGCATACATTTAAGAACTGTCACACAATTAAGGCCGCATAACCAGAAAGTTGGCAACGTCGCAAATGGCTGTCAAATATTAACAAGTTTTAATTAATTTGGCAAATTTACTGTATGTAAATAAGAAATATTGCTCTGTAGTGCACTAAAACATTGAAAAGGGAATGCAATAATTAATATCGTAACACCGAATATATAGTTTTAGATGTAAAAAACGTATTTGGAAACCTTCCAAATGCTTTTTTTATACCAGAAACGGTTACAACATCAAGTTCAGTGTTTTAATTGCATTCCTATAACAATGTTTTAGTGCACTACAGAGCCATATTTCTTATTTCCATACAGTAACATTGCTAAATTAATTAAAACTTGTTAATATTTGACAACTATTTGCGACGTTGCCAACTTTCAGAATAAGCCCTCTTAAAAACCGATCTGTAACACAGTTATAATATGTATTATTATAACCGTCTTAGCGCAAGCGACAAATTTTGCAGGAGAAGTTTTTAATACTTTACTGTTATTTATCAATTGATATTATTTATATTGATCAATAGAAAATTCACTTGTGTTCAAAAATCATGAAAATTTCAATTGAATAGCATTAGAAAATGATTTAAATGTACTCCTCCTGTAAAATTTCGTTTACATTGCTTACGTTCGGGCTCCGGTTCTGGGTCGATGATTTCAGTTTTCGGTATTTTGATAATATTTCCAACAAGCTCTAATAGCGTATAAGAAGTCTGTTGTATAATTTTGACACTGTTAGCATTTCTATATTATTTGAAATTCACCCTTAGTCTTAAACTAAATAACTAAGTTTAATCGAGGAAAAAATGCTTCTAGAATAAACAAATTATTTGTATATCGTTACTCGTGCAGACGTGACAACATACGCATCACAATATTTATCATCTTAATGAATTTGTACGGTACATATATACTACAAACATTCCAAATGTACTCTAATTAGGTAATAGATTCCATAAAGAGGTATTGTTTACAACATAATTCTCGATTTGTCTATAATTCTGATTAAAATTTACAAACATAATCAAAGCATTGTTTTCCAATGTCAATTTGTTAAATATTTTGGACATCAAATTCCAACCTAAAGAAAACAAAATAATCACAATTACCTATCTATACCCGTAGCGAATTCATAATAAACACGTCGAAGTTATTAACATCAATTAAAATCAAATAAGGAAACAATCTATTGTTTTCGTACAGACAATTATTTTCCTGCAAACTGATATGGGTTTCATAGCACTATTCAATCACTTTGGCACTTGGCCCATTTGTGGATGCATCGTCAAAATACACTAAGTACTGACAACTGCGGGCATGCGGGTGGCGAGTAAAGGGCAACTCGCTGCCCGACCATGGACCATGCCCGGGTCGACGGCGCGTTGTGTTCCGCGCGCGCCTCAAAGAGCGTCAGCATAATGACGAGGCTCCCTTCTAGAGGGCCAAAGCGTGCCGTGGTCGCGAGACTTATCTCATTACCGTGACCCCGGAACATAAAGGGCTATTGAAGGACACCGTGGATTTTAGTCAGTACAAGTTTGACAGTCCCTCCCGTCCTGCCCGGGGTGGGAGGACTCATTTGATGATTTTACCACGCCGAAAAAAAAAGTACTGACAACTACAACAACACTGAGGCCTGCTTGTACACACAGCTACACATCAAGCCATACATCGTGGCCTCGCACTTTCCATACAATGAACGATCAACTGATACTAGTTTTGCATAGCTTGATATGTTGCCATGTGTACATTATGTCACATCTTCAAGCAAACGATAGAAAGGAAGAAGCAATGTTTTGAACAAGTTTAGACCAAACTTTTAATTAAAACCATCAGTATTATTTTTACTAATAGATATTATAAATGCAGAAACGGGTATGGATACATGGATATTTGTAAATCAATTAAGTCAGAATGACTAAACGGACCTGGGGCCTTACCACGAGCTCTTAACGTGATCCAGTTTAGGCTGTGGGAAAGAGAAAGAGCTATACAAGTCGTCTAGCGCCAGCTCTTTCCCGCAGCCTAAACTGGATCGCGTTAACAGTTCATGGTAGGCCACCTGATTGAGAGATAGTCTGAAATAAAACATAGGCTCTTTCATCTTGGTATTGCGTTCCCGAAGGATTTTCTCATACACATGGGCGCAGGCGCTGGCAACAGCTAGCCTTTTAATAACCTTTCTAAACTATTTATAGCAGCTTTAATGAATCATAGCATTGCTCATTACATTTACACCATATCAACAACTAATGGAGTTGACCTATAAACTAAATGACTTAAGCGTCAGTTTGGTACTAATAGTGACATTAGGCGAGACAGCGATACTAGTCGCTTAGTCACCCTATTAGGGGATCCCCGTCCTTTGGCACCGGTATATTATTGTTTCTACAGGGACAATGGTTATTAGTTATTACTAACATTATTACATTTGGTTTTGGTTTGCTTACATCATCTAAAAAATATTCGCGAAGATTCTCTGTCATTTGAAATGTAGTAAGAGAAACGGGTTAGTTGAAAGAAGTTCTGAATGATTTTGGCGGTCTTCATTCATACTCTTCATTGAAAACTCTTTACATCGAAAGAGTTTTAAAAGGTTTTCTATGGATCATAGATGAAGACGCAAGTGACACTCAAAATTAGAACAGGAACAGAATTGTCATTGAAATCGCGATGCCGCCCGAAGATTGCCGAAGGCGCCCGAACACCATTACGATATCTTCTTTATCAAACTACCCACTCATTTTATCACGTCTTCTCACTTAACCTTTTAAAGCTGTTATACAGTTCCTTCCAATAAGTCTTTCACTTCCACCATTTTATCTGGACTAGACGTAGATTTCTACTTCAAAGTTCAGGGGGTGATGCCTTTGACTCTTCATTCTGACTGTGACATAGGAGTATCCCACACCACCAGACGTTATGTTGGCACTGGCATGGGAGAAATCGTTGTCTATGGCTGCTACTCCCTGTAAGAGAAACAAAAAGACGTAAGTCAAACTTTTCCAAAAGTCTTTTCTTGGTTGACTTGAGTTTTCCCGTACCTACAAATGGAAAGGATGAGTGAGGATTTTTAAAATAAGTCGTTGATAAAATGACCAATAGCTTCTAAAATAAGGTTCAACTGTTATGCCCCTATAAAACTCAAAGGTATACATTATTTTTCTTTCTATGTTAAAACTTGAAATCTGCTGATTCTTCGCAATATTGAATAAACACGTCTATTATTGTATTATTACTGAGAACACAGGTTATTATTTGAGTTTTTTGTAATGCTGACTTCATAACTAAACCGCAATAATGTTTTTAAGTTTCTCTTTGTGAATATGCATATTTTTGCTAACCGCATTGATAATTATGCTTATAAAAACAAAACTTGAATAGGTGTTTTTGTTATAAAATCACGTTTGTAGAATTAATGAGCTTGTTGTTTACTTATTTAAATTCTTCGATATCTAATTAAAATATATTTTTTTGTTTTCTTTGTCGTTGGTATGAGCTATCTTCGGGTCATTAACGTCTTTTTTATCAGTGTTTTTTTATATTTTGTTTTGGTCTAAGAATTAATTAATTATTAATTACGAGTGAATCGTCCCTGCATGGTGCCACACGTTAGGATAATAAAAACTTTTTCAAAAAAAAATGTAACCGCCTTCAAAAATAACCATAAATAAAAAACGATAAAAAAATCCTACAAAATAACTTTTCTTTCGGAAGTCGGTGTCTTTGTTTTCTTTATTTCATTGTCTTTTTTTTGACACCGACTTCCGAAAGAAAAGTTATTTTGTAGGATTTTTTTATCGTTTTTTATTTATGGTTATTTTTGAAGGCGGTTACATTTTTTTTTGAAAAAGTTTTTATTTTACTCTTTTTAGTTTAAATATTCAACCCGAATTCTTGTCAAATACAACATGTGCACTAGAATAAAATTTTGCAATCTATAACACCGGTAATAACATCGCTCATGTACACAATAAACTAATAAAATTCCCTTTCTCAAAAACTACTGAACCGATTTTGATGAAACTTGCAATATTCCCTAAGTTAAATGATACCTAGTACAACAAAAAAAGAATTACTTAAATCGGACTTGTAGTTCCAGAGATATGCGAACTCAAACTAAATCAGTCGATGCCTACTCCTTACTATTAAGGAGTTCTACCTTCCATCATCAGCTCAGCTACATGACATTATGATTACCATACGCAAGTACTTAAATTACTTCATAAAATTTGCGAAAAACGGTGTGTCGGCCTATAAAATTCGAGGGTTGCCCTCGATTTCTCCAGGATCCAATCATCAGATCCCAATTTGGTGACTATGGGACCACCTCAGAAGTACCTCCTTTCGAACAAAAAAAGAATTTTAAAAATCGGTCCACAATTGGCGGAGTAATCGCGTAACAAATATACAAAAAAAAAAAAAAAAAAAACATGCCGTCGAATTGATAACCGCCTCCTTTTTGAAGTCGGTTAAAAATATCCTTTTGAACTAAAAACAACCACACTCCTTTTCAAAAGTTTTTTTAAAATCGGTTGGATGGTTTCGTAGATAAACACGAACAAAGTAACACAAGATTTCGTATTTCCATCTACATAATTATTTGTTTAGAACAGCTCTAATGGAAATCATACTTTTGCTGTATGATTTCATCTGCGTAAACAGGAAAAGAGAAATGTCCTTATCAATACTATGTTATGACGTTTGTCAGTGCAAATGGAACTTAACGATGTAATCTTAAAGTTCAAATGTCAAAACCATGACCAAAAGAATCAATCAACATCTAACTTTATTTACAATATAAGATTATCTAACATTGATTAAGTAATCACCTTGACCCATAGATGTGACAGAAGCTGCGAAGATATTTTGAAACATTCTGGTACAAATTATGTATAACTTAAAGCAAATAAATTTTAATTTTAGGACAGGTTTCTGATGATGATGACACGACAGGTCATTTTTGTGTAAAATGTGTACATAATCACATCAAGCCTTTTTTATGTTTTTTTTTTATCTGGGTGGAGCGAAAAGGATTTTGAGACTCCACACTTTTGTACTGACTAAAATCCAACGTGTTCTTTCAATTGCCCTTTACGTTCCAGGCTAAAGATTACCCCTTTGATCACCGTCCCACGATCCCAGCAGGCGTTTGGCCCCTAATTGGCCCCGTCAGATTGCTGATAGCTCTCTGAGGTGCACGCGGAATACGACGCAGTGTCGACATCACATCAAGCCAGTTTTATGAGTGAAGTGAGAGAAGTGGATTTTCCCGAGGGATTTAAAGGGCACTGCGGGCCTGGGACTCAAAGGGAATGTGAAGGAACCAGATGGATTTAGTCAGAAAACAGTCAGTCCGTTCCGCTACCCCAATTTTAAATCCCAAAAATGGGGATGAGCCGATTGTCAATCTGGCACAAAACCAAATTCCATGCTCCTTATATATATGACAAATATTTAATATTATAAACAAAGTTAAGTTAAGTAAAAGTTATTAAAAATTTCTTATTAAATAAGGTAAAAACTAAAAGCAGTTAGCGTTAACATAATTACCTTGACTGGTCATTGGTCAAGGTACATTGTAAAAATAGTTCTTACTATACCGCGATAATACGACGCAGTAATGTGAAGAATTTAGAACAGCAGTCCATTATTTCGTTCAATATTTGAAGGGGTCAAATGATATTTATTTTTATCATTTTTAAACCATTGCATGTAATAACACTATAACTTTTAATTCCGATTTATTTATGACAATTTAATTACGAATTTATTTCTATTAATGCATTTAACCCTTGAACTTACAACGAACATTATTTCATTAAAATAAATTATTTAAATTAAAATCCCCGAAATAATTGTTGCTTTAAAACGCTAACCTTTATCGTCCTCTTTTCCGGATCAGTAAACGTTAATGTTTTTATTCTCTTCTTGAAGGGTATCGCAAAATCTTTGACCCTTTGATGGAACACCATCTTCCGATGAACTGTATCGCCGATGATCATGTCGGAGCACAAAACACACACGCACAACAAACACGAAACTACAAATAACAAGAATACAACACGCATTTCGATTTTATTTCACATAATTGCACAAGTAAGTATAGCTTATGCGACTGTACGGCGACGAATGAGATAACCTCTCTTTCGATAAACATCGAACGGACGACACGACAACTTCACTCCGCTCCTAATTTACACGGTTTTGCTAAAATGACGTGTACTTAGTATCGTTTCATTAAAATGAGTGAACTCGTTACTAAACGATGTTTAACTGACAAACAAGATACCGGGACGATTAGTATTTTGTTGTCTTTAAACGGAAACAATGGATATTGTGTTTACAGTTTGCTATGTTATTTATTGATGAGTCTTTAGTAATCATTTCGTGTTTGTTTTTTGTTAAAAAACATTAGGAATCAGGCATTTTGTGCTAAATTGTTGGTGGTAATTAAGTAATAAGCGCCCTGGTAGCCACATGTTGTTGTATTATTGGTTGCATCTCTACCCAACCCTGATTCTTTAGATACAGATTTATATTCTTCAAACTAGCTTCCGCCCACGACTCCGTCCGCGCGGATGTCGGTCTTCGCGTGGATGGTTTATTTCTCCATTTTGAGTAACTCTGACGATCACATAAAAGCTCGTACTTATTCTAGTTTAATTTTTGAATTTTAAGTTTGTTTTTTCAAAGTTTTAGAAGTTATGAACTTAAATAATCAACATAGTTTGCAGATAAGATAAATATCATCGTAAAACAATTTCCCTACATTATAAAATTCCACAAAACCTTTTCAACTAAAAACAATTCTGATTTATTTTCATGAAAGCCAGCGATTGCTATTTTTCTTCCGTGTCGACAGCACGATCAATCTTGTCGTCACTCCGAACTTTGACAAGAAAATTTGAAAAACTTTTCTTTATGACGTGAAGGATGCAATTTTCAGTATCTACCCACTTATACGAGTAGTAAAGTTTAAATAGGTTTTCGAAAGTTACGCCTTGGATTTTTAATTGTATGTGTCAAGTCGAGACTGATTAATATTGTCAATTGTGGTAACCAGTATAGTATAATTACTGTGTTTCACCACTTTAGTAATATAGTCATTCTGTGGAATGGATAGTGGTCAAGAAATATTCTGGTTCTGGGTGCCCTTTGGAAACGTGCGTAGGTGCTTAAATCATGTCATATTTATTTCCTTTTGCCTAAAAAGGATTGATTCGTTCGTGAATCATTTTTTTATTATTGCATGATTCTTGCTCACATGATCGTACGTGTAAAAAAGATAATTTTCCCTGGTTCCAGAAAACGTCAACGAGCATTTGGTATTCTTGTGTTATTTCATCACAACTGCCTCTCAAAAAAACTCATAATGGTGAAGGAAAACTACCTGAGAAAAATGGCATGTCTTAGAAAGAAAAATCTAAGACATGTGGCATCTACCAACCCACTCTGGTCTCGCTTGGTAAATTGTAGCCCACAACCCTGTCACAGAAGGGAGGAGACCTGTGTCCCAGCAGTAGAAACATTATAGACTGATTAAACAAGTAAATAATACGTCAGAGTTGATTAAATCACCTGAATTGATACCTGAACGTAGCAAGCTGATTAAACATCTTTTATTTTGACCACAAACGTAAACAAATTGTGAATAATAAACTGTTTCCCGTTCTCTGAAGCGAACGAAGGCACCGAGGCAGAATTGATGCTCAGTTCATTTTGAATAATAACCGGTAAGGGTTAAATTATTGCTCTAATTTAGATTAATTACCCATCTGTCCGCCCTTGTACCGTGGGTGTGTAATTTTGGTGAAAATGTTAAGGTGCGTTAGTTGTTTTCATAAATCAAATTAATTTACAATTTTATGGAGCATTGTGTGTAATGGAAATAACTTTTTGGGTGAAGATTTTGACGTGTTGTGTATGAGTAGGCGTTTTGAAATATTATTACCTGGAATCTCTGTGTTATTCGTTAAAAGATTGAGATGTAGTAAAGTATTTTTTCTGTTTACATAATTTTTTACGCGTAGGTATGGACAATGGTTGTTTTGACTTATCCAAAGATTTTAAATTTATTTTTGTAATAATGTATGCTGGTCTTAGACCAATCCCTTTGTTCAAACAAGCCTGTTTGTTTCATCCCAATGTACTTTATACTTTAACTAAACCATTTACAGCATACAATAATTCCATAGAGAAGAAAAGGCAAGAAACCTCATGGTTGGAAAATACACTCTTTCATCTATTCAAACAAGAAGTCTTCTTATTCATAATAACTTTAAGCAATATTTATTTTCTTTATTGGTCCCACACTGAAAATTATGGAAGTTTATCTTTAGTCTATAGAAGCAACTAAATATTGGTCCATGGCGCCTCCGTCCTCTGCGATCAGTCGCAGGTTCAGTTCCCGTATCGAGGCAAATATTTGTGTGGATGTTTGTGCATGTAATGGAGCATATGACAGAGGAAACAGGTCATTGTTTGTTTTAGGAGTCAGGTTTATTTAATAATTAAATATGTATGTATTATAGGAGAGTAGTTTTATTTCACAACTTTGTGCTTATTTAGTTTACTGGCTGCGTACTGTATTATAAATAGGAAGAATTGTAAACTTTATCCCTCTATAGGATTTTATCCTGTGTTGTGATGGAGAGGACAGCCTCCATCTCACGCCCCAGCTGCCGCGGGAGATGCCTACGGCAATGGTCGTCTCGAGGCGATTTCAGTCACGTTGTGGGCGGACGTCGAGTAACTCGGTGACTCGCCGTCAAAAACCTGTCAACAATCCCCCATAGGGGGTCAAACGCCTGCCAGGGTCGCGGAACTGTCTTATCAGGTACCTGTGACTATTGAAGGAACACCGTGGATTTTAGTCAATACGAGTCTGACTGATTAGTCCCTTCCTTTCCATTCAAGGTGAGAGAACTCATTGAATGATTTTACCACATACAATAAAGTATCTTTTCCCAATTCTATTTTCTCATACAATTTTCTTATACCATAAACCAAAAATAAACACTCCTATTCGCTTTTACCTTTATAGAAAACTTAGGAACACCGGTGTTCTTTATTACATATTCATGTAGAAACTATTATCCGTTGTCTAAGGCGATGCTGGCTTCCAGTCCGTAGGTATAAGCGAGGGTTTACCGGGGATTTCAACCCTAATAACTGATTCTATCGATATAGCTTTCCGGAGAATCGTGTGTGGTATTACTAGGGTATTTATGGGTATTGTTATGGGTGGGAAACGTTCTAGTGTTTCTTAGGTGTCTAGGAATTCTTGGATAGTGTTGGGTTTGTGTTTAGAATTGGGGCGTTCCGGAATGTTCATGTTTGTTTAGCTGTTGATGTTACGTTGTTTGAGTATGAAAGAACTTCAAAGAGCTTTGAATGTTGGGTCATGGGATTGTCTTAAAAAGGCCCTGGAACACAAAGAGTAACCGAAAGAACCGGGTGGAATACACTGATTTAATCAATAAGAGTCTAAGAGTTCCTTCTGCCTGGGTGGAGCATGATGAACTAATTTGATGATTGTATTATCACCACAAAAAAGCTTTGAATGTCGAAATCCTTAGATTCGGATTAAAGAGGTCAGAGCTATGGAGATAGTTGACAAACTGTAGTAGTAGGTATACAATACTCGTATGTGTGTAATATTTTTTTTACAGTTCAGTAGTATCAGGTCGTCTCTCTCCATAAGTGATAGCGAAAATGTACATAAAAACATAAGTGATAAACAAAATTATGGCATCCAACAAAAAATAAACTTAATCTAAAATACATTTCCAAAATCAACTAAAAACAATGCATCATCTCAAAATCAGAATACAAACGACATTCTATAACACTTTTCAGTAAAGCAACAGCGTTCGACATCGAAAAAGAACTATCACGACGCAGCGATACAAATAGTGCGGGGAAAATCCCGACTAAAATCAGAAAATCCCCACTGTAAATAAAGGGGGTGAATAAACGAAGAGCCGACTCGACTGCGAGCTGAACGATTCTTTTTTCATTGCACTGTGATTTATTCCGACAATCCCGAAGATTTGAATCTCTTTTTTGAATAAACTATAGTATTTGGTTTATGTACATCTGTGCATAATATAGGTTACAGTTACTGGGGTGTGAAGTTTTTTTCATTTGTGGAATGTGAAAATAATTTTGCACATTTTTTTGGGGCATGGTATTTATTAGGGACATAAGTATCTTGTACTTATAATCAACACTCCTGAATATCAGTAATTTTATTCGGATAATAATTTGACTTATTTATAATTTTATTATCAAATTTTATTATAAAACTAGACGTGCGGATGTCGGTCTTCGCGTGGATGGTTTATTTCTCCATTTTGAGTAACTCTGACAATGACATCTTATAAATATCTATTGGACCCAAATACGGCTAATAGTATTCGCGGTTCTACAGAACAACGTCTATGAATAAAACTGAAAAATAAGATTTTTTTTCTACGTATTTTTCCAGGATAAAAAGTAGGTATCCCATTTTATGCCCAGGATAATAAGGTATAATTATACCAAGTTTCATCGAAATCGAACCGTTAGTTTTCACGTGATGCCTGCATATACAGACAGACAGACAGACAACATTTTTTTTAATCACATAGGTATTTGGGTATGGTATCGAACCAGCAACACCCCCCGCTTTTTATTTTTTCAATATTTTCAATGTACAGAATTGACCCTTCTACAGATTTATTATATGTACAGATAGATAGACAATCGCAAAACAAATGAAAGGAAAATCGGACTTATTTTTCAGTCATAGTACCTTTAAAAATAAGCTGCAAAAGTTACAAATTAACAAAGTAATATTTTTTGCCCATTGTGTTTGTATATTTCAATGGAGATTTAATAAAATCCGGCTAAAAAGCAAGCGGAACAATTTTTCCATTTCATTCAGAAAAACTTTATTACGGTTTATCAACGCAACGAACACAACGTATAATTTAAATATCGTATCAAATTAAATTTTTAACCCGGAAATCATGAATGAAGTTACTTATTAATTCCATTGTGCTCGAGATTCAATTAATTGGAACAGAATACAGAACAAAATAAACGAACCTTTTCATTCGTGAAAATTAAAAGGATTATTTGGCTGCTCATAAAATTAAGTGAGCTCTACTGCTCACGTAATCCTGATTCAAAGAGATTTTACTCGAATAGTCGTATGCAGGCACCATATTTTCCTTTTTCAAAAATAATCCTTCAATCTTTTTCTTCAAAAATTCGTGAGCTGAGACGGATTGTGTTTCCATAAAATCGTTCAAGACGGAATTATGATAAGGCTTTCGATTCCGAGTTTGAACAGCTAATGGAATCTGCAAATAGGAGTGAGATAGAATCGGTTAATGATATTCACCTTCTCGGAAAATTGCTTCCTTTATCCACACACGTCGTGCGTTTACTGGGAATTTAGGCGAGCAATCCGTAAGGGAGGGCGTTGCTATGGCAACGAGACGAAGGCTCATGTGGGCTCCAAAACTTTAAATTGTATTACCATGCGCCGAACACAATATATTTTGAAGACATGTGCGTCGGAGGCATCAATCTTGATTGCGACGTTGCCACGTTGGCACTACGATGGGTTTGTTAAAAAGCAAGTCCGAAGGTTTTTTTTTTTTTGGTAATAACGCAGAAGGCCTGAAAATTCCAAGATAATGTTACAGGCCCTTTTGGTAGTATATGATGTGATATGATATGATAGGTACCTACTTAAACAAAATCTGAAAACAGAATAACTGATATCAGTTATTCTGTTTTCAGAAATAAATTTAACAAAACAAAATATGATGATTCTCGTTTAGGACCAAATCGGCCCATATTCTAATGTATTTAAATTAGTTACTTACAAGGCGTAACATACAGAAACGCTATATATCTACTCACAATAGGCCCCAAGTCACGAATTTAATACATAAAACTCAAGAACGTTTCATCAAAAATTACAATAATTCGATCAATTTATGCAGCAAGACCCTTTTTAATCCCGGCGAAATGGAATTACTCCGGTATTGACTCCGAGACGAAAATCCGATACAACCGGGAACCTCCTACCTAAACAAGGGACTAAGAAAATCTCCATTTCGTTTAACGTTCCACTTCTTCTTAGCGTGTCGATGGCAAATTATTTTATATATTTTGTTTAGCCCAAAATTCAGCTACGCGAACCCCGCTCACTGATGCAGTCATAAGGTCGTCAAGTGTACAGGTGACAGGACTTGCGGTACAGGAGAGAAGGTGAGCCATTGTCTGTGGGGACACGTCGCATATACATTTGAAACGTTCCACTGAGCTTTCACAACCATTTTATCGATAACCTTAGACTAGAAGTTGAGGAAATGGAGTATTGGCCCTTATAGAAAGATTAAAAGTTTTTTTTTAATATCGCTGCCTCTGATATTTGGTTGCGAAAAAATACGGCCAGTATATTTCCTTAAGAGGATATAGTAAGTGGAGGGTGCTCGAGGTCCTTATAAACAAGGCCATTATTATCAGAACTATAGCTCGTATATCGTGTTAATGTACTTTGAGAACGTTCCGCGTAAATAATGTCGAAAATAAAAAAAATAAATAATCTTGCTGAACCAAGGCTGCCCATAATTTTGGAGCTAGATAAGCAAATGCTTTGGAACGGATTCAACATTTAATCTTTGAGTTTCCAAAAGAGTAAGTCTAGACTACAATGCTTAGACAAAACAAAGGTTTGCTAAGATTTACAAATGCTCCATGCAAAAGACAGCATTGGCAGCGTATCTTGAAACTTCGAGCGTTCTCCTAACTTTGAATATAAGCCGTCAAGTTCATCGAGTATGCAAACTTTACGATGTTCATATGCTTTCAGTAGTTCGCTGTGTTTTGAGCTTAAGTTTTTAGTTTCGGGGACTAAGTGGGTAGTTTGCGAAAACATTTTCTTGTTTTCTAGGAAAATTTTGATTGGAGTAAATTGATTTCACTTAGCTGGATTGCAGACTGAGTCAGAAAGTTTTAAAGAAAACTTTGTTTTTCTTCAAACACAATTTTACAGATATTCTTGAAAGGATTTGCCATGTTTTCATAATAATAGTTTTATAATACACAATTTCGGCTAAAATCATTTTTCACAATAAACACCATTTTATTACCCTTGGCAACTTTCATGCATTATTTTGGTGAATTTCCCATTTCCCAAATGCTCTCTGATTGCTTTTCACTAACGAACCTTGCACATTGCTGAAATGCTCGCGTAAGCTTATCTCCGTCACTAACCAACACCGGTAATCGATCCTTAGCCTGCGAATCGAAGCCCAGTATAGCCAGATATAACGCAAGGATAATTGCCGCGTGCAAATCGATAGGCGCCATGGAGTACACACAAAACGGAATAAAATTCATGATTTTAATCCTTAATAATGTTAAGAATGCTTTTGTTTTATTAGCCATCGTTATCCACGCAATCGTTTACATAACAAAACTGACAGACTGTTTTTACAATGACTCAAAAATATGATTTGATAACATACTAATCTATCTTCAAAATCTGTTACCTCTGACCTAAACGAGAGCCGAGAGCAAACCCATACATACTCGTACATAAACTTACGCCTTCTTCCCATGGGGGTAGGTAGAAACTACTGGGTGTCACCTGCTACGATCCTTTAGCAAACCCATCTCAAATAAAAACAAGATAAACGCTAGACAAGAATTCAATAGGGGACAGAAATGTGGCGTAAAAATCATAAATACCTTAGATGCAGGCAATTTAGGGACTTGCAAATTACCGTACATAAGGACAAGCTGAGATATTTTGACAGGAACATCAACAAATATTTGTGCCAAATTTTCAAAGAATCAAAGGCGTTGATCGTCTTGTTTTTCACCCCTTTTCCCTTCTTACTCCATTTGATTTATACTCCGTGTCAGACGGATATCCGTGCGGGTGGCGGGCTAGCACTAATTGCCTGTTGGCCGCAGTTGAGGGGCGGCATTAGTTCCGACTATTGATTCGATGATGGAGGGAACTGCGAGTGCGTTCTGATTGTGCTGTGCATAATGTTGTTTATAAATGCTGGTATGCTCTTAATTAATAAACGCAGGATTTTGGTACTTCGGGATTCAATTGGGCCTATTACAGATATTGAAAACATTAGTTTACATTTCTGAAATGTATATAAGAAAGCATTAGAAAATAAAACTCAATGATTATCAATAAAAAATACGCATCCTTATTGCTTTTTTTTTGTTGTAGTGATGTATGATTCCATAAGTATGACAAAATCACCTATGGAATGTTTAAAAACTCGAGAATAAACCTATTCTTGGAAAGAAAAAAACGATTGTGGTCTCGCAACTAAATGCGTTTCGTAAATATTAAAACTAGTAGAATATTTTCGAATTTTCAAAATAAATGATATTATCATCGTGTTTTATGGTAATTAGGAATTATCCTGCGGATTACATGGTCTGAATTAATAAAAACATGAAATGCATGTAATGCATAAAACGCATCGAATTTCACTAGAAATAGTGTCAATATGTTTATTTATCTTTCAATTCCACTTACCATTGTTGTCCTTTATTCAAAAACTTTGTTGTTGTTATTATTTACTATCCTACCATTACAGTTATCGACACATCAGTAATGAATTGACTTTAATGCTAACAACATAAATGTTGATGTGTTAGTTTTGACTATTGATTGAGTCATTAAAGCTTTCAAGATTAATGTGACTGTTCTAGTCACATACAAAAACATGTTATGAGTCACGTAAGTATTTATTTTCTATATTTTTTGCGATTTCACTCGTTTTATGAGGATCTAGCAAATCCGTATTTTCATAACGCTTTATACGTAAGGATGGGATGTTCACCATGTAGTCTGATGATGGAAAGAGCTTTTTTATCCGAGTTCATTTAAAAATCGGTTGAAATTGTTTATTTATGTAATTAAACGATTAATATGCTTACATTTTTTATAATTTTTAAGTAAGTAATAAGCAGTAATATCTACTTAGTATGTTCTCGAAAACTGAATTGCCCAACGATAGGAAATAATATTTCGAGTGGTTAAAATTGGAGAAAACTTGGATGAGTCGGGCAGATGAGGAATGTGAGATTGGTACTAAACAAGAGTAGTTTTTATCCTACATTAGATCTATACAGGGTGTCTAAAAAGGCCTTTTGATATATTCATAATTTTATGATGATTATGCTCTATGGGCCTTTTTAGACTCCATAGGCTCTGGAAGTTGATGATAGATGACGGATGAGTATAATTCATTGATACTGTAGTCCAAGTTATTGCAACAATGCCGTTAACTGCAAACCGAACGATACTCAAAAAAGGGGTAACAATACTTAGGCCACTTGTATGCATGTACAGTCAGCATCAAAAGTTGCTGACCACATTCAGATTTTCGAAATCGCTGTACTAGGTATTATTACGTATTATTACGGTGTACAGCGAATTTGAAAATCTGAATGTGGTCAGCAACTTTTGATGCTGACTGTACAGTACATGCATACAAGTGGCATGACAGCACTTAGAAGTTCCAGAAACATACACACTAGAAACAATATTGATCGAGTGAGTAAATAGGATGCTTCATAATGGATTGATCGGCGGATACCAGGCCGGATGGGCTAACTCATGTTAATTGTGGGGTTACCAGTGTCAATACAATGACAAATGGTGGTGTACGTTGGCTGGGCGTTTTTCCCCGTTCAAATATTTGATCGAAATGCACTTATGTTGTAGGGAAATTAATGAATGTATAGTACTTTTAGTTTGATAAAAAGATGAGTGGTTTTTAGTTGATAATGTATAAAAGCTAAATCGGATCGAAGTAAGTTGGAACCAAACGGTTAAAAAATGTTCTTTAATCTATTTGCGTTCGAAAGACACTGATGCTGTTGAATGATGAAACAGGAAAGCAGTTTTTTCTTTCTCCTCTTTAACAGTTCTTTTATTCTCTGGGAATTCTGGGAATTAACCAATAATTTAAAAAAAAGCAATTCTAAGTTACACTGTTCCTTAACTTTGATCACCCCTTACGAAGAAGAAATGAATTTTTGATCTTATAATTTTGAATGGCGCTAAGTTTTATTTTAGAAAATCCAAATCTTATAAATTCACTTATTTTAGATTTTTTCCTTCCATTGAATTATCAACCTGGATGTAAGTTATTATGACCAAAGAAGTTTCTAGGCCACCTGAAGTGAAGTTAGTAAGATAATATTATTAAAAACAGCATGTTTTAACTGGTTAATGGTTCACTTAATCATACTAACTTATTTAAAAATGCTATTTTGTAGGAAACTTGAACCGAAGTATGAAAAAATGTTGAATTAAGTTATGTGAATTGTCTCTCTTTTTCACAGCATATTTTTTAAACAAGTATTTTGCAAACAAATTACGTATCCTTGCAAATAAGTCACAAGTTCCTCTTTAATATTAAACGACGAATCTCATTTCACGTCTCAGAGCATTTCCTTGCGTTTTGTGTTTTATTTTTAAGGAGAATAAGACATTTTTGCAAGATGAAAATTTCAAGAATGCTCTTTCATGACGTCAACTGAAAACGTTATGAGAGTCAGCGACTTTCTTCCGTACGACGACGTGTAAAACTAGTGACACCATGTGACTAGGATATAATTTTTAGGATTTTAATGTCACGAGGATTTTAATATCGTTAAAAATCTTAAGATTATATAACTTAGATTTTTTAAGACTGGCTTCGAAAGTTTTTACTTAATAAAAATCATAAATTAGGTGTATTGCAATTTTAAAGGTTTTGTATCATTTAAGAGTTTGGTCTAAGTGCTGGTTACAATGGGGATGGCAACTCAAAGCTATTCGTAGATGTCGCTGCGATCGTTGTCTCATAAGTGAGATTACTGTATAGCTTGTACAAAAAACAAACACGTATTTTGTATAAAAATTGAGTTTATTCTAAAAAACAAATAAGTATAAATTATTCGTCAATGCAAGTGCTTATACTAAAACCAGAACTAAGACGCCGCGGTGCATCTACAAGATGAAAAAAAGTGATTTAGTTGAGAGGCTAGAAATTTGATTCTACTACATTAAACACACATTTACTTTTAGTTGGGATTTAAAATTGTAATTTTTAAGTAGGTATTACATCTATCCTCTACAAAGAATATAGTACTGCTTCTGACATTCTATATTGAGAAAAATGTCATGAAGTTTTGTGTTTGTCTTCTTCATCTAATTTTACATCTGTTTTATAGATTGGAGCAATATGATAAGAATTTTTACTTCTTAACACCACCACTATCACAAATCGCGGTCCCGGTGATAATTCTTCCACCAGACGAACCATTTCATGATATAAAGAGCGTTGCAATACTTAACCTCCAATAGAAAAGTAGATATTATTTTGAAAGGTGTATTCGATTGTTTAGTTATGGTATAATCATAGAATTTCATTAATAAATTCAACTAACGGCCTGTCCCGGCTTCGCAAGGGTAGATATTTGTGTATTATGTAGCTTTTCCTTATTGATAATACAATTTTTGTTCTCACAGCAGTCATAGCAGCTACCCATTATTTCTTGATAATGTGAATTGTCGGAAATTTGTATGTTCCATCATTTTTACTGCCTATTACACAACATCTAGTCATTTTACAACAATAAAAGCGTTTTTTTTTTCAGAAAATTCCTTAAAAGAACTGTCAAATACAGTTCTTTTGGGACACAGATGTCACTTTTCACTTTGACACTTGCCTTCCCCATTCAACTTGTATTTAAAATCGTGACTTGGTTTAATTCTTTCGATCATGATAAACGATAATTTCTGGCTACAAATATTTTGAATCTGTTGTATTACTTTGCATCCAATTCATTTTCTCGAAAGATTCTCTGAAAAATTATTCTACTGAAAAAAGAATTTGGTGTTGCAATAAGCTTCCGTCAGAAATACATATATATTTATAATAAACCAATTGCGTCTGAAGTTGCGTTGTAAATAGTACTGCCATATTTAAGGATGTTAATAGTTTGCGTCTGTTCCCTCCATTGAAAAAAAAGTGAGTTTACATAATATTATTCCAAAATCACGTACATATTTAGTTGAGCATTTCAGCGAATATCCAGGCATTTAATCGAGTGTCAATCTATGTTGAGCTAGCTCGATGGTCGTCGCCACAATTTATGGCAAACGCGATAGCCAGCGCTATCTAACGCCACTGTCATGGCATGCAAGCCATAAAGGTTATTAAGTTATAAGGTTCATTATGACATGCAGTGTTTTGTTGCAACGCTTATAGGTTGAAGTTTTATGTGCTACGGTTATGGCCACAGAACAAATATATCTGTTCTGTGGTTATGGCTTAGAATTTAGATAGTTTCAGGGCATAAACAATGTTCATATCTGTTACGTGGAAGGTTACTTTTAAATGGAAGATTTATTATTGTGGTCATGTATTTCATGCACAAATTTTTGTCAACAACTAGTTTTTAACATGTTTAGCAATTTGTAGAAGAGTATCAGGTTTCCTGTGAATCGTACATAATAAAATTGGAGTTTCGCAAGCTATTCTGCTAAAGCTTTATTTTTAAATTGATTGTTCAAACCTCTTTTGAAATCAGTAGCCACAATTTGTAGGCTTCGCAGGTTTAGATGGTCTGTTTTTAAAACAGCACTGACAGGCACAATAGCGTACCAACTTGTTGAATAGGTATCTAATATTTTTGTCACGAAATGAGCTATTTTCAGCTTATTCCACACAGATTTGAGCGGAAATAAGGTAGCTACTGGACTGTAACATAAACCTGACAACTCAACTATAGCCTTACCTGTTTCTATGTAAATTGAGGACGTAATCAAGCATGCACTACCTCAATAATGAAACCTAAGTAATTCAAATAAAACCACCACCAAAGATTAATGATGCAACGCAGTCACGACTCGACTTTAATACCATTGTGCATAAATATTATAATCCCAATTAAGAGAAGGATCATAAATAATTTTGATTACTTTCCTCTCCCGGTATTCCGTGGAAGTTTAGTACTGTCTGAATTATACAGTGAAATTAATCCTGGATTTATATCAATTGGTAATGAAGTAACAGTTAAGTATTGAGCATTAATGTTTTGCGGTAAGTGCCTTTCAAATAGATCGCTACTATTTTAATTTTATGTGACTTCTATTTTCTGTATTTATAGTCGATGAACTCTTGCTGTTAATGTTATATTCAGTTGGAAGTTATTGGTTTTTGGAATTTAATTATCTGTTTCTACAGTAGTATTCTTAAAACTTTAATATTGCAAGTGTCATTTTCAAGTGATTTCTTCCTTTAATTCTGACTCTTCTTTATTGTTCAATAACGAAAATCTATACTGTTACAATTTATATGCTTCTGTCTGCAAGCGAAATTACCTCAGAATTTGGTTTTTGTCCAGTAACCCTTATTGCGATGGTCTACCTTACCTATTATTATGAACAATCACATAATTATGCTTTACATTTTGATACTTACATCTATCTTTTCTGTTATACCCTTATGCCATACCCTTTTAGGAATGCAACAATGATTACTTGGTTACAGAAATAGGAAAGTTGGTTATCCCGCCCCGAACGGATACGCGTCTTCACTTGTTCTTCAAGTATTTTGTCTGGTTATCTTTTTACCTCGAAACTCGGTCCCATCGTATTTGGGAACGTGCTACGACCTACGATACTGCTAATCCAACAGATTCACAAAATAAAGATGATGATTCAAAGTACTTTTAGGTAGGTAAAAAAAATGTCCTATCCAAAACAAATTCATGGATAACATAACACAACTAGAGTGTAGCGTCTTGCCCCGGATGGATATGTTTGTTCTTTGTGAAGAATAATGCTTTTGTGCCAGCATCTAAAGTCACTTTCTTGAAATGACTACACAAATGTTTTTGCACTGAGTAGACTCTTTTGAAAACTGTGCATGTCTGAGTTTTACTGGCCCTTTACGCTTCGTTACGCAAAGAAAATTTTCACCTGGACGCTACGGTGTATTGGAAAACAAGCTTTACCAAAAAGTGCTGAGTTGGGTTTGTCCTTCTTATTCGCTTTGTTTTTTTTTCCAGCTTTCTGGCGCTTCTTCGTATCATAATATTAGCGCATCATCATCAGCCTATTAATGTTTCCACTGCTGGGACACAGGCCTCCTCTCTGTGAGAGGGAGTGGGCCATAATTCACCACGCAGGCCCAATGCGGATTGGTAAATGTCACATGTCTTCGAATTTTTGGTTTTAGGACATGCCGGTTTCCTTACGATGTTTTCCTTCACCGTTTAAGAGCAGTGGTGATGAAATAAATTACACAAAGTAATGCGCCTGGCTGGGTTCGAACCCACGACCTACAACTCGTAAGTCGGGGACGATACCACTGGGCCACCACTGCTCAATATTAGCGCAATTTAGTTAAATTTCAGAGAGAATTTAATTCGATTCGATTTAATTTTGTGATTTAATATCTAACATAATTGCGTAAATATGACACTCGTAGATCGTACAGTCGAATCCAGTTTTGTTTAAGTTTCATGTAATAGCTTAAAACATCAACCAGACGTATATACTGATATTCTTCAAAAAACTATTTCTAGGCTGTACGCTACGACGAGCTCGTCGTCGAGACAGAGCCTTGATACAGTGTCGCGACATGTTGCTACGAGTATAACTTAATGAATACTAAACTGTAGTTTGACGTGACAGCACTGCACAAAAAACTATATCCAGATTCCAGCATAACACTGACGTCGCGTCGGGCTGCTACTAAAAATTTCCTATTGGAAGAATTAAATAAGATATTGCCACTCATACACAACTCGAAATTGATAAGTATACGAATGTGGAAGTAGTATTGCTGCTAGAACAACGTGACTTATAAATATTGAAGGAGTATTTGCTTCATAAGGTTTATCGATTATTATAGTTGGTGCTGGTTTACTTCGCTATGTAAAATCACCACCAACTTACGAACACCAATAAACTTTATAAAGCAAATACTCCAGCAATATTTACTTAAACAACATCCGACTTTACTAAACCTACATTCATGATTCATAATAGTATCCTGATACAAGACCGACGAATCGATTAGACTATTACTACCAACCTTATAAATTGCTGTACCTATTTATCGTATCGGAGTAACAGCACTCAATTTTACAAAGTCAATCGAACTTAATACATTGGCCGTACCTATATGGAACTTTGTATACAAACTTAGAGATGTGACAGTTAGAACTGATTATCAGTCAAAATAACTTTTGCCTAATTTATTAATACTAAGAACTTTAATATGCAACCATTATAAAAGCGAAAACGTTAATACCCGCTATCTGTCAACTGTCAGTTGAAAATTACGTTTAGATTTTTTTTAATGAAAATTCTTCGTGCAATTTAGGTATTTCTGAATAATGTTTATTAAGTATCGTCTAATTAATATTATTTTCATATGATGATTATTATTATTTTTGTTTATTTCAGAGCTTGCAAGATTCAAGTGTCAGAAAAGCGAACGACGCGCGACGTCACAAAATGGCGCCATTACAGTTTCACTCTTGTCGTAGTCACATAGTACTTTACAATTGTTTGATCAGTGGCTAAGTAAACTACTGATTAGTTAACTACTGATCACACAACTTGCTCGTAAGAACATATTTGGTTTAAAAACCTTCTAGATTTTTCTGAGAGTTCTAAAATATATTTAATAGAGAAAATTAATTTTAATCTACGAGTAATAACGGTTTCGACTCACACCAGTCAAAAGTGGTATTAACCGAAAAACAGTTTTGACTGTAACAGTGATCCAGGTAAGACCATTTGCATACAGATTTGCCGAGCTTAGGCGTACTTTATTAGTGCAACATAGTTTGTCTAATGGCTCCGATATTTTGCTCAGTTGATACAGTTGTAAATGTTTTCATTTGGCTGTAAATGTTCAACGATTGTAAGAATGGCAGTTAAAGAAGATTATTAAGATACCTCCTATGAGTTGATTAAAATACCTATGATGAACTGATAATTTGAGAAACATGAAAGAAAAATTTCTTTTTTCATAGTGATTCGCCATCACTTTTGGATTTTGTTTTTTCGAAAATCACGGACGGATTATCAACAGATTATAGAAAAGACGAGATCGTGTCATTTCAGTAGGAATCTCTATTTTGTAATGGCTATCGTGAGTTTGTGATAATTCATATGAAAATGATTTGCCTACGAACGGTTAATCTTTAAATTAAATGTGTACGGAATGAAAAACTTAGGTCTGTAATTAATACGGGCATCTGGGTTGTATAATACTCAAACTCCAATTCTTTATTGCGTCGTCATATATGACGTCATAATTCAAAAAAAAAAAAAACATAATTTAGACCTAAACCGGGAATTCCATTGCCTATCTCTTCTTCTACAAACTATGCATCCCTTTACATCTATTGATACCACAGACACATTAAATTATTTGAATACAGAGCACATAATATAGTTGGCAGTGTATATTTAGACAGAAGGGTTGTTAAAGATAACTCCTTAATTGTGTTAGATGCTTAAACTTTGGAAGTAACTCCTCGTAAACAAGATCCTTATAATAGTTACTCGCGAAGAGACTGTGATGACGTGTGGTCTAAGTGACGGGTAATTACTTTGTGATGATATTCAAAATTAAGATACCTAATAAAAAAGTAACTGAATATGGGAGATTTGGAGGTTAATACTCTTATAGCGGCTGATCGTGGATAGGCCATGCGATGAGTGGCTCAGCGGCTTTGGTTTTTTTTTTATGTGGTAATTATGATGGAGCGAAAGGGATCGAGGGTTTTCCCTTCAGTTGCCCTTTACGTTCCAGGGTCACGATAACCTGCTTTGTTAGTCCCAAGGTAGGCTTTTTTACCAGAAGGTATATAAAAAGTACGTTTAGTAGTCGATCCGAGTAAAAGACCTTCCACCCTATTCTTTCGACTTCTTTTGTTGTTGTATTACTTCCCCTTCAAACTCAACCTTAAAGCATGTAGGTATTTGTATTTCAAGTAATATTATTTCTATTGAGCCATTTATTTTGAGGAATTTGTCAGATAGAAAAGGTCTGTGAAGCTAGTCAGACATGAGCCGAAGACTATAACTGTCTTTCTACAAAAAAGTTAAAAATCGGTTGAACACTTGTCTAAAAAAACTGTCAATTTCCAAACGGCATCTGATTTGTTTTGCAGTTACACTTTATTTAGACAAGTGTTCCACAAATGTTTACCTTTTTGTAGTAAGACGATAACCGTTTTAATGACAATCTAGAGCGAAGTTCC
This sequence comes from Agrotis exclamationis, assembly GCA_950005045.1. Classification (NCBI taxonomy): domain Eukaryota; kingdom Metazoa; phylum Arthropoda; class Insecta; order Lepidoptera; family Noctuidae; genus Agrotis; species Agrotis exclamationis. The sequence goes on along the minus strand of OX465426.1, from coordinate 10,274,269 downwards.
TATAACTTGGGCCAACACAAAGCTGTGATCCTATTGTACCACTATCCAACGAGGTCTGAGGCTGAGACGAGACGCTAAAAGCATGTTGTCGCCTCCAATTTGGCTCCACCGTCACATTCCACTCTAGACGCCTCGCCGTTGATACAATTTGCCCTTTTGCCGTCCTATGAAATATTAGAATGGCAACGAGTGACGTGACAGGAAAGTGTATGTGTAGTGGTTCTAGGAAATTTCTATATTCGAGAATTCTGAATCAATGTTTTCAGTTCGTGAAGGTTCTTCTAATCTAAGTATTAATTTTTGAGCCTTTAAATATGTACATTTTTGAATTTAATTAGTCATAAAATAATTTAACAGCAGATAATGTATTATTACTGTATTTCAGATTCCGGGAAATACAGAAACAAACTATTTTACATGCTTACTAAAATATTTGTTAAATTAGTGTGACGTCTGATAGGGGAGAATGGAAGAAGAAAACGTGTTGCGCCGACCCCAAATAGAATGGGATAAGGGCAGGAAGAAGAAGAAGAAATTAGTGGCCGGCAATTCCGACAACAGAGATCAGTGGTGGCCCAGTGGTATCGGCCTCGACTTACGAGTTGTAGGTCGTGGGTTCGAAACCCGTCAGGTGCATTACTTTGTGTAATTTACTTCAACACTACTGCTCTCAAAACGGTGAAGAAAAACATCGTGAGGAAACCGGCATGTCCTAGAACCAAAAATTCGAAGACATGTGACATGATCTACCAATCCGCACTGGGCCCGCGTGGTAGATTACGGCCCACTCCCTCTCACAGAGAGGAGGCCTGTGTTCCAGCAGTGGGAACATTTATAGGCTGATGATGATGAATTCCGACAACCAGTCTTACCAAAGGTTATCAGATTTGCCATGTTCCAATTTACTTTAGGAGGTTGGATTGTTCCACGTGATATGAGGTACTGGATAATATTCAGCTGTACCCCGTTAAATTGAAAGCCAAACTCAACACTGTTGGAAAACGGTAAGTAGATGATGATGATGAGTCGGTAGACCCACTAAATGAAACATACCTCTTTATTTCATCCAAAGAACAAAAATATTTTAATCACCTTAAAAGAAATATAAATACTTCTGCAAAATTAGCTCTATGTAAGTGAATATCCAGAAAACCGTTGCATACTTTGCGGTTTGTGGGACATACCCGTATAAGTGGATAGCACAGAACTGTTATTGCGCATTAAATCATAGAACGGTCGTACATTTTACCACTTGCATTATTTCCGCTGTCTTGTAAACGACCCATGTGTTACTACCCTTATGGTTTAAAATGACAATAAATTTTAACGATTTACGAACAGGAATTTCTATTTGCACTTTAAAAGCTGTGCTGGCTGAAAATTTTAGATTGAAATTATGCATGTTCGGTTGGAAGAAAAAACTGATTGATGTTATGGAAATTTCTAAATTACCGTATTCTGAACACAAAATCATGTTTATCTTCTTTTTAAGGTCGTGTTTCCTTTGCATTTTGATAATGCAAAGAAAATTATTTACGCTCTACAAAAACCTAGATGTTCTTCTTGACCAGCAGAAAATTCAGAGATCCCTTCCAAAAGATAAATGGTTAACCGATCCTAGACATTTATTAACACTATCCATAAACTTCACAAATTCGCTCCATAACTCAGCCCTTTTCTTACCTCACTTATCGTCGTAATAAAGACGAAGGTTCAACTTGAACCCTCGATCATAAGGCTCGAGTAGCTAAGGATTAATCTTAGTCCGAAATATTCTCGAAAATGAAGCAAATCTTGAACGTTTTTATTAACAAATTCATGGTAGATTGCATATTTATAGGTGCGCTTATTTTTTTTACTACATAATATTAGGTATGTTGTACAATTGAAAATTTTACAAGTTGTTAAATATTACAACAATATAGGTATACATCAAGAAAAGTTTGTGATCACTAGCATAAGCTGATTTTTTTAGACACCCTGTTTGAAATATAAATATTAAAAAGTACGATAAAAAAAAATATTTCGATTTTTCAAAGTGATCGCAAACTTCATTCTTCAGTGGTCTTGGAACAATTTAATCTATCTTTTCAAGTTGTTTTCAGATTATAATTAAATGCTTAAATAGTTATTTAGATGAAAACAGAACGGGTTCCGTATTATAATATAATACCCCAAGAAGTAATTTCGTTAAAAACTTACTGAACAACTACTGAAAGGTTTTAGATTTTTTTTTCTTTATTTACAATTTAATTTGCACACAGTTAGTTTATAACCTGGTTTAACTATAGGTAGGTAGGGTACTTTTTATCCCAGTACGAGGTTCTCGTAAGATAAAATGATTCCCAGATGGCGAACATTCGAACGAACGGCGGCGGCGAACGATTCGGTCATAGTATTTTAAAATAGCTCCCAAGCTACCAAATCAATTCACCTTCAATGCCTCACAGATGACAAATAACAACCTCCCGGTGCTGATGCTCACTGACTTAGGTTATAATGAACTACTAGTTGAGAAGGGATAACAAGTTGAAGCATGATGGATGACGCAGGTCAATAGGGGCTGCCGTTTGAACTGCCACTGAAGTGAAATATACGGGCGTAGAACATACTAGCGATTTGTTATAATTAGTTGGAGGTTTGAACATGTTTGCTAGTTTGATTAGGGAGTTAATTTGTGTAGAATATTAAAAAAAAAACGGTTGACGGTTTAGGCTAGACGTGGTTCAAATGGAGATCGCTTATATGTAAATTCAAATTAGAACAAAATGGTACTGCTGCTGCTGTATATGATAACGATAGATGTAGATAGTGGATTTGCTAATCCCAAAAAATTAGGATATTGATCACTAGTCAACACTAAAAATATATCTTGAAAAATATGTACTACAATTTGTACATATACCCACTACTATTAACCAAAAAATATTAGTTTTCTTATATCACGTCTCAAAGTGGCAGAATAATTGATTTCCGAAAAAAACATTTTTTATATCTAATTTTGAAGGTAAGTGTCAATTTTATGCTTCTATTCTTGCTTTGATGGCTTTTAAAAATTGCCGATCATTTACTTATTAACATGTCTTAAGTTTTTATAAATTCTCCCGTTAGTTTTTGCCATATTTGATACACAACAAAAAGTGGAAATTACGCCATTGTTTAAGGAGCGTTATAGTGCACATATTTTTACTTGGTTCATCGAAATCTAAATAAAAACTGGGTGCCACATATCTGTTGTCTTACCTGCCATACAAAATTGATCTGTTGGTTTAGAGGAAAGCCTAATGGAATTCTTTTTGGTCAACCAGTAATATGGCGTGACCCCAAAAATCATGCGAGTGATTTTTGTCTTACTAAAATCGGCTTTTAAAAAAAAAACAAGTAATTTATAACTTAATAAGATACCCAGATGTGTCATCAGTTACAAAAACAATTCCTCATAAATGACTTCCCGTACCTAAGACATAGTGTAGGTAGGCTTTAAGTTGCTGAGAGAAAAGTTTCCTTCTCTGAGCGATGCCAAAATTACAGAAGGAATATTTGTAGGCCCCGATATTAAAAAACATAATAAAAGATCCAGCATTCATTTCTACCTTAAATGATGTAGAAAAAAAAGCCTGGACATCGTTCATAGCTGTTACTAAAAACTTTTTGGAGAACCATAAATTAAGCAATGTATCGAGCTTGTAGATAAAATGTTAGAAGCTTTTCATACAATGAAATGCAACATGTATTTAAAAATACATTTTCTGGACTCACACTTGTAGTTTTTCCCTGAAAATATGAAATCCATGAGTGATAACCATGGAGAGTGATTACACCAAGAAATTGCTGTAATTGTGAAAAGATATCAAGGGAAATGGAATCTTGCGATGCTGGCAGACTATGGTTATTAATTCGGGAAACCTCATCTACAGAGTAATATCGGCAAACAAACAAAGATAAAAAGGAGGCTTTATTTAAATAAAATAAATGAGTTTATGTTTGAAAGTGGTGAAAAATATTAAATAAATAAAAATATAAATATCTAAAAATTGAGACGTGATAGAAATGTTTTATTTAGCTTTCTAGGTTATTTATAGCATAGAGAACATGAATCTCATACAATTACTCGCGATATAAAAAAAAAATTTTTGTTGACTAGGGTTACAATTCAGTGAGCCTCAAACTGAAGCAACAGATGTATAAAAAAAACGATGTAATGGGGTTGCAGGACTGTTTTACCACCTTTTAAAACAGTGCCGATTACGTTAAAGGGTTAAGGATCACCGTGGATTTTAGTCAGCACGAGTCTGACAGTCTCTTCGCTCCACCCAGGGTGGGAGAACTCGTGAGATGACATTACCACGTAAAAAAAGACTACCAATTTCATTATATTAGCAAAGTGATTAAATGCTAAGGTAATATCAATAATTCAAACACAAACGCTCCATTTACAAAATTCTATTGTTCATTCTAAAACTAACAATTTTCACTGCAGGTTTCAGTTCGGGCAAAACATTTGGGCATAAATAAAGTTTGGTTCAACGGTTGCGGGCGACATTGCGGTCGTAGGGATATAACCGTACGGTACTGTGGTATTTTATAGGTGTGGTGTATACATAAGAGAAATGATAGTAGGTACGCAAGAGCCCCCGGCACCGGTCGCTCGTAGTAGGTACGTATTGTGACCGCAGACCAGTCGCGCACCGCCCGACTATGTGTTACAGACTTTACCTATAATTTAATTTTTTTTTGTTTAGAATTGTTTTTTTTTTTGTTTAGAATTAATTTTAGAGATTGGCCTGTAGTAACCATATTTAAAAATAAAAATTGTCGGACAAAATATGAGTTTTGTTTTTATTTTTAATCATTCTCAGCAACTGACAAATTCGATCCTATTTGAAAACTCACGTCAATCACACTAAAATTATCATTAAAATGTAAAGAGAGACAGTTATTATATTTTCCATTGTTCTATTATTATTTACTAATTATTGATGACATTAATAAAAATATCAAAGTTTAATTCTAAAATAATATTCACATTAATTTTAATCTAATTTTAATAATTAATCAACCATAAATTTGATATTTAACTCAAAAAATGTAATTTGTCCGAAAGATAGAATATCAATAAATATTTGACCCATATTTTTTGTCACGTAAACCAAAATTGACAAAGATGCAATTTAAAAATCACATAACGTCACTCGGTCAGTATAATTTTACAGGCATTATGACGTCATAAGCCCCCACTCCTTTATCAATATTAAGATCCCGCTTTCTATAACAATATTAACTGATTTCAAAAAACAAAAAATATGTAAGAATTATTATTTTTCAATACTCTCACTTACGGCATAAACAGGCATTTTTAATAATGCAGTAATATATTGCGTATTTAATATTATATCCCTATTGCGTATTGAAACCATTCTACTGCTACATAATGTGATTACCTACGTCCTACGTCATATTTTGTCTCATTGATGACGTTTTCACAACGGAAACAATAATATTATGCAATTATGCTTTTTAGAGTTCGTGTTCGATCTATGTAGTTTTCAGATTGTGTCTGATTTTAAAATCTGAAAACACTACACTGTTTTAAACTTCCCTTAAAATAATTAGAACTTAAAAAGAGATATTTAAGTGCTACGCATATTGGGATCTGTTGCGATGTACAGTCAGCATCAAAAGTTGATGACCACATTTAGATTTTCAAAAGCATTGTACACCGTTTTAGGTATTATTTATTATTACGGTGTACAGCGATTTTGAAAATCTGAATGTGGTCAGCAACTTTTGCTGCTGACTGTACTAATAAAAATACACACATGCTATTTTATTTAGTATTAGTAAAACTATCGGTCAACTCGAATACCAGAGAGACCATAAAATATTTGAACCCTGCATTTTTTTGCCAAGAACCATTTCTTCCATTTTTGTCTCGAGGTAATCTTTTCATCATGTAAGTCGCTATTGCAGATCACGAATAATTCAGAAAAGTTAACTTAAAAATAATGAGTGTTTCTTAAGTACAAAATAAGTAGCTAGGCAAAAATCCTAAGAGTAGATCCCAATATCGTAATCCAGCTCCTTTCCCTTCTCGCTCTTCAGTCGAAGATTGACGAACGTGTACCCAATCCCGCCCGCTGTTACTTCGGCTGTGGCGTTCGTACGTTTGTTGTCGTACGCCATAATACTCTGGAACAATGGATGGAGGATTACTCATCAACAATTCATGGGCCATGTACGGCAAACATGGGATGGAGCGTGTTAAAATGTTGCGCGTCTCTGGAAGTGAGATTCATGGGACAATAAAGTAAGACACTACCGGGGCTTAGGTGTTTTACTGGTTCGGAAATAGGTCACCTTGCATTAGGTGCCTTCACAAGTATTTGAACATAGTAACATTGTAAAACATTCATAATCGTTTTTTTCGTGTTATGGTCGGATATTATATTTAATAATAGTCTAGGATACTCAGGCTGTACGTGTACTCTGCTTTCAGAATCATATTAGTGCTTCCGAAGATTATTCCATTGACATTTGACATACACTGACTGTCAAATGTCTTACTGAAGTCAGACATCAGACATCGATTAAAGAGACTCACTTTGACAATAGACTTAACAACGTAAATCTTAAGTTTGATTATTAATTCCAGTCAGATAAAGGACAAGTGCAACTGTCACTGATACAAACAAAATGAAACAAACCTGCAACACTGGAAATGTCATTCTACTGACTGAAATTAATAATTGTGTTTTAACTTAAAATTTTAACGTATTATTTTCGAATTTTGGACACTGAGCGACTACTAATAAATATCTACCATTTTACACGACTGGAATCGCACGTACTTATGTTGTTTTCATTCACTTCCATTCAGACAATAACAGATGAATGAATGTTTTTGAAGAGTATTGTTTTCAAATATTGTTTCCGACCGAATAATTTACAAACACGAAAATATCTAACTGACCGTGTTTGTAAATTAGCTTACGGTGACCATACAATCGGCTGCATGTCTGAATTTATTGAAGAGTCCTGAATATTTGGTGAACGACAAATTATATTGTCAAAACCGATAGGAAAGACGCATCGAATAAAAATTGAGGGGCATGCTCAGAATCGATTTACCTATGTTGTTCCAATATTAATTATTCAAGTTTTGGTGGCGCACAGTAGAACTGTAGGCATCAATAAAAAAAAACCGGGCAAGTGCGAGTTTTACTCGCGTGAAGAGGGTTACCTATCACGATGTTACCTATCACGTTTTTTTTTAAATCTGACCCAAATTGGTACGCAAAATATTGAGTGATTTACCATATTATTTTAATATCATGGACTTCTTATAGGTTTTCCTATCCTATAATCTTAGAAAACTAATTTCTGTATTTTTTCAAAATTTTAGGTTCAGTAGTTTCGGAGATAAGGGGGGGAATGGTCAAATTTATATTTTCTTCAATAACTTGGAGACTATTTATTTTAAAATTACAAAAAAAAAATACACTTACTATTGTCTCAACAAGACCTTTCATTTGATATGTCACACGATGCAGTTTTCAATTATTTTTTTTTAATTTTGCCCTTCCCCCCCAAAAATTACCTCCCATAAGCAGATATGGACTTCTTATAGGTTTTCCTATAAACTATAAGTAGAAAACTAATTTCTGTATTTTTTTTCAACATTTTAGGTTTAGTAGTTTCGGAGATAAGGGGGCTGGGGGAATGGTCAAATTTCGTCTATTTTCTTGAATAACTTGGAAACTATTTATATTAAAATTTCAAAAAAAATACATTTAAGATCTTCTCAATAAGGCCTTTTATTTGATATGTCACACGATGAAGTTTTCAATTTTTTTTTTGTCCCATTCCCCCCCAAAAAATTACCTCCCACATACAGATTTCATCTATTCACGTCACATTTCTGTGCTTGGGTCACAGGAATTGATATGTGTACCAAATTTCAACTCAATCGGACTAGTAGATTCGGAGATAATTGACTGTGTAAGCGACAGACAGACGGACACACGAGTGATCCTATAAGGGTTCCGTTTTTGTATTCGGACGTACGGAACCCTAAAAACCATTAGATACTTACTTATGTAATTTGGTGGTCAATGAAAAACTGTTGAAAAACAGTTATTGTTATATACTCTTATGGTGTTTTTAAATAATTCATCTCTGAAGAGAAGAAACGATAGTTATATAAAATTGCCCGTTCAGTAAAAATCCTTATTTTGATATCAAGGGGCAACAATGAAACCAGGTTTCCTTTTCTAACAAGGGGAAAAAAGTTGTTTACTTCTTTTCCTGTCATTTAAATTGTTTACGTAAGGTTCATTTTTTAATTTATGTTCAATATGGTTACGTTAATAGAAAAAAAATATAGGTTTTTATAGCATCGGTAATATTTTTAACTTTTCTATCTCCTTTAACTTTTTTCACACAATTCCATTTGCTTGAATTTGGACACGCCAAAAAGACAGCATGCTTGGCGTAGTGGCTGAACGATTAGACTGCTTTGCTGCGTGTCGCGGGTTCGATTCCCACACGGTACCTATTAAGATTAATTTGTATGATCTACAAGTAGTTGTTCCGGGTCTAAGCGTTTGTGTATATGAGTTTATAAATGTTTGTAAACGCACAACACAGCAGAAATTCCTAGTGAAGGGCAACGCTTTTTTTTTTTTTTAAATGTGGTGCACGTTTGCCTAAAAGAAATCGATTGACGACAAAAACTGTAATGTCACGCCTGTAATCACCGGCGGGTTAAGCATAGATGATAGTTATATCCATATTTAACCAGTTTTGTTTAAAACACCAAGTAAAAGGGGCTCCCTATTTGACTACTATTACTATCACTTAACAATGAAATACTTACATTAATTACCGAATGCCCACTGAAGAACACATTTTTCACTCGTCTTACGAAAGGAAAGGCAGTGTAATGCGCTATAGTGTGATGTATCATGTGTCTATTGGTGTTTGTATTGCCTATTATCAAATGATTACATGCAACTATCACGATTAAACAAGATAAACTCACGAGCACTTGACACTTCATGGTTTGCTCTTGTAATGAATACAAAAGGACACGACTAAAATGCACTGTGAGTCAGAACGGAATGAACTAATTCAATTGATACATTGATTGAGACGTCAGTCAACAATAAAAGCCGGGAAAATATTGCAATTACTGCAGGGAGGAAGTTATAGTATTAGTAGTAATCGTCGGTATTTCATTATGAATTCCACAGGGCTAGAACAATACTGTTGTTCATAATAGGGCGATAGTAAGAAATATTTTGAAGAATAGAGAAGAAATATTATTCTGCATTTTTTAACCGACTTCAAAAAGGAGGAGGTTATCAATTCGACTGTATTTTTTTTTTTTTTTATGGTTGTTACCTCATAACTTGCGACTGGGTGAACCGATTTTGATGATTCTTTTTTTACTTGAAAGCTGGTGCTTCCCGTGTGGTCCCATTGTCACCATTTCAATATCTGATGATTGGATCCTGGAGAAATCGAGGGCAACCCACAAATTTTATAGGCTCACACATCGTTTTTCGCAAATATTATGAAGTAATTTAAGTACTTGCGTATAGTAATCATCATCTCATGTAGCTGAGCTGATGATGGAAGGTTCAACAACTCCTTAACAGTAAGGAGTAGGCGTCGACTGATTTAGTAAATTTTTTTTTTTCATTAAGTATAATTTCAAGCACTACAATTTAATAAAGGTCTGGAGTATATCTGATGATGGAGCCGAGAGACAGTCGAGGGAACTCCTCAACGATTCACAGCAGCTACCTTGTGTTTGAGCTTGATTAATTTGTATTGATAAGAACTTTACACCTAGATGAGTTGTAACTGTTATTAGGGGTCTGATAACGAAGACGAAGGACAGTTCAGGGAATTCCTCAACGGTTTACAGTAGCTACCTTGTGTTTGGACTTAATTCATTTATATTGATGAGAACTTTACACCTAGATGGGTTGTAACTGTCATTAGGGTTCTGATGATGAAGACGAAGAACAGTTCAGGGAACTCCTCAACGGTTTACAGCAGCTATCTTGTATTTGGACTTAATTCATTTATACTAATGACCCATATGGGTTATTGTTCGATGCAGGATACCTGCCATTTGGTCCCAAAAAAATCAGTATTTTGGTGTTCTTGCTTATTGTGTACATGGGCGATGTTATAACCAGTGCTAAGGATAATAAAAATCTAGTGCATAAGTAAGAAAATTATGTTTTTGACAAGAATTTCGGTTGAATATTTAAACTAAAAAGGGTAAAATAAAAAGTTTTTAAAAAAAATGTAACCGACTTCTAAAAAAAACAACCACTAAAAAGGGTAAAATAACCTACCAAAAAACTTTTTTTCGGAAGTCGGTGGCAAAAAAATCAATGAAATAAAAAAGCAAAGCCACCGACTTCCGAAAAAAAGTTTTTTGGTAGGTTATTTTACCCTTTTTAGTGGTTGTTTTTTTTAGGAGTCGGTTACATTTTTTTTAAAAACTTTTCTTGGTATAGGTAGTAAGATAATTATTGTTTGGTTATTGTTTTAGTACGTATTGCATCCGAGTACATAATGTTGTTCTAATTTTGATGAATGGGGTTATTCTCTATGTACCCGGTACCCTGGAGCCTCCGTTTCGGAGGATCCCGAAGACCTCTTCTTCATAAGAATTTTTGAAAATAGATTCTGCAACAGCTTCCAAATAAAATACTTCGAAATGTAGGATGGCTCATCTAAATACCAACTTGCCGCGCTGACTCAGTGGAACGCAGAACGAAGAAGCTTAAAGGCGTTGTAAAACTGGTAGATGCCAAGCTTCATAGCTTGAACCATCGCCGCAAGGTTGCCTGCTTGTCGGTATTCTATAGTCTGTACTTCGAAGAGACTCATGATCTCTACGGCTCATCCCACCGGCCTCCTTCTACCATCGGACATCTATATCTATTGCTAATTACCATCCATATTCTCTATATTATTAGTCGTCATTTCACGAATTCGCAGAAAGCACTTTCAATCTTACGTCATAATGCGCACAGTGAAAGAGACTCACTACCTGCCGCTGTGTTCCCGAATGTACCAATACAACCCGAATCTCTTCAAAGTTGGGGTGAACAGACTTGTAGGCCTCGTCTCTGTCACTAAGACTAGAGTGAAGAATGAATACTTATTTAAATATAAATAAAACGGCCTTAGCTTAAAATTAGAACCCAAATCAAAATGGTTGAAACATTTGATATCGATTCTATCGCAATAAAGATTCTCCATCGAAATTGGAGCTCTCCTTGAAACCCAATGATTTGTTAAATAAAGACGTCAACTTTCTGTCCTCTCGAGTATTTTCCGGTTCGTTTCTTACAGATATATTTGCAAAAGCTTGTACATTTCCCAGAGATTTCGCCAGAACAGGAAAAGTCGTATAAGAACTTGTTGCTGATACAGTGAAACATGAAAAAAACTTTAGCAATGCCTGTAAATGAACTATTAACCATAATTACAAAATATTTAATGGATAACCTACCAACTAAAATAAACGATAATTAAAATAAACAAATTAAACAGTGAATTTAACCCAGTCAAACAAATTACGAAGGCAAATATTTTAACTTGCCGTTAAAATATTGTGTTACGAACAAAATTTAATCAAACAAACCCACACCTACGGAATAAAACTTTCGTCTTTAATATAGAAGGGTTGCACGCACCGAGCTGAGCTCAACCAGTTATAGTCAAAGTGTGATTCTGGATCCTTAGGGGTACGCCTAGGGCGTCGGAGATCGCAGGGTGTGGACTTGCGGTCGGCGAGTAAAGAATAGCCCGAGAAGATGGAGCGGCAGCAAATGGATATAGGGCCAAAGTGCTAGCCCGCGTCGCGGGATTGTCTTAAAAGGGCATCGCTGCCCAGGAATGCAAAAGCCAACAGCAGTAGAGTTTAACAGTTAAATCCAAACAGAGAGTAAAACTATTGAAAAAATAGTAATAGCATGCGTTGAGAGCACAAGAGCGCGCCAAAAAAACTTAAGAACAAATTTAAAAACCTCCGTGGGTAACAAAATTTGGGAACCGCTGACTTAGACAATAGGAATCGGACAGCGGCATCCTCTATTTTATGCGAGGGTTCGTGAGGAAGGGTACGTATTAGTCCGAAATCCATTCCCAGTCTTCCGGTAAAATGTTGGAAACAATCTACTCCCTGTTTTATGAAAGCCGTTCTGTTCCACGTGGCTCTCCAATCGATATTGTTGAACAATGGTTTCGTTAACGGATGGGTTGAACGTCTCTATTAGAAAGTTTTATTTGTTAAACCTTACTAATTGTTGGTTTTGTAAATGTTTGTTTGTTTACCTAATTGTAACTTTCTGCTAGCTCGATTTTAGTATTCTAATTTTGAGATGATCAAAACACAAATACACACATCAAAAGTGTCTAGGGATCAAGCATTTTTATGCGGATTTCTTGAGATTGAGATGTGGCTTTGTAATAAATTTATGATTTTATAAATTTATATGGATCCTTTTTGGTGCATTTCATAATTTGAATCAGGAACTGTGAATCAAATTCGAGTAAAAGATGAAAATCAGCTGTCAATATTTTCCCTATAAAAACATACAACGCATTGAAGACATTATTAGTGCTACTGTTTCCCTACTACTGATTAAAACCAACGTTATTATGGAGCGGCGACGTCATTTAAGCAGGGAAGAAATGCTCAGAGCCGTGGGAATGATAGAAGCTGGTTCCCGGCAACGTACTGTGGCTTTAGCTCTGAATACAAGTCAGAGTGTTATCAGTCGACTTTGGACACGTTACCGAAGCACTGGTACCGTGGCTGAGCGCCATGGAGGACGGTATCGCTGCACCACACGGAGACAAGACCGATACATTCAAATCTTAACTCGAAGAGCTCCAACAATAACCGCCATGATGTTAGCCGTGAGGCTTCATCACTCTTCAGGGAACTTAATTAGCGACCAAATAGTCAGAAACCGCTTGCATGAAGTGAACCTTCATTCCCGAAGACCGCTACGGGTACCACCTATAGCAATGCACAATCGTAGGATTCGATATCAATGGGCTCTTGAACACAGAAATTGGGCAGAAGAACAATGGCGTTTCGTGTGCTTTTCTGATGAGTCTCGTTTCGGTATGAGACCGGATACAAGACGTATACGACACTGGAGAACCCCTGAACGCCAACAGCGATTAAAATCCTGCCAGGAAGTCCATCCTTATAGTGGTGGAACCATCATGGTATGGGCGGGTATTTGGATCGGCGGAAGAACTGAGTTGATTTGGATCAGAGGCAACCTCAACGCTCAAATTTATGCTGAGACGATTGTATCAGACGTCATCGTTCCTCTACAAGTGCAAATCGGTCCCTTATTTCAGTTAATGCATGATAATGCACGACCGCACACCGCAAGAGTTGTAAGACAGACTCTCGCCGCAGCTAACATCAATGTCCTGCCCTGGCCTGCTCAGTCGCCAGACTTGAATCCGATTGAGCATGCATGGGATATGCTACAGAGAAGAGCTCTGCCGAATATGGAGGGTATCCAGTCGCAAGAAGACCTTTTTTTGTTGTTGCAACGAACATGGGCGGCCATTCCACAGCGTGATTTGGATGAACTCATTTTGAGTATGCCAAACCGATGTTCTTGTGTTGTTAGTGTTCGCGGTAGAAACACGGATTATTAATTGTTTAAGTTACCCAATAAAATTTTAAAGAAAACTGTTATTTCAGTCTTTTTTTCGAACTTTTGTGTTAGTGGTTCAAATGTCAAATTTCTTTATTAATGCAAAGGTGACTTGGTTTATCGTTACTGTGACAAACGAAAACACTTTATTTGATGAATCCTTAAAGAAAATTTTAATTAATATCAATCAGGAGAAAAGTTATTGCAAAAATATATGTTGATCCCTAGACACTTTTGATGTGTGTATTTTATGCTGATAAAAACTGAAGATTCCATGTATTTTGCTCTTACACACATTTAATAATGGTTTGTTAACATAATTTAATCTTAGATTATATGGAATGTCATTAATTTACTTTTTAAATCTAAGCATATAGGTAAAATAATAAGCATTTAGGTTTCTAGGGCATTTTTATTTCACTTTATGGAAACCGCCTACAGATTAGACAATTTTAAATAATTGATGAGTTTGGTGTGCATAGGATGATCTATGCATGCTATTTTCATTTTTAATTATTTTGAACAAAGGTTCATCCAAAACGATGTTGTTTTACAAACAAAACCATTCCCTTTTATGCGCTCAATTGTAACAACTCAACTCAGGCCGTAAGATAAATCTTTGATTGTAACTAATGACGATATCATCCAACTCCGACTCATTCTATTACTTTTTATTTCATATCCTGTTATTATATCTGAGTTGAAAATAAGTAAATCTCTTTTATCGCTGTTATTTGCCATACAGGAGTTGCATTGTATGAATTTGTATCAATGTTTGCTGTATGTTGACACAAAATCCTAAATCCAGGACTTAAAATAGTATAAAATAAATTAGAATATTATGTTCTATTGCATCACATTATTGGGACTAGGTACACATTATGTCGGGCACGCCGCAATCGCGGCGGTAAGACCCCTCTTTGAGGAGTGGCTGGAAAGACGTCACGGCGTCCTGACTTACCGCATGACGCAGGTCCTCACCGGACACGGAAGTTTCGGGAGGTTCCTGTGTCTGATAAGGAGGGAAGAGACGCCCGGGTGTCACCACTGCGAAGATCGCCCGGAGGACACGGTGGAGCATACGGTGCAGGACTGCCCCGCTTGGGCAGAGCACCGCCGTGTCCTCTCGGCGGCGATAGGCGGAGACCTCTCGCGCCCGGCATTGGTCGAGGCCATGCTGCGGGGCGAGACGGAGTGGGAAGCGGTCGCCTCCTTCTGCGAAGCAGTTATGCTCGTGAAGGAGGAGGCGAGCCGCGAGAGAGAGAGGACAGCGTCCTCCCTCCGCCCCAGCCGCAGTGGTAGACACCCACGGCGTCGGACGTCGCGGGACGATTTCCGGCCACCGTAGGCGCGGGCATGCGGGCGGCGAGTAAAGGGCAACTCGCCACCCGACCATGGACCATGCCCGGGTCGACGGCGCGTTGTGTTCCACGCGCGCCTCAAGGAGTGTCAGCATGATGACGGGGCCCCCTCTAGAGGGCCAAAGCCTGCCGGGGTTGCGGGACTTATCTCATTACCGTGACCCCGGGACATAACGGGCTATTGAAGGACACCGTGGATTTTAGTCAGTACAAGTCTGACAGTCCCTCCCGCCCTGCCCGGGGTGGGAGGACTCATTTGATGATTTTACCACGAAAAAAAAAAAAAAAAAAAGGTACACATTATGTGCCGTATGTCTAAGGAGCTATTGGGTAAATAATTATTATTTGAATCCCTAACACGACCAAAAGGTGTAGCAGTTCTAAAGGCCTATTCAGCACACAACAGTGCCGGCACAGTGCCTACACGTGCCGATCAGTAACGTATCGATCAGTGTCAGTGAAATATGATGTCGCATACGTTTTCTACCACGCTATCCGTACTCAACAGTGACAGTGACGTTCAGTGATGTTCAGAGAGTGAAGTTCACTGATAAGTACGGACAGGCCTGTTGGTCTAGTGGTCAGTGACCCTGACTGCTATGCCGGAGGTCGTGGGTTCGATTCCTACCCAGGACAAATGTTTGTGTGATGAGCACGATCATTTGTTTTGTGTCTGGGTGTTATTTATCTATAATATTTATGTATTTAGAAACATATAAGTATGTTTATCAGTTTTCTAGTACCCATAACACAAGCTCTGCTTAGCTTGGGACTAGATGGCGTTGTGTGATAGTTGTGGAATATTATTTATTTATTTATAGCGTCGTAGAAAATGTATGCGAAATCATATTTTACTGACACTGATCGATACGTTACTGATCGGCACGTGTCGGCACTGTGCCAGCACTGTTATGTGCGGATAGGCCTTTATTGTGTTCCATCGGGATGTGAGAGTTTCTTTTCCTTCTGGGTAATTTCGCTTCAGTTCACGTCAGATCTTTGCATCTTTTTTATTTATTTTTAACCGACTTCCAAAAGGAGGAGGTTCTCAATTCGGATGTTTGTATTTTTTTTTTTATGTTTGTTCGGGCATAACTCCGTCGTTTACCAACCGATTTGAAAAATTCTTTTTTTGTTGGAAAGGATATACTTCCCGAATGGTCCCATTAAAATTTTATCGAAATCAGACTATCACTTTTTGAAAAATCAACAAAAATCATCAAAAACCCAGAAAATTTCAACATTGTCTACACCGATTACTCCGAGGTTTCTGGTCCCATTTCGATGATTCTTTTTTTGTTCGATACAGTATATCTGCCATTTGGTCTCATAAAATTTTCATTTAGTTTGGTGCAGTAGTTTTCATTTTTAACTCATTGTGTAAGAGTACATACATGGACGATGTTATTACCGGTGCTACGGATTACAATATTTTAGTACATGTAAGAAAATTATATATTTGACAATAATTTGGGTTGGATATTGAAACTAAAAAGGATAAAATAAAAAACTTTTTCAAAAAAAAATGTAACCGACTTCCCACAAAAAAGTTCAAAATAACCTACAAAAAAACTTTTCTTTCGAAAGTCGGTGACAAAAAATCAATGACATAAAAAAGAAAGTCACCGACTTTCGAAAGAAAAGTTTTTTTGTAGGTTATTTTGAACTTTTTTGTGGGAAGTCGGTTACATTTTTTTTTGAAAAAGTTTTTAGCATTGTAAAATCATGAAATGAGTCCTCCCGCCCAGGGCAGGGCGGGAGGGACTGTCAGACTTGTACTGACTAAAATCCACGGTGTCCTTCATTAGCCCTTTACTTTCCAGGGTCACGGTAATGGTATAAGTCCCGCAACCCCGGCAGGCTTTGGCCCTCTAGAGGGGGGCCCCTTCATCTTGCTGACGTTCTTTGAGGCGCGCGTGGAACACAACGCGCCGTCGACCCGGGCATGGTCCATGGTCGGGCGGCGAGTTGCCCATTACTCGCCCTATACGGTGGCCGGAGATAGTCTTGCGACGTCCGACGCCGTGGGCGTCTACCACTACGGCTGGGGTGGAGGGAGGACGCTGTCCTCTCTCTCTCACGGCCCGCCTCCTCCTTCGCGAGCATAACTGCTTCGCAGAAGGAGGCGACCGCTTCCCATTCCGTCTCGCCCCGCAGCATGGCCTCGACCAATGCTGGGCGCGAGAGGTCTCCGCCTATCGAAACGGCGGTGCTCTGCCCAAGCGGGGCAATCCTGCACCGTATGCTCCACGGTGTCCTCCGGGCGATCTTCGCAATGGTGACCCGGGCGTTTCTTCCCTCCCTATCCGACACAGGTACCTCCTGAAACTTCCGTGTACGGTGAGGACCTGCGTCATGCGGTAGGTCAGGACGCGGTGACGCCTTTCCAGCCACTCCTCAAAGAGGGGTCTTACCGCCGCAATTGCGGCGTGCCCGAACCTCGGTTGAGATCTTTGCATCTAGGGTAAATTGAGGCCAAGAATAAAACTATTGTCAAACCCTTGGTCGAGCTGTAAGATGACACAGGGTAACATAATTATTAGTACATAACAGCATCATTATTGGTTGGTAGATGAATACTTGTCCTCCAAGGATAGGTAATAGTTACAAGCAAACCGAACCTCCGTAGGTTACCTAAAGTCATAACATTTTCACCGAGCAAACCCAACCAAAATTGAAAATTAAAAACTGAAAATAAATCCAAAATATCCCACGCGTCAACAACATAAATAAGTGCTATACTGCTGTAATTGAATCACGAAAGTCTCTCTTACTGTTAACTTTTTCAAAACATTTGCAACGTGTTCCACAGAACTAAGCCAATAAATACATACGTGTCCACACATACTATTCCCGGGAAATGGAGAAGTTTCAAAAGTATTATCGCACTGTGGCGTTTGATAAAAGACTGTCGTTCGTGTAACGACTGATGGGGCAAAAGGGGTGGGATACATTTGGTGACGAGAGTCTCTAATGCCCTCATCTATCTGAAGTAATCCCATAAAATTTTGTGGCGTGTTTGCATGGAGTGGAGAGCGACTGAAATAACCATGAAAATATTCGCAGATGTGAAATTCCAGTTCTACTTTTCATCTTCGTTTGAGTTTTTTTTAAGATGTTCTGTATTGTAACTTAATATCACCATGTCTGTATTCTTTGAAGGGTAAGTCGGAGGCACACTATAAATTACACTAGCCAGTAATGTTTAAGTCCCAACTAACAGTTGGTGAACCCATGCACAAATTCACTGCTGCTGCACAACAACTTGGCAGTCAAATTCAAAGTCTTATGCTCAATGGACAAAAAAAGTAGATCCAGGCCCCCCAATTTTACCCTACTACATTACCTACCTCATCTTATTGGGGATTGTTATTGTATAAGCATGAAATTAATGAGTCTTCAAGGCCTGTGTGAAGCGGGATTGCCAGGACTGTCAGTTCATTTGCCCTTTCTTTTCCAGAGCAAAGGTCTGCCCTGGCCCTTTTAAACAGTCCCAGAACCCATCAACAGTTTGAGACTACCAAACTTACGACACAGTTAAAATTCTGCACTGCAATATCAGAACCTTGCAAAAAGAATAAGTCTATAAAGGTCAATAGTAAGGAATTTATAAAACTGTCTGTATTTACTTACTTGCTGAGCAAAGCTTACTGTTATTGAAGCGACGCGACGCGCGACGTTGCCGACGCATCCATTTTGTAACTCGATCTCGCTATTGCTTTTACGCAGTGTAGCAGCAAATTGAACGGCTACTGGATATATCATTTTATCTGATTTTAAAATGTTTGTACTATTTATTTAAAAGTTTAAAATAGCTGTGATATGATCATGAAATTTTAAGTGAAAGAGTATCCTATGTTTTAAGAAAATAGTGCGAAAATTTGTCGCTTTCTATTTTTTAAATTTATCTTATGGTTTTTTTAGTTTTTTCTTGTTATTCATGTTTTTAATAACTATATTTATCATCATAATTTGTCAAGAATTGGTTTAAACCACTTAAATATATGAGTAGACTTTTTGGATTCCTCATTACACTTTAGAAAAATTTAACCTAAAAATAATTTGACAGGAAACCTAAGTTCACTAATGAAGTTTACAAAATGTCATTAAATCCTATATTCTTTGCTATATCTTTTTTCTCACAGATAGCAAATAATCATACGATTTTTATTCTAACGTTGCGTATACAACACAACAGTGTCGTTCCCCCTAAATCTAGTGAGCGAAAAAAAAAAATGCCATCCGGGTTTTTTAAACTGTTTGTCACTGATAATGATAACGTCAGGACAAATGTACGAGGAATGCGTGTTTAGGGGAGTCCGTTATCGTATGGAGAATCGACGGGACTTATTACTTCTGGCTGTTTGGATTTATGGTCTTCTTTTATAGAATAAGAGGTATGAGGTATGAAATTTTGTCGGATTATCGCAAACATTTGCAATCCCTAAATTGTTGGGCAGAGAAGTTTAGCCAGTTATGTTTGAGCACAATAGGATTATCCTCTTTTGATCAACTGGGGACAAGACCCGAATTCAAGGCTGCTACAGATTAAGATCTGATGGAAAACCCAATTAGTAACATTTGTCCAACCGGGAATTGATCCCAGAACGGCTTGTGACCACAAGACCAATCAGGCAACAAACGATAATGAATAATGTAGAACATATTAGCGGTTTCGTCCAATGACTGTGTTTTTTTCTACACCCATAATATCAGACTCGTACTTAATAAAATCCACGGTGTCCTTCAACAGCCCTTTACGTTCCAGGGTCACGGTTACCTGATAAGACAGTCCCTTGACCCCGACAAGAAGTGACTGTATGTTGAGAATAAGACCTTCATTGCGGAGAACGCATAAAACTGTTCCACTCGATACAACGATCATTGTCTTAATAGTACACACCGAACAATACAGGTGGCATTACTCACCTTCTACCTCCCATACAGCTTGAATATTTAAAAATAAAAAAATGTTAATTAACTTTTAAAAGCATCATGGAAGTCTGACTCGAGTTGCGAGCATTGTTTTGTTTCGAAACCCGATACACAATATCCCCTGAAACAGGAGAGCATCACGGACGAGGCTACTGCAAAGATAAACGAAGCGCGGTATATCTCTAGTGCAATTTGTTACTCATTGTGCCCACTGCTCGGTAACAAATCTTGCAATTTATCTTAAAAAAGTTGTTTCATTGAAGCAGAATTTATTGTTCGCGGTCTGCGAGAAAACAGAACAATGAATACGCGCAATGACTTTTGAATTTATAATGCCTGTCATATTACTTCTCTGAAAAGCAGCAATATGTATACAAATTGCACAATAACACTTTTTTTGCCAAAATTTGCATAGTGGATATCATCGCGGAAGAAAGGGGAACTTTGATCATATTTTTTATTAGACTGAACACACCGTGCATAAATTTTCACAACTTGTAGAACAAAAGTTGTTTATTTTGATGAGTGCACAAACCTCATACTGGGTGGAGGGTTATAAAGAATATAGGCTGTATAAGTTGATGGGATTGGTGACCTATTTGCACCTGTGGGGATATCCATCTGATCTAAATATACTAAATTACTATACGCTCGTAGTAAAAATATTATTAAACATTACACTTTTAATAATACATATTTATATTATAATTATACTTGTATTTGAAAAGTTTTTCTTCAGAAATGGTTGTGTAACGTAGGTTATCAGTACGCAATCACAACTAAATAAATGTATGACAGGATTGTAGCAGATGATATTTTGTTCTTTCTTCCTTCTTCTTAAGAAAAAAGCGTCTTTTTTATTTATCATCACACCAATCAATATTTATTAATGAAGAACAGTGTTCCTTGTGACAGCTTCGACGTCTTATCAAAAAGCCACGTATTAAGCGAACATCTAATACCGAAAACTTCCCTGAAGTAAGATAAGCGAAGCCTACAGCGGTAGGGAGCCGCGGGAGCGACGCTTCGTCGCGAGATAACGACGCCCCGCGGTAGACCTCATCTAATTTGTTACTCATTGTACGTCACGATAGCTGTAATGTACCTAGTATTGATAACAAATCGAAGAGGTGCGAGCATAACTAGAAACGGCTTCTTGATAAAAAAATATTAAAAAAAAAGTAATTTATAGAAAAACAAAAAACCCGACTGCGTAAAAACTAATTTTTGAAAATATTTGAAAAAGTTAACTTAAATAGAAACTAAAAAGAAAGAAACAAGCCCAACTGAACATCAGGAAGAAGCAGAACAGAACGACTCACAGTCGGGGCCCCTTGGGAAGATTTGATTGGTAAAATTTGAATGGGCCCCGACTGTGAGTCATTCTGTTCTGCTTCTTCCTGCTGTTCAGTTGGGCTTGTTTCTTTCTTTTTAGTTTCTATTTAAGTTAACTTTTTCAAATATTTTCAAAAATTAGTTTTTACGCAGTCGGGTTTTTTGTTTTTCTATAAATTACTTTTTTTATTTTATACTTTTTAGTTACGATTCACTGTTTTTTAGGGTTCCGTAGCCAAATGGCAAAAACGGAACCCTTATAGATTCGTCATGTCTGTCTGTTTGTCTGTCTGTCTGTCTGTCTGTCTGTCCGTGTATGTCACAGCCACTTTTTGTCGAAAGTATAAGAGCTATCCTGTTGAAACTTGGTAGAAAGATGTATTATGTGAACCGCATTAGGATTTTCACACAAAAATCAAAACAAAACAAATTTTGGGGGTGCCCCCCATACTTAGAATTGAAACTCAAAAAAAAATTTTTCACCAAACCCATACGTGTGGGGTATCTATGAATAGGTCTTTAAAAATGATATTGAGGTTACTAACATCATTTTTTTCTAAACTGAACAGTTTGCGCGAGAGACACTTCCAAAGTGGTAAAAAGTGTGTCCCCCCCCCCGTAACTTCTAAAATAACAGAATGATAAAACTAAAAAAAATATATAATGTAGACCTCAACCAAAACTACCAACGAAAATTGGTTTGGATGAGATACAGTTAGCAGTTTCTGAGATATAGTACATTTTCAAAAACCGCAAATATAACTTTGCCATTCATACAAATACTATGAAAAACAAAGTTATTTTTATTGTTTGTGTATATTACTTACTAATCTCAATATAATTATATCTCTAATCTATGCTTGCTGCTACGGAACCCTTCATGGGCGAGTCCAACTCGCACTTGGCCGGTTTTTTGTTTCTCTATCGTTTATATTTGAAATAAAAACTTAAATCAATAAGTAAGAAAATTAGCGAGAATGATTGTTCTGTTAAACAACTTTAAATCGTTATATATCCTAAACTATCAATTAAAATGAAAAATGATAAAAGGAACCTCAAGATGATTTTAAAATACCTATTCAACGACACCCCACTTGACATAGTCCATCGACTTTTATTTTTTTCATTTTGACAATATGGCGTCTGGTTGTCGCTGTGGTGAATTTTGATTACTGTCATGTCTTTAGTGACACTCGCAAGGTTAAGATGAATCGATTGACGTAAGAATGATCAAAATCGGCCTACGCATTTGGTCCCTAGAACGCCACATAGAAACAAACATACATACATACATACATACATACATACATACTTACATACATACATACATAGACTGATAAACACATTACCCTCCTTTGCGTCGCGCAGTCGGGTAAAAACGATAAGACGATGTATGTCAGATGAGATAAAAAGTAAACATAAAGTCATTAGCAAAGTTTCAAAAAGCTTTCAATTTCACTTCAAATAACTTCAATCCAAGCTCATTTAGAGTTGTAGTATTTCACTGTCAATTTACATAGTTTATTGTAATTTATAATCGCTTGATCCAAACAAGCTTGCAACAAAACCAACTAGAAGGCCTAAATTATTGCGCTCAGTTACACTCAAAATTATTGTCATCCATTTTAGATCAAGGAACTGCCGTTCAACTAAGCGTATACTATCTATAGACACTTCACAATAAATTATACCGAATGTTTATAGCGTGTTTACTGATCTCCCTTTGGCTTTAGCCCAATAGTGTCAACTGTTAATAGACAGCGCACGTGGCGCGATTTAGCGGCTGCTCCTTTTATCCCCAACGTCCTCCGGCTTCAAGAGATTTTTCACGATTAATTTTCTAGTGTAGACACTGTCACTTCCATTCGTTGGCAGGCACCCTTAACAAAAACAAGGATTATTCCATAAGCCCCTCCAGGCTTTGGTATCTAATTTCCTGTTTGTTTTTATTTTGTTTTGTTTATATACAAACGACGCTACTTTGCTAAGTGTTACTGTTAATAGATTAAATGGTATACGAGTATGGGCGGACAATTAATTGCCAGTGGCAATTCTCGGGAGACTAGAGATAATCGTGTTTCTAGCATTAGCGTTAACACGAAATCATTTATTTTGCATTGCTCGGAATTAATGTCTGGAGTCCAGCACGTCTTAATCTTTATCGTAAAATTTACATTACCGTATCCTGCAGACGTATCGGATAGGGCCTCATTTATTTCGAAATAAATTATTGATGCATCCTTTTTATCTCCTTCGGGCTTAATTGATTTGTCGCTTGAAGCCGTCTATATTCTTGCTTCTCAATTACGTGTGGAGCGAGTATCGCGAACTGTCGGCCGTTTTATTTATGGTAGGCCAATTGATTGAATTAGTGGACCCCGAGGCGCTTGCCCGATACTGACCTGCTTCATACCAATGAGAATTTATTTCACTAGCGCCGACACTTTATTTTGTAAACTTTACGTGAGCGTGGATTGTATTTGAATTTTTTTATTGTTTCTTGTCTCTTATTGCATGCGAATTGTTAAATTTATTTCTTAGAGCTGCATAGCATTCACATGTAGGCATAAGTTTACTATAAATCGATGGTCTTTGCTTTTTCACTTCACAAAAAGGCGGAACCTTTTTGATTCCTTAAAAGCCATTTTCAAACCACATTTATTGCAACATAATATCGCTGATAGAGACGATACATCACAATGGCTGCAAAGCCAAAGATAAGTCGTTGCAATATTAGGGGGACATAAAATGCGGTCGATGCATTTAGGGTGTCCGCTGGTTTGTTCGCTTCACTTCTTTTTTCTTAACTTAAATCAATTCATTCGTTCACAGTTGAACTGCTGAATGATGATCAATACTGACTATGACAGTTTGCTCTATTTAGTTATTGATGCAAACTTTGTCATTATTTATAGTTCTTTTTACATGTCTTTTTGCATAGTTCTAGTTTTTTTTTTAAAGATAAACTAACTCATCAGCGGTATAATTATGTTATAAATGTTATTGATATTGCTGCATCCGGCAAAGAAATTGCTTTGACTATAGTTTTCGGCGCAAAGGACATTTTGGCAGAGTAAGCAAATCAGCAAGTGCTCATCTCATTTAGTAAGTCTAAGTTTAAACGACATTGTAAACTAGACTATCGTATTAACCACACATAATTTAATCTCAGATTCTGATTCAAAATAATTTAGAAAGTTTTAGTCGTGTTAGAAAAGAATAAAATCCGTTTTCAACCGACACAAAAACACTCACAACCACGTGCCACAACATAACGGATTCACTCCATACATGAAAGTCAGAGATAAGCGGGTGTGCAATGCATTCGGGGCCGAGACCGGGGCTAAAAGCTGTAGTTTTTGCCTTCGCCCCGGCGCAAGCGATTGGTCGTGACTCGTGAGCCGTCTGGGGGCACGTGTCTACGATCTGTATCGTGTGCCTCACCTGACGCACAGAGCCTGCACTACGTGACCCGCATTTGCACCGCATGGAAGTAAATATCACATAGAGGATTTATCTTTATGGTATCCGGAAGAATATTGGGTATTTTGTCTTTGTGAACATTACTTTTTGATGGTTTTTTGACGAGTCTTTTGTGTTTTAAGGGTTATGTTGTACCATGCTTTTGTTGCTTATGTTTTTATGTAATTGTTTTCTTGCCTGTAATGTTCTGTGTTACTGATCCAGGTTCCGGTGGCAGTAACTTTAACCAGAGAGGTAGGAAGGGACTTGCGATCACCTCTCTTGCTCAGTGCGACTTTGTGCTTTAATGCTTACCTACTTATAATTTATCATATGCTGAGATTTATTCATCTATATTTAGAAAGGTTTCCAGTCTAATAGGTCGCATCAGAATCCAGTATTTTCTGTTCATACTTTTGTTTATATCTGAAGATTTTTCTTTTGTTCCATTAATAATTAAGAATTAATTATTAATTCAGTGCCGACGTAAGAAGTGATGTGCCAACGGTGCCCAGGCACAGGGCGCAGACTCTGAAGGGGAGCAGAAATGGCCAAATTAGACCACAATTGGCCAGACCAGGCCGCAGTTAAAAAAGCTTGCACTGCTCGCATAAATAGCTAGTCACGGCACTGTATTATATTATTTATAGATCACCATGTCAAACCTTCATAGAATAACCAATAACCAAACCAACCAATCTTTAATTACAACTAAAATTAAATCAAGAACCCTATCGAATGACCTTTCGCAATCCTGACCAAAACCTCTTACCAAAGCCGACCTAATCCTATACTTATCAACTAACTACGGTTAATGAATATTTTAGTAGGACCGAGTTAATGAAGGACGCCTCCTTTGTCCCGACCACGGCTTGATTACATTCAGACCGACGTAGAAAAGCACCCGGATATAAAACTGAACTGAATGAGCGAATCGGATGGTGATAAATGTTGATGGAGTTAATTAAGAATGGACGCATTATTGGCAATTAATGTAATGAGTGATGTGTTTTTCTGGATGTTGTAATTAAGGGTTGTTTTCTGGATGTTTGTTTTATTTTTTCTCAGAAAATTTATTTTGGAATATATTGTTATTGGGGTTTTGTTTCATTGAGATTTTTTTAGTAGATTTGTGGTCAATCTACATTTTTTTGGGCTACGCTACAATTCAAATGACAGTCAGTCGTAGAAAGAGTTTGAATTATAACTTTATTAAGTTTTTTGTTTCTAACGTTTTGTGAAAAGCTTTTATCCTTTGGGAAGACAGTTTCTTTATTAACTTCACGTTCAATATTATAATAAATCCGAAAGAAATCAACAAGAAGGATTGCCAATTTCTGTTATATAGGGTTGCACCAAAACTTTGACATAATGTGGGCCAATATCGTCTTATTCATTTATATTTAAGGTTACGGACACTGTTCCCCTTTTCTCTATTATTTTAATACATTATTTTAAAAGGATTTTTAGTATAGGAACACATTTATAACTTGAAAATTTATATTGGTAAGGATTTACAAAAGCTTAACTTTTTTTTTTTGGATACGGAAGCACGTTTTACGAGTATTTTTAAACATCATCTTTACAGATGTTCGGACTACATTCAACAGTTTCGTCTTTACAAAATACTCTAAACGGGACATGTTTATTTGGTATTCTTTAGATAAAAACTGCTGAGATTCATTGATGTCTTAAATAATAGTGAAAGTGTCTGAAATTTATAGTCTTTGGTAAATGGAAATCTACTAACTACATGTATTGTATTTTAAGTTAACATGTGACTTTATAGCATCGCCTTAGATCCTGATCTTTATCGCAACTGTAATTATTATTAAGAATAAAAATATGAAAGTCTATGGTTTAGTTGTTCTTTGTCACCTTTTCACGCCTGAACCACTGAATCGATTAACTTAAAAATTTCAGGTGAACACAAACGGACTTACGATACCTTTTATCTTGAAACAGAATAAAGAAAATCAACAGTAACGTTCTAATTTCTAATGATAAAACATGGCTATTTTGTTCTTATGATATTATTACTTGAAATTTAATAAAATAAATGCTTTGATTTTGATAGATGGCGTCAAGTGAATAATCCGAATTGACTATCAAATCCTGAATAGGTGCGTCTCCACAGAGTGCGCAGCCTCGCGAGGCATTTTCCGCGCGAAACAGCTCGGTTGGTGTGGACGTGTCTCGGGCGAGACAAGTGACAGCGCTGCCGCGGTCGAGCGACCGAGCGCCCGAGCTATCCAGTGTCGGCTTTTGTTTTGCTCGCGTATATTGTTTCGTGCCTCGGTCAAAAACAATAGACGCGTCCACACAGAGTGAGCCGCCTCACTTGTCAGTTTCCTCGCGTAGCAAATGCCTCGCGAGGCTGCGCGCTCTGTGTGGACGCACCTATTGAATGTGAGCGAAGCCGCGTGCAAACGCTGGCACATCTATAAAAATTCTATAATTTATAGTTGTTATTCAAATATTTAAAACTTCACTCGTACAAACCATTCGTCTTACGCGATTATCGACAGCTCTGCACGCCAATCGATCACTCCTATCAAGATAAAATCAACACATTAAACGTTCTTATCTAGTTGCCTGTATCCGTGACGTCACCGCCAAACAGTTAGGCAACATACGTGACTGGCATATGCTGGGAGTCCCAATTGACACGTTCAGGGCGCCACGTGTACAGAATCGACGCCAACTAATCCCTGCTTATAGTATTGCTAATATTTTATTTTGTTTTGGGATTTTGGGATAGGATGTCGTGTTGGCAGATGCGGGGAAGGAAGTATTCATAAGAAAAAAGAAGGATTAGGAGGATTTATTTGTAAAGTTTTATTATTGTCTTAGTTGGAGTCAAACAACTGAAAAATTAAATGCCTTTTATTTGGGTGTTTAAATCATCAATTATTATGAGCGAAAGGGACTGTCACACTCGTACTGACTAAAATCCACGGTGTTCCTTCTATAGCCCTTTACGTTCGAGGTTCACGGTTACCTGTTTAGACAGTCCCGCGACCCCGTCAGTATTTTTGACGACCCAAATTAATGAAATGGCTCAATTTAAATGTTACATTATAAGATTTAATTAATATAATGTTTTTATTACCTATAAATTAATGTAAATAAATATTAACTACACATTGTTATTTTATAAATTGACTTGTAAAACTATGTTTTTAATGCTCTATTTCTGTACTAACCAAATTGGTGATTTTAGGAATATAAATAAACGCCTGTGACAAAAAAAAAGTAAGTGTCTCTAAAGATCTACTTTAGGAAGAGATTCAACTTTGAGGAAATTAAAAATAAAACGTACCTAAAACTTTGCTATGATTAGGATTAACAAATGAAATCCGTTTTACAAAACATTTCTAAAATTTTGTAAAAAATAAATTGAACGACGCGACGACGACGCCTCAATAACATGTTTCATTAAATCGCTCAGCAAAATTAATCTCGATTTAAAATAACAACGATATTTATTAAAGCTAGACTTGAGAGTAGCGATTACTGTCAAATCTGTCACATCATAGCTAGATTTATGTCAGAACATTGGTCTTAAAATCTGGCTTGAGTGCCTATTTTTTATCATTAAATTCTTGGTATTGTCTCTTGTAGACTCACGCCGGCCACAGCTGTTAAATGTGACCTACTTTTAAGCCGTAGATATGAACATCCATAAGCATAAATGTAACGATGACTAACACTTTTTGAAAGACTGTATTGTTTTCTGAAGTTATGTTAATAAATAGGTTAATTTTGTGTCATCTTCTGTGTTTCAATAACATTACGAAAAATTTAAAATATACTTTTAGTAGTACTGGGATCGTATAATACGTGAATGTATGTTCATATGAAATATTTTCACATAATTATCGCACTTGTCGCGTCTAGTTCGGAGTTTTTACTTATTTTATTACGAAATTCTTCTTCTCAGTTTATCTCCTTTTTGTTTGTAATGTACAGCACTCGTAGCTAGGGCATGCACCCGGTTCTACCCGGTTCCGAAAAACCCGGGTATACCCGGGTATTGGAGTAAAACTGTGGAACCGGTTCTGAGAGCGATGGAACCGGGTCGACCCGGTTCCGATAATTTTGCATTCACTGCATCGAATTGCTATGAATGCTGCCATGGGATGAAGGGAAGGGCCCATTATAAGCTTTCATTAGGCGTAGCACACGCTCACAGTACTTTGGAGTGTTAGTACTATAAGAAAATGGTGAATATAATAATATTTTAGTTTTAGTTAAAATGTGCCAAAACATCATTTTTGCTTTTGTTTTCGACATAGCTGCCAAAGAACGGGAACGCCGCAATCGCGGTGGTATGACCTCTCTTTTAGGAGTGACTGGAGAGGCGCCACGTCGTCCTCACCTTCCACCTGACGCAGATCTTGTGTTTGTTTCGGGAAGTTCCTGTGCCTGATCGGGCGGGAAAAAACGCCTGGGTGTCAAAATTGCAGGATCAACGAAGGACACAGTCACTCATGTGACACGGTGGAGCATACGTTGCAAGTGTGCTCCGCTTGGGCTGAGCACCGCTGTGTCCTCACGGAGGCCATAAGCGGCGGTGACCTCCCGCGCCCGGCATTGTTCGAAGCCATGCTGCGGGGCGAGACGAGATGGGAAGGGGTCGGCTCCTTCTGTGAAGCAGTCATGCTAGCGAAGGAGGAAGCAAGCGTGTCACGACCCCGCCGCTGTGGGAGACCTCCACGACAATGGACACGAGACGATTTCCAGCCACTGTAGGCGCAGGCATGCGGACGACGAGTACTGACTGATTTGGCGTTCGATGATGGAGCATGCCCGAGTAGACGGCGTGCCGAGTTCTACGCACGCCTCAAAGACCTGTCAGTAATCTGACGGGGTTCCTCTTAGAAGGCCAAAGCCTGCTGGGGTAACCGTGACTCCGGAACGTAAAAGGCTATTGAAGGATACCTTGGATTTTAGTCAGTACGAGTCTGACAGTCCCTCTCGTCCTCATTTGATGATTTTACCACGTAAAAATAAAACTTCCAATGAATGAAGTGTAAGGCATTACAAGCTTTCATTTGTCATTGCTTGCGATCTTTTTGGAATATATAGCGATAGTTTCGACTTAGCTACCAAATAATGAAGCGTAGGGCACATCGTAAATTTTTATTTGGAATTGCTCAAGTTACTTTTGAAATTATGTATTGGTTTTATAAAAAGTGAAAGTATCAACGTTAATATTTTCAGTAAAATGAGCCAAAACACAAAAGTTACGATTGGTTTCGATTCAACTGCCATAGAATGAAGTTTAAAAAAAAATAGTGCAAGTTGTCTTTATTGTCACCATTATATGCAGTTCTTAAAAATTAATGCTATCTGGGTCAAAGTAGAGAGAAAATTGGAACTTAAAAAAAAATGAGCTAGTTTTTTTGTTTAAATAAAACATAAACTGTTAAAATATATAAAATAACTAATGAATCGGTGTTTGGATTGTACCCAAGCCCTATTCACAATTAGCAGACAATTTCTCATCAAAATTAAAAAGAAAATATTAAGTTCGCTTGGAACCGGGTAGAACCGGGTAACCCGGTTCCTACCGCCTCCAGAACCGGTTCTGAAAATTCTGGAACCGGACCCGGTTTTGCATGCCCTACTCGTAGCGTATCGTAGCAGCCTCTTCGTAGCACGGCGTAGTACGGTAGTAGAATATTCGCTCCGTTAGAATTATTTGAAGGTAATCTCTACGACTTTATGGAAATGGTACGGTTTTATTGCAAATAATATAAGTTGGATGGTCGATATCATTTTAGTTGGAAAATGGTTATTTGAATTTAGGTGACGTAGCTAATAATAACTGTAATAAACTGATTCAAAGTTAAATGAAGATAAAGCCGTGATTCATAAAAATACTCAATGAAATTCTTTGAAGGAACAGCTGCTAAAGGTCGCGAATTTCAAAAATCATCTCTCTTCTTAATGTCCCAAACTAATTAAGAACAACTGCAGCATTATTCCACATACCGTTGTCGGTAAGTAAGAGCCCAACTTAAACAATAACATAACTTTTTAAATTTATGCCAGCAGATGCAAAACATTGGGCCATAAATGAGTTAATAACCGAAACTTTTTAATAAACAAATTATTGCAGGCGTGCACTCGGCGAAAATCATTATTATCATCAAGCTTTCCTTGTGCTTTCGGCAGTATGCAAAAGCCGCACGTTACTGAGTCGGCGCGAAATGACAAACTAGAGTGGGGGGCAGTAACCCTCGGACCATCGAACGGGGAGGTTGTGTCGCTGCGTGTCGTAAACACATCGCGATCTCCGTAAACTATAAACATTTGCCGACGATGTTATGATTCGAAGTTCAAAAATGAACCAAGAACTTTTTTATCGGTTGAAACTATAATGAGTGTGTTTTTTTACGTGGACAGTAAACTATGAGGTGTACAGTGAGAAGTGACGTTAATAAGTAGTGTCAAGCATGACCGTGGGTCCAATTAAAAGAGATAATCTCGGATGGAACCAGTTCAAGTATATAGTGCTTTTGCATCTTTTGTTCAGCTTCCCGTGCACGACAAAAGGTAAGTGACAAAAAAATAAGATAAGAGTTTGTTTAACCGTAGCTCCAGATTTCGTTGTATGATTAATATTTTGCGACCGGATTAAAGATAAAAGTTCACTGTCCTTTTTATTTGGTTTGTATTTTTTTATTATTATTATTCCGTGCTGCTTTTAATTAATATTTATAGTTTGCACTAATTAACTAAGCTACGATTGGTAGTAATTTTATATTAAAAAAAAAAACACAATAAAGAGAAAATAAACAGAACCAACGTTTAAAAAATATGGTGCTTTCATAATATCGCAATCGCAAATTAAATTAATATTGATCCTCATATAAAGTTTATTGATATAATATTTCTTAACGTGTCATAAATTTATTATTAATTGACACAGACATACATTAAAATTTTATCAGAAAATACTACCTATCCATCACCAGTCCATCTAGCGTTTCAATATTTTTTAATGAGTTTAATTTTAGAACTGATTTTTTGCTAATGGGTTTTAGTTACCTACAAAGTTTTTTAAATAATCATTTATAATTTCGAGTCTTCTTAAAACATTTTAATTATTAGTAAATCGATCTCCTAATGTAAAATTTGGACAAAAAAATACGTGGGCATAAATCATGGACTGGAAACCGACCCCAACATAGTTTGGATAAAGGCTAGGCAGATGATGATGATATAAATCTTATATTAGTACGCAAATTAACATTATTTTTCTGTATTTAACTAAATTTCCGATTGTTTTCTGATAAGAATGTCTATTATCTTTCCCTAAGCTCAAAGTCGGGCTCCGCGCATAAAAGAGCACCCAGCTGACACGATAGTGGGCAGGAGTGAGCCTGCTACCCTCCGCTGTGTATCAGAGGGCAAGCCCAAGCCCACCATCCAGTGGTACAAAGATGGCGCTCCGCTGGCCCCTACTGATCACCCGCACCGAGTCCTCCTTGAAGATGGACTACTGTTTCTTAGGTAAGAATTTAAAATTTAAATTTTTTATCACTGACGTCGATACAGGAAGAAATCGTATGACTTCATCATCGTCATTATCATCAGCCGGAAGACGTCCACTGCTGAACATAGGCCTCCCCTTTAGACGTGGCGTCGAACGGCAATTCGCCACTTGCATCCATCGGTTGCGTGCGACTCTCACGATTTCGTCGGTCCACCGCGTGGAAGGCCTGCCTACGCTGAGTCTTCCGGTCCGTGGTCGCCTCCCGAGAACTTTTCTTCTCCATTGGTTTTCAGTTCCACGAGGGATGTGGCTGCCCATTGCCACTTCAACTATTATAATTATAATAAAAAAGCCATGTTAGTGGCAGGATCGGTTCCAAAAGGTGGCTTAGTGAACTCTGACACAAGTGATGAAGACAACACACACGATAAATAAAAAAATAAAACTACTAATTTACATAGCAAACCCGCACTGGACCCACGTGGTTGATTACGGTCCACTCCCCCTCACAGAGGGGATGCCTTTGTCCCAGCTTTCTATCAATTATTGATCGAAGTTCCTAGTTGCAAATATGGAGTTACCGTATGTAGCGTAACAATTTTTATTGAACAAGAAGCAAGAAGCCGTCGGCCGGCAATTCTACTTAGCCATCATTTACTAAAAGAAAAAATAATTCTCAAGTTTCCATCGACTTTTAGTTTTTTGTAGGCAACAGCCGCCAGAGTTTACACCTAGGCAGGTGATTTTACCAATACACTATATTGGTAAAATCACCTGCCTAGATGTAAACTGCAGGAACGTCTGTTTAAGGCCCATATTCATCAAGAAATTATAACAACAGATGCAACTTCAAAATAGACTGAGCGTAGAATCTATATCTTGAGTCTCAGGTCTAGCAAAATATTATTATAAAAAAATAAGGTACACAATTTTTCTTTCTAGGAACTTTTTAAGGATAAACTCTAAAGTCTCTTATTACACGTCACTCAATACTTAAGCATTAATTAAAACTAGATTCGAGCCATTTGATAGGTTGTAACAAGTTTTAAGGAACGCTTGCGTTTTGAGGGATTTTCTGTAATACGGGCCTAAGAAAATAGTAGCAGCCTGAAGACTAGCTTACCTTGTACCGAGTAATCTGTGGTGTCGGGAAATGGCAATAGGAACTATTTCTTCGGGGAAAATAGGCTTAATTTTATTTTATGGGGCAACACGAGTAGCATCACATAGTAGAAGCGGGTTGCATCAACAGAAACGTTAAACAAAATGAAATAAATAGGATGTAGAAAGATTTCTATCGTCCTAAAATCTGTTCTGTGATCCTGAGCATGTCAAAAATACTTATAAAAATGTAGTCTACAAGGTGGTACGATGCTCAGGCAAAAAAAGTCAAACTAAGTATATAAAATAACTTTGTTTATTTTGGGTAGAATAGAGATAGTAGTAGCCATGCAACGCGTGCTGTTTGTCAAACTATAGACTAAGAGACAGACTTTCATAGTAATCGTTGTTCATAGTGCCTTAATATTTAATTACTGCGCCTACACTGCATACTGCAGTTACTGCACAGATTCGAATGTCTGCCTGTCGTGATAAACGTTCAAGGTTTAATTAATTCATGTTACGCTGTAATTCCAAATGTAACATGACAGATGGCGCTACCTATCATGGTAATGTCTGGCTTTACGAGTGTTACTTTTGAACTAGGTAACCGAATACAATTATGATACCAACCTTTTAATGCCTATAAAAAAACTTCTCCTTGACTGACTAAGGTCTTTTTTTTAGATGGTAAAATAATAAAATGAGTCCTCTAGCCCTGGATTCATACAGACTGAAATCCGCCGTGGTCTTTCAATTGCCCTTTACGTTCTAAAGGTGACCCTAGAACGTAAGGGCAGTCTTAACAACACAGTCCTGCGATCCAACACAGTCCCTCGACCCATGACGGTCCCGCGACCCAAAGACAATCGCACGACCCAAGGACCGTCTCGCGACCCAAAGACAGACCCGCGACCTAAACACAGTCCCGCGATCCAAGTAAAAGATCCTGGTGTCGGTTCTGAATTGACTTTTTCCATCAGAATATCCTCAGTAGCAGTCACAGAGTCTATATTTGTGTCCGTTTGAGTATCCCCCCTTATTACATGGGACTCTAACATAACTGGAAATGTGGGTGTACTAATAGGTACAACTCTACCTAACCCCTGGAGAATTAAAGGCATGGTATATAAAAAATCCAGCTTGAGCTTGAGCATTTTAATACTTACTTATTCCACGTTAGCGTAGAACATTCATGCCTAAACCGCAGAACCGATATTGTTGAATTTTGGAATAGATACACTTGATGAGGGAAAGGGGGGAGCAGATCAGCAGCTACATTATTATGTTAAAGTCAACCAAAATCTAAATACAAAAATACATTTACAAATACTAAACAGGGTAATACAGTATCTTTTATGACCCATTCAGAATAATAGAGTACATATAAGATACAAACAAGTACTTGATAAAACACTTTATGAAATACAGTAAAAAGCTTTAGACATGGCAACGACACGCCGCGTCTTTTTATAAAAAGCTTTTATTGAACAAAAAGAAGTACTAATACTAAAAATACTCTTGAATAAAAAGTAATAGGTATTACAAGTACTTTGAGCGTTATACCGTTGAATATAACATCACAAAGGCTTGAAGTAGAATTAATATTACATACTTAGTGTAATGACGGTCATATAAAAGCCGCATGCCGCGCCGTCGGTCTCACACAAACTTTTCATGGTTATTGTACTATTTATAGGAAAAGTTTATTGAGTTAAGGTTATTGCTGTATGTAAGGTGTAGAGGAATATGGGTTATTATTAATTAAATTTTATCAAATAATTGAGAGGCTAAATGATTAAGCATGATAAAATGTATAGCAACCGGATCGTGCTGATAAAGTTCGACATTTTTTCTTCGTCTTACTGTTGAGAAAAGGTCTCCTCTTTCTCCTTCCAAACCTCTAAATTTTGGACAATTTCTGGCCATGCTCGCCTCGTGAACATGATCAACTATGTTCATTTTTATTAATACTAATTTTTATACGTTAAATATTTAACATTAAAATTTCTTTAACAATAATGAAAGACTAGAGAAAAGTAGGTGTTATAAATTATAATAATAATAATTTATTACACTTCGAATAACACAAACAATAACTGATTGACCATTTCAAAACTCCATGAGAAAAAGACGCATGTGGTGCCAGACACGGAAAAGGCAACTACATAAATTATTTACTAGGCTGTACCCTTTGCATATTTGTTGTTCAGTGTATTTCGCCTGTACTCTCATAAAACCGGCCAGACTAATTTGGCCGGAGTTTTTATTGTTGTGTTAATTACAGGCAGAAAAAACTAAAGTACATGGTGTTTTATTACGCCTTGTCTTGACACGACATAACAAATAAAAGCGCAAAGAACTTGGGTATGGAAATAAACCCGTCCAAAGATTTTTTTCTTGTGTTGTAGTTTTTAAAACGATCGGTCAGGGACTTTACTTAACTTTAAGCCAAGTTTTTAACGTCTTTGGACTTTTCAATCGGACTGCCTCGTAGTTGTAGTTCAGCGCCTGCTGAAATTTAGGTCCTAAGTCGGACTCCCAGGTTGGAAAAAGTGCTATTGGGTTTTTCAATCAGTCATATATGGTTTTGTGCCCATTTGCCTGGCGAAATATGGGTGTGGACGTACGCCTCCATTTAACCTTTCAGGAATTACAGGCTTGATATTATGTAATAAGTTATCCTAAATACATTTATGGACAGTCAAAAAAAGTAAAGTACAGTCAGAAATCCAAAGGATACACAAACCACATTGGATTTTTTACCGTTTAAAACTCGCTGTTTGCATACATACCTTTGCCTACTCGTCCTTGGCATTTATAGATAGAACGTACAATATTCAGCTCACTTAGCTAGAGGCACTAAATTAGTCAAAATCGATACAGTCTAGACACCATAGGGAAATCGTTCATGCATGCATACGTGCACACGTATGTACATACATACTGTACAATCCGAGACGGCCATATAAGCATTTGAATTTCATAGCACAGAATCAAAATACGTACTTGAAAATCACCTGTTCAAAAACCCCTTACATCCGAAACAGCTCCTGTAATTTCTATCCAAAAATCTTTTGATCAATGTTTTATATTCCAACCTATAATTTACCGACTACTTGTATTCCATTCAAAATACTACCCGTACACTATGACCGATATTGACTTAATCGTTAAATTGTAGGGTTATGCGAGGAAAGAAAGAAAACGACGAGGGTGTGTATTGGTGCGTTGCACGCAACTCCGTCGGCGAGGCGGTCAGTAAGAACGCCACACTCACCATCGCTGGTAAGTCCTGATTCATTGCGTGTAAGTACGTTTAAATTGCTTGTAATACTGCACTTGTGTAAGGGGGTTGAATAATCCATTAAACTGTAATTGCAGGTACCTACACTTTTGGTATTCGTACATTCACAAATTGATTGCACTACGTAAATCGTGTTTGTATTTAAGGATCGTACTGTGGCTTTAGAATTTGAAATCATTAATCAAGCTCAGAAACAATATCTGAATAGCGTAAACAGAATTCCTAAAACACAATAGGCGTTTGATGTTAAAATTATTACAGCTCAAAGTAGGGTCGTAACCGATTGCCATTTGTCAGGCGCGGTAACAATCCCTAGAAACTATAACGAGTTTGAAACAGAATCTTAAGTACACTTTACCATTGAACCCAAAACTTCTAAATGGTAGCAATCTGAAACTTAATAATTAAACTGTACCTGTGTATGCTACGAATGGTGCAAACTTCGATATTGCATAAAGTGACTTTCTAGATGAAGATACTTAATTGAACCAACAAAATGGTTCCTAGACTGCAAATGAACTTGTCTTCGTTGCAAAGTATGAATGTTTGCATGCAAAATTCGAGCTTTCAGTCTTTAAATAAAGTGAAATCAAACCCTTTCAGTTCAATGAAATCGATCTCGACAAATATATTTACCTGATTCCGATGTTTGCAAATGTAACTAGACACTGTTATGCCGCCGCGCGGTAAACCACTAAAAGGTCTGGTGAAATCTTTATTTGCTTACCGATCTTCGCTGCGGTTTTTATGGAGTAATGGTATACTTTGTACGTTTGTTATTTATGTCAGGTATAACGAATTGATAAGATTACTCTGTACGAGTATGTTATTTCTTTTAGTCCAGTCAACGAATGATTATAGAGGGAAAGTCTTGGAACACAATTTTTGACTTCATAACTTTGTTTAGACTAGTTAGGAGGTAAACATATCAAAAGTCCCCGCCTCTAGCCCTTGAGCTTTGGGAGGGGGGGGGGGGGGGGTTTGAAGGTCCCGTTTTTTGGTTTTTCGCTTATATCTCGGAACCTATGCGTCCTAGCGACATAGTACCTCAGAACAAAATAAAAGCTGATTAAATTTGCTACGAGTTATACTAAATAAGTATTTCGATATCTTTTACAGTTTTCGAGATATATACTCCTGAAAGTCTGTCATTTTGAAAAAATGACAGACTTTCAGGAAACTAACTTTACATTTTTGCGCTTTTTTACCGGATAACTCTTTAACGATACAACCATAAGTAAATGCTGGCAAAAGGGTTGTGGAACACTCAATTTCCTTTAATAATACTATAATATTTTATCCATTTTCTTTAAAATGTGCTTTAGTCTAAGCTAATGTAATGTGCCAGCATTACATTGATACTTACTCGTACATTGATTTACAAAGACCTTTTTTCAAAGACCAGGTACCTACCTTTTATAAAAAATATAATATACAGCATTTACATTAACATTTGAAGGAAAATAATATAGTTTTATTGAAGAAAATGTAATGCTCTAAAAGCTTTTTGCCGGCAATTATTAACTAGTTGCATCTTTGAAGATTTCCGTTCTAAAAATGTAAAGTTAGAATGATTTTTTCAAAATGACAGACTTTCAGGAGTATATATCTCGAAAACTGAAGAAGATATCGAAATGCTTATTAAGTATAACTTGTAGCAAATTTAATCAGCTAACTAGGCTAAACAAAGTTACAAAGTCAAAAATTGTGTTCCAAGACTTTCCCTCTATACCCTATTTTGAGCATTCGTTGACTGGGCTATTTTGGGAAGTCTCTATAAAGAAGATCTCTAGAAATATAACAGAAGAAGAATGTTATCTAGTACACTGAGGAAATGTGTTGAATAGAGAATTTATTTTTAAATTAAGGAACCGCTAGGGCAGTTTGGTAAAAAAAAGTGTTGTTGCATAAACAGTTTTCATTCTAGTTCTCCGTGACGACTTCAGAGTTGAACCTCGAGACGTGAAAGTAGCTAGTGGTGAACCAGCCACGCTAGAATGCTCCGCTCCTAAAGGCGTCCCGGACCCCGGCGTGCACTGGACGAAGGACGGCCAAACTTTAGATGTAGAAGTTAACGGGAGGTAATAATTAATTCCAGACTTCGAACTTCGTCCACTATTTTGGTACTACATTGTTCACTTTACATAAATATTGTCTTGTTTAGTACAGTCAATATTTTAATGCCGAGAGTAACCAAACAGCATAATTTATTTCGCGTGTGAACGTTTATTGGCTTAACGATGTGCTTGAGGCATGTGTTTCGTTTCGAATTTAAGTTACAGTGATTCACGTTTCTTGAAGATTTTCTGGTTATTCTCGGTCCTAATAAGTTTGATAAACACAATAACGTTCGTAATTTTACTTCTGGTTCTTAAATTAAATCCTTGTTTCAGGATTATGATTGTAAATGGTGGTGATCTCAGAATATTAGAAAGTCTTCCAGCAGATAGTGGTGTATATAGATGTGCTGCGTCCAATGTAGCCGGAGAAAGACAATCTCGTCCTGCGACATTGCTCGTATTACGCAGACCACATTTTCTCGTGAAACCTAATAACATAACGGCATTAATAGGCCAGAATGTTGAATTTCACTGTCAGGTAATGTAATGGAAAATTAGTTTACCTGCTCATTGGACTTGTTAACCGCAATGTTGTTTTAAAGCTTTCCTTGTAGTTAATAAGACCAATAAAATTCTGCTTCATATTTCGCTTTAAAATGTCTTTTTATAAAATTCTGGTATATTTCATATTGGTTTTCTACTTTTCTTCTAAAAATCTCGTTTAATTATAGGCATCACCAGAATCAGATGTGTCAGTAACATGGTCGCGAGACAATGGCTCATTATCGCCATACGCGATCATTCGTCGAGGATCTCTGAGAATAGATCGTGTTGTTGCTACTGACGCCGGCACTTATACTTGTAGAGCTGAAAGTCAAGCCGGGAGCAGCGCTGCAGCGGCTACACTTACTGTTCATTGTAAGTTTATAGATTTTGTGGCAATTTTTTCTTACGTTACTATTACCTACTTGGCTATAGCCAACAAGGCGTCAATCAGATTGGTGAATACTGAATTACCTCTAGGAGAAGCATCGATAAAAAAGCTGCATTCCCATTATGTCCTAAACAGTTTAACAACTGTGCCCGGAAGGTCTTTGTTTGTTTTAACCGGTTCTATTGAATACAGTAAATTTTCTGAAAATGTAGCTTAAATAAAGTCAATGTTGTTTTCGTTTAAAAACAACATTCTAATAAAAAGATACTCTACTTGTTGAAAGAAAGTAATAATGACGTATTGTTTCAGCACTACCTCATTTCACTCGAGTGCCTTCTGATCAAACTGCATGGGAAGGTGAGGCGATATCCTTTCAGTGTGAAGCTGAAGGTGCTCCACCGCCTGTTATCTTTTGGACTATGGAAGGATCGCAGGTAAGAAATATTGTTTAAAATCTTTCTTACATAACCACATCTCTCCTCCCTTCTCTTGTGAATTCTCCTTTGGTTTCTTTTTACGAGTATTATTATGCCGGTGTCTTTAGTTTGGCTATCAACATTTTTGTTTTACAGGAATTAGTGTTCCCAAAATCTGCCCACGGCACCGGGCCAACTTTATATCTAGACAGAGTAACAACCCAACATGCTGGCAGGTTGACGTGTGTAGCAGTTAGTGCGGCTGGCAGTGCATTACATACTGCTACGTTACAGGTTTGACCATTATCGCTTTTAAGATATTAAACTTCTTTGGTGAACAGTTTCTTATGTGCAAGTTCATCATTATCTATTGTTTTTCCCTAGGTTTTAAGAAGAGAAGCAAATTCATTCAATGGTGATTTAGAATCTTCGTCGCCATATCCAGAATTGTCGAAGCAGCAAAATTATCAGCCGATGACCCAATACGAATTGGTACAGGCTCGTCGGTATTTGCAACAAGATGTCTTAGCTTTGAGGAGAGTGGAAGGGATTTCTTCTACTACCGTTAAAATCGTTTGGGATGTGAGTATAATTAATAAGAACTGTTATTTGGATGCACGTAGTGTTACTATTTTCGATATTAAAGATTTATTTCGATTTCAGGTACTAACAGACTATAACGAATATTTAGAAGGAGTTAAAATATGGTTCAACGGTACCTCCCTTAACAGGCAATACGTGTTAGAAGAAGACTACCAGCATTCCAATATATCGTATAAAGAAAGTTTAGCTGATTTTAGGAAGTACGAAAATTTTTCAATGACCACAGTTCACAACAGCGGGTCTTCTAGTCATATTTTAACTGGCTTATTGCCGTACGCTCAATACGATGTATTTTTAATGCCATTTTATAAATTGTTATTGGGTAAACCTTCTAATATGAAAAGTGGTGTAACTGAGGAAGACGGTAAGACTAATTTAACATTGAAATGTTTGATGTTGCATGTAATTTAGGCATCACGTATAACTACAGCGTTAGATGAATGTGTTGTAGTTCCGACGGAGCCACCGCAAAGCGTCACAGCGGGAGTGATAAATGCAACGTCAGCATGGATTCGGTGGGATCCACCGCCCCCGCATACATGGAACGGCGAGCTTTCCGGTTATTTGGTCAGTAGAAAATAGGAATAGGATTTTGTATTGGCATTTATTTGGTTGTTTATAATTTATTGTGGGTTTACTTTTGTCTTAGATTGAGGTTCGTGTGGGCGGAAGTACCGGGGGTCGAGTTGTTGGTCAGATGTCTCTGGGCGCGCGTACCCGCGCGGCTGCTGCTAGCTCGCTGCGTGCCGGCGGGCGGTACAGTGCGCGCGCTGCCGCTGTCACACGGCGCGGACACGGCCCGTTCAGTGCGCCCGCGCACATACACATGCTGCCCACACAGTCGCAGAGACACTATGTGCAGTAAGTACCCTATTTGTAGACATTAGTCAAGTTGTTAAACGAATGTGCACGAACTTGGGACAAATCTACCGTGAATGACACTGTGTTTCTTTTACAAGTGACCAAATGGGTTTCCTCATACAGAAGCTGTTATGTTCCTAAAACCCTTTGATGTGACCATTTACCAGGAAGCCCTTTTACCCAGAGAGGTCGTCTCCAGTAGCGCAATGTGCAAAGCGGTATGAAAATAAACATTTTGTTTCAGAACCGAGCCATCGACGGACAAGGCGATAGTGTCAATGTTCCGGGAAACTTGGCTGCTGGCATTATGTCTAACTTTGTTAGTGTTAATACTAGTCGGCACTGGAGTCATTGTTTATATAAGGCGAAAGCAGACGAAGCAAAGGAAAAGCCAAAACACGACTGGTGAGATGAGTCACAACGAGATCTATTCTTGTTTGAACTAAATGTGTTTGTCTAGTTAGGACTAAAAAAATATATTTGCAGGTACTGCTATTGTGAATGCTCAACAATGCCTTTTAGGCAAGGAAGCTGTTTGGCTAAGAGAAAGGCCAATGTTTGAAGGCTCAAACGAACCTAGAATAGAAATTTTAAATTGTCACCAAAGTCTTTTACATGGTAAGAAAAATTTCACCTTAAACAGTTTTTTTTTTTTCATAGTATGTTTTACAAATAATCTTGCTTGCTTTCCTTTAGGTGGGCACTCAATAGGTACAATGTCTATGGAAGCTGAGTACAGTCTTCCACAACATACAAATGTAATGAATCCAATTCCAGAAGAGACTCAACTGAGGAGACTCCAACCTGAACCTTACGCGTCGAGTGCTATTTACACTGAGTTAAATTATCAGGTATGTATTAATTTCTTTGTTAGGTTTATTTTTCTTAGTTCAAAATTATTGTTGTGAACAATTTGTATTTTTTTATTTTTATATCAAACAATTTGATTTCTTATTTATTTATTTTCATATATTTTTGTTTAACTACAAGTCTAAGCTCTTTATTAGTGAACTCAAATTTTAGGATCACACAGATGCAGAAGATTCATGCATGAAGTGTGCAGTAAGTCCAGGCTCATACGACAACAGCATGGTCAGGTCCTATGGAGAAAGTAACCAATATTCAAACGAGGAATGTTCAACTTGCTGCCGAAGTAGCAGTTCTACTCTCACAAAAGACTACAGTGAGATGACTAAATGTGGGAACGACGATGAAATGCAAGACATGTCGATAGAAGACTGCCCCTCTTGCAAAACAAATCATTCTAGATCTTCAAGCCATCACGATGGCAACAAAGATTGGGCCATGGCTGAAGTAGAGTATGATTACCCACAATGGCATTGGTTGGGAAGAGAAAATACTTTTAGACAGAACAATCAAGAAATGAGGTATGCAAGTGAAGGAAGGAGCGATCAGGATTGTAGGATGAATTTATGTGATATTCTGCCACCGCCGCCTTATGAGAGGTAAACATTTGATTTAAAATGCTGCAGTAGCTTTATAAGGCTTGTAACTAGTAACTAAAACTGTGCTTCTTTCACAGGGAATCGCCATATCGAGAAATGCACGCATTCACAAATCACTCAGGGACATCAGGTTGTTCAGGCCATACGTATAGAAGTTAATTGAATTGTAAATTAATATCACTAGGATGTAATACAAGCAATATTACTTTATAGTGAACTGTACAAATGTATAAAGGATTTTGCATATTATGATCGTTAAGGTAAAGTGGGATACTTGTTACACCGTCGTGTAATGCAATGAGGAGACAAGAACAGTATCC
Organism: Agrotis exclamationis; assembly: GCA_950005045.1. Taxonomy (NCBI): domain Eukaryota; kingdom Metazoa; phylum Arthropoda; class Insecta; order Lepidoptera; family Noctuidae; genus Agrotis; species Agrotis exclamationis. The sequence continues at coordinate 10,230,886 of OX465426.1, read as the reverse complement.
ACTTAGAATTTATTCCTAAGAATGGTTGAAGTCGTGCTATCTGTGCACCAATAAAGTACAATTTTCACGTGCATAGTGATACATTACTGCGTGCTTCTACATATTTAACAGCATATTCTTCTTCGGTAGCAAGTACGCCATTAAATTTTAAGTCAAAATTCTGAGGATCACGTTGTATGATAAGAAACAGTACACTGATTTATTATTCTTCAAGCTTTCAAATGAGTTTACATCCCTGGTTTAGTTAACCAGTAGTCAACTGCCCTTCAGATTCATTGGTGTAGTTATGCGACGGTGTAAGAGACGGCTTTCGAAGATTGTAGTTCTTGTGGATGTGTTTACAAATAGACTGCTATGTAACGTAATGTAGGCATTAGGTTTTCATCTTTCTCTAGTGACTGTGATATAGTATAATTTCGTATTCAAATTTACGTTTTATGTAAATATTTTAAAATGTTTGATATCCTTATACAATTTTATCATTGACATATTTATTGAGTGTAGCGAGTTAGGATTTCGAATGAGAACCAAATTTTTTAAATGAATATTTTAAATAATCACAGTTGTGTATCATTTTGTACTGAGACAGCATTCCTACACTGTATCGGATGATAATTTGTACTTTGTAAACCAGATTAATTAAAACTGGAAGAATTTTTATTATCTGTTTGTTTTACTTTTACTTCCTCAGACAATTTACTGGTAGCTGCGTCATTAAATTCGTGATGAGTTGACCTCTTGTTCTTAACGAGGCACTTTAGACGCTCTTTACCATGATTGTATCCTTAATAAAATCCCAAATAAGAATGAACGTAACATGGAATGTAAAAATGCCTAACACTTTTTTAACGTAATTTGTTGATGGAGAAAATACATCAACTGAGTCCAAGAACAGGCGTTTATAACACCGTAAATTAAAAAAAAAGGTACCCAGACAAAACAGCGATACTTTTAATGATTTTCTAACAGATGTTAGTCAAACTTTAACAGCCAGTACCAAAGGAAAAGGCTTACAATTAAAAATACTTTACAGTGCTATAAAGTCGCGAATTGCTTGTAAATCGTCGCAGATGAAATATAACGTTCACACTCAAAGAAACGGATAGGTACCTACTAAGATTTAATGATCCAGTAAAAGTTTAATTAATTGATACTTTTAAAGTTACTCTGATTGCAAGCAGTTTGTTTAGGGCAATACGACGTCGGAGGCCGTAGACATACGAAAATTACATGAATATGTTTTTTTAAGTAACCACCAGTAAAATTATAATAAAAACAATAATACTTCGAATGCGTCATCATCATCATCATCATCAGCCAAAAGACGTCCACTGGTGAACATAGGTCTCCCCTTTAGACCGGCACGCCGAACGACGACAATTCACCACTTGCATCCATCGATTGCCCGCGAAACTTAATAGGTCCTTTCCTAATATCAAATATACCATGTGACGTATAGATACAAATAAACTAGATCGTGGCGCACGGAGATTCGGGCATTCGTTACTCAGGCGTCGGCCTAGATGGACGTGCGGCACGATCACATGGAAATCTAGTATTTGTTTTACTTACCCCTGTGACGCTGAACTGGGACGTCACAAGTGGCGACGAGTCTAAGGGTAAGTACCTGATCTATCATAATAATTATTATGGGAAGGAAAGAATAAGACATGTGCGTAAACTCGCAGGTACATTGCAAAAAAAAAAAAAAAACAGATCATTTAAATGAACCTTGCATACCTAATTAGTTACCTATTTTAGATTAAGATACATTACATTCTGTTTTGTTTATCTGGTAGACCGTACGATGATTATAATATATACAAATTGTAATGTACCCGGGGCACGAAGATGTTATTAAATCATATAATACGCATTCCAAAAGAATGATTAATTCCTCATTCCTATTCCATAATAATTCCAGTAGTAGGTTGATCGATAACCGGTACTAAAGAGATTGTTACTTTTAAGCACTAAAAGTAAAAGATAAACCGTTATTTTGTTAAAATGTAATTGAAAATATTACATAAAAACAAGATACGGGTAATGTAGGACTACCTACATTGTTATATCACAATCTAAATACATAATTTGCTCGCATGTAAACAAAGTTTATACAAGCGTTAAGTCCTACTAAATAGAATACCCGCACAAAAAAAAAAAAATTGTTTCAACTAACATTTCTAAGATTGGAAAAGGTACCCACCCTAATCATAATATTAGATTTGACTGCCTCGGTCTAGCAGTTGCAAGCGTAACTGCTAAGCTTGGTGTCCCGGGTTCAATTCCCGGGTCGAGCAGTGTTGTTGACTATTCCATTGGGAATTCCACGTAATTTGTCGCATGGAGTCTGAATTTATACTCAGTGACGTATATATACTACTCAGTAGTGTCTGCGGGGTGGTATCCTGGAAACTAAAGTTTATTTATCTTGGCTAGTATCAACCGATTTTTCCGGTGGGTACTATCAAGATTTTGATTTCAAATTGTGTGGAAATTATACACCGTGTTCTTCACGTTATCCATAAACTTTAGCAAATACTTCTATGGCTTTTACAAATCAAATCCAACAAAGGAAGTAGTACTTAAAAAGGCTTCGTTACAAAGATATTTGTAATTTCATTTAATGAAATTTAATTGAGCTATGCAGTGAGAAAGTATCTTAATTTGGCCTATGTTGCCGCTTAGTGCAATTAAAATGATAAATCTACCAAATACTATTTGCATTTCATTTGTTTCAGCCCGCCAAATGTTATGAATGAAAATACGACGTTGCCAATTCGGATAAAGAGGCATGCATATCGGGTTATTTACGTCTAGGTATTTAGTTTGTATGAAAATTAACAAAAAATAAAAAATAAGAATTTATTAATGTGTCCATAATGAAAAATGCTTACTTCCGTGGTTTGAACATCTGGTCGAAGTTTATGTATATCGTCCGGAACACGGTGTATAAGAAGCAGTAAACAGATTTGGGTGGTACCTACTTAAATGAATCAAAGAAATCAATAGTGACAATGTGGTATTAGAGTAGTAAACTGACATGATAATGTCAGTTGGTAGTTGGTACTAACGAAACGTGACAAAAAATCACAAATGTGACAATAGTGTTACATTTAAGTATCATAGTAGTAAACTGACATGGGTTGTCAGTTGATACTATCAATAAAATTCTAAGTAGTAAACTGACATGATTTGTCAGTTGGTACTAACAATAAAATTCTAAGTAGTAAACTGACATGATTTGTCAGTTGGTACTAACAATAAAATTCTAAGTAGTAAACTGGCATGATTTGTCAGTTGGTACTATCAATAAAATTCTAAGTAGTAAACTGACATGATTTGTCAGTTGGTACTAACAATAAAATTCTAAGTAGTAAACTGATATGATTTGTCAGTTGGTACTATCAATAAAATTCTAAGTAGTAAACTGACATGATTTTTCAGTTGGTACTATCAATAAAATTCTAAGTAGTAAACTGACATGATTTGTCAGTTGGTACTATCAATAAAATTCTAAGTAGTAAACTGACATGATTTGTCAGTTGGTACTATCAATAAAATTCTAAGTAGTAAACTGACATGATTTGTCAGTTGGTACTATCAATAAAATTCTAAGTAGTAAACTGACATGATTTGTCAGTTGGTACTAACAATAAAATTCTAAGTAGTAAACTGATATGATTTGTCAGTTGGTACTATCAATAAAATTCTAAGTAGTAAACTGACATGATTTGTCAGTTGGTACTAACAATAAAATTCTAAGTAGTAAACTGGCATGATTTGTCAGTTGGTACTAACAATAAAATTCTAAGTAGTAAACTGACATGATTTGTCAGTTGGTACTATCAATAAAATTCTAAGTAGTAAACTGACATGATTTGTCAGTTGGTACTAACAATAAAATTCTAAGTAGTAAACTGACATGATTTGTCAGTTGGTACTATCAATAAAATTCTAAGTAGTAAACTGACATGATTTGTCAGTTGGTACTATCAATAAAATTCTAAGTAGTAAACTGACATGATTTGTACGTTGGTACTAACAATAAAATTCTAAGTAGTAAACTGGCATGATTTGTCAGTTGGTACTAACAATAAAATTCTAAGTAGTAAACTGACATGATTTGTCAGTTGGTACTATCAATAAAATTCTAAGTAGTAAACTGACATGATTTGTCAGTTGGTACTAACAATAAAATTCTAAGTAGTAAACTGGCATGATTTGTCAGTTGGTACTAACAATAAAATTCTAAGTAGTAAACTGACATGATTTGTCAGTTGGTACTAACAATAAAATTCTAAGTAGTAAACTGGCATGATTTGTCAGTTGGTACTAACAATAAAATTCTAAGTAGTAAACTGACATGATTTGTCAGTTGGTACTATCAATAAAATTCTAAGTAGTAAACTGACATGATTTGTCAGTTGGTACTAACAATAAAATTCTAAGTAGTAAACTGACATGATTTGTCAGTTGATACTATTAATGAAATTCTAAGCAGTAAACTGGCATGATTTGTCTGTTGGTACTAACAATAAAATTTAATGTGAATCAAAAGATTCACAAATGTAACGATATAGTGTTACATAAATAGGTACCTTAGTAGTAATCTGACATAATTTGTCAGTTGGTACTAACAATAAAATTTAATCTGAATGGAATCACAAAAGTAACAGTATAATGTTACATTCATATACATCTTCATTCATAGACTGGCCTGTTGGTCTAGTGGTTAGTGACCCTGACTGCTATGCCGGAGGTCGTGGGTTCGATTCCCACCCAGGACAAATGTTTGTGTGATGAGCACGATCATTTGTTCTGTGTCTGGGTGTAATTTATCTATAATATGTATGTATTTAGAAATATATAAGTATGTTTATCAGTCTTCTAGTACCCATAACACAAGCTCTGCTTAGCTTGGGACTAGATGGCGTTGTGTGATAGTAAAAAAAAAAAAAAAAAAAAAAAAAAAAAAAAAAAAAAAAAAAAAAAAAAAAAAAAAAAAAAAAAAAAAATTCATGTACTTAAGTAGTAAACTGACATAATTTGTCAGTTGGTACTAACAAAAAAAAAAAAGTAGTAAACTGATTTGGATCTGTCGGTTGGTACTAAAAAGTAGGGTGTTGTTATAGGTCACCCAAAATGTCTCGTATTTCACCTCTTGAAGCGTTTAAAATATGAAAAAAAAAAGAAATATGCAAGACTTAATGACATAATTAAAAAATGTAAAAAATACAAGAAACAACAAAATTACTTTACAAAAAATATTCAATTAAGGAAGGAGCGTGTTTCTCTTGTTAATAAATTAAGTATCTATCAGATAAACTTGGAAGATAGTATAAAAATTTATGAAATGGATACTCAGCACTTACAGTCTGAAATACAGGTATTGAATCAGTCACTTAAATCTATTAACAAATAAATATAAAAGCTCTAAAAATCAAATCATAGAGCATAATATTCTTGCAACAAAGTGGACTTGCTGACTCTTAGCAACACTCGGTGTTCGGTTCCTGCCAGAGGGAATCCAGTCCAGTTTCCCCGTTGTCCCCAGTTGTCCCTTCAGCTTGAGGCAACGGAGGACCCGTCCCAAGCTGTTAGGGCTCAGGACTGTATCACCAGCCAGGAAGTAATACCTGACATTGTACAAAACATTGACATACAAGCCTGAGAATAATAGTAATAGTTTTATTTCTTATAATCGTGATGAGTGTCAGTCAGTAATGTTTTCTGACAATATAGGTAGAGGGTTTGGTAGTTTAATTAGTAATAAAATGAGTTATTGTACTCAAACTTATTAGAAGTCGAAATGTTTCTCGAAAAAACAAGTTTTGTTGTTATCTGTTTTACTGAACATTGATTGAAGGACTATCAAATGCTCATTAATTATGAAAATTACAGTGTTGTTAGTTGTTTTTAATCGCAAAACTATGCTACGTGGAGGTTCCCTAACACTAATAAGCAATTATTTAAAATGTAATCAACGTAATGACATAGTAGGTCTCTCGGTTGAACATTGCATAGAACTGTGTTGAGCTGGATAAGCATGTAATAGTGTGTTTATAGACCCCCTCTTATTTGAATGGAAGATTTTCTGGCAAAGCTTTCAGTAAGAAATAAAACAGCAATTATTTGTGGTGATTTAAATATCACTATTTTGGAAGAATATTGTAATAGTAGTACCTAGGTTATTAAATCTTTCGATTTAACCAATATCTTTGCAGAACCTATTAGAGTAACTCCAACGTCTGCTACTTGTATTGATAATATTTTCTGCAGTTGTGATTATTTTGATAAAGCCATAGTTATTGTCTGCCATCTGATCACAGTGGACAGACGGTAACTTTTAGGTGTAGCACAATTGAGCAACAAGTTCAGATAAAATTTAGACCAATAACGACAAATAAATTAAATAGATTTAATAGTTCCTTAGACAACAAGTTAAGTGTGATGTGAATGAGTCCTAATATAGACGAAATGAATGCCAACCAATTGTACGAATATTTCTTTTCAATAGTTCACAGAGAATTAAATAAACATTTTAAAAAGAAAACAAAGAACAGTTGCCCGAAATTTATATCTAGTGACTGGGCAACTACAGGTATTAGGAAAAGTAGGGACTTTTTGAACTTTATGGCCAGTCGCTACCTATTCCAAAATTTAAGATAATACTAAAGAATATTCCAGACAGAACTCTGGACCCACGGTGACCTTTTGTTGAGATGAAGTAAAATAATTATACCTATGAAATTGCGTCACCAGGTGCTACAAGCTGCTCATGAAGGACATCCGGGTATTGTGGCGATGAAAGCGCGTCTACAGCAAAATTTGTTAAATGTTGCAAGGGTTGTATCTTGGTATCTGCGCCGTATCGTCCAATGCCAATGGCGGGTCGTGAGTTGCCCTCACAGGCTTGGGTAGATGTCGAAATTGATTTTTCACCTCACACGATCGGAAAGATTCTATTTCTCATTCAAAATCTGACCCAAAACTCCATTTTGCGTGCTAGGGCGCAAAGTGTCTTTCAAAATTCGCAATTATTTTCTACACTGACAGGTGAGCCGCCCCCACATTTCCTCGCTTAGTGAGGTGAAAAGGTGTGTGTTGCACTCGGCAGCAAAGTTATTCTGCGTCTCGAGCCTTTGAAAGCTTCGCTACGCTCAGGATTCTATATTTGAACTTCTTGCTTCGCTCGCGGTTCAATCTTAGAGTTTTTCGCTCGCTCAGTTTTAAATTCAAGTTTTCGCGCAGCTTTGCAGCCTTGCATAACTAATAACTATTTTTCCAGACTTGGTACATCAGTTAGTATCTCAGAGATAAAATACCATCCTTAACAGGCAAAGATGCTAATCCTTTTATTTCAGAATTTAGGGACAAAGATAAAATAATGAAAGAAAAGGGGAAAGAGTATGAGGACAGAAAAGGAAAGCCGCAGATATGGAGATAGGAATGGGGAAGGCCGGTCAAAGCTAATTGTAGATGGCGCCACCATAGCATAAGAAATGACGAAACTGGACAAGAACTTAGAAGGAATATAATCCACCTCAAACGGGTGGAGGGACAAAGGAAAGTGTGCGAAGATACTAATTCTGAGTCCGAAAAAAACAAGCGAGTTTAGGTCATATATAGTGATTAGATTTTAGAAAAATGTAACTTAAATTCAAAATGCTCATATTTGTATAAAATCTGAATTCTGGACATGTTCGTTCATTTAACGTCTTCCTGTGATACGTAATGTGTTCTATCATGATAATTTACCTAATTGTACTCTGTAAAATGACTTTGTAAAAAACGAATATTTCAAAAGAGTAACCATGGAGTTTCTTGCCGGTTCTTCTCCATGGAATCTACCAACGCGAACCGTGCACGACAAATAATACAATCATTGTGATTTTGTTAAAAAAGGAGAGATGTGACGTATAGATACAAATAAACTAGATCGTGGCGCACGGAGATTCGGGCATTCGTTACTCAGGCGTCGGCCTAGATGGACGTGCGGCACGATCACATGGAAATCTAGTATTTGTTTTACTTACCCCTGTGACGCTGAACTGGGACGTCACATACCACTACTCCGGTTTTGTAACTAATATTAATGAAAAACTCAACTAAATATGCCACTTAAAACCTCCGCACCAAATGTTAACAAAAATGTCGATAAGCATATGGACACAAGACTATTATAAACTTTTTATAGTTAAATAATAGTATGTGGGAAACACCCACTCTAATTAAGTCGAGGGACATAGTTATGACCCCAATTTAAATGATAAGGGTTGTGATTGCAGTGACTTTGCAACTTTGACCCCCGAAATTAACCCAAAATTTTCGTTCCTATTTAATTATTTTTTAATGGAAACTAAATATTTAATAATGGGTAAACAAATTAGTCCTTTTGTAAATATGTTTTTTAATTTTCTAATTTATTTAAAAGATATTAAAACAAAAAGAAGAATATGATGTCTAATTTTGAAAATGAGCTATGAATGATGATTCGAAATTGAATGTAGTTTTCATTACCAATTAATAGTTACTTTTCAAAAAATCATAAAAACATACATAAAACAACTAAAACATCTTTTAAAAGATACCTATCTTACCTATAGTTTCGCAACTATATTGGGGTCGGCTTCCAGTCGAACCGAATGCAGCTAAATACCAATATTTAGAAGATAGTTATCTAAAACCAAAATTATGAGTTACGTAAGAAAATAACAAAAGAAAAACTGTTTTATGGGTGATCCAGAAATGCCATAGTAAAATAACTATTTAAACTACCCACGTAAGTATCTAACAAAAAGAAACCTTTCCTCTAACCAATCTTATTACGAAAACCAATCCCATTCCGTCATCTCCTCCAGATATCATCACAAACATATGAAAAGTGGCAACACAATTACACAAGTAATCAGCTTTACTCGTAAATAACTAAGCGAGTATTTGTGCGTGGCAACATCGCAGGCTGTGTCCAAACGGAGGGCGTTGCCATGACAACAGGTTTCATACTCACCCTAGAGTGCACCCTTGTTATTAATACCCGTAATAATTAAACTTGATTGCATTTCACACCAGGTGTTAGATGACTGGCAAACTAATAACTGTTTGAATAGAAGGTGTAATTTGTTTCAAAAGATTAAGACGTTTTGAGAGCAACAATCAAATTTGGATTGAAATATTTTAATTTTCTTTTCATAAATCAACCAGTGAAGCTTTAATAGTTTTTTCCTTTAAACAAAATGGACTTATTGTTGTTTAATATTACATACTGTGAGTATAATGATGAATTTGTTTTGGCTATGAATAATAGATTTCGTGGTCCTTGCTTATTGCCTCTTCAAATCATTCTCATCTGGAGTAAAAGTGGAGTCAAGTATTCATTTTTTTCATAACAATATTACCTCATTCAATCAGTACAAAAATTCTTATTCACATTCCGTCGCAATCAAACATAATACGTACTCCAAATTTTCATATTCACTTTGAATAAAATCAGAATTCACAGTTCATACGAAAACGGAACGTGACTTCTCGCAAATCATATCTCAAATGCGCCGCCACAATTTTATTTTCTTTATTAATCAGGCAACACTCCCCCTGTGGGGCAATTTTGCGAGTGAAGAGCTCTCTGCCGTGTCCCGGAGTCAAGAGTCAGGATGACAGAGAAAAATTGAGAGGGATACGCGTGGTGGAGTGACAAGGAAAAAAACAAATGAATGTCGGGCCTTTGACGTAAATGACATTGAGGAAGGCAGCCATGATTAGAATCGTTACTTATGCACGAACACTTATGTAGATAGGTGAGGCAAAAATTGTGGCTTATCTTATGATATGGTGGTTGTTAGAGGTGACTGTATGTGTCTTTATATAGGCCTAGGCCTACAGAGAAATTGTAAGTTATAAATAACAGTGAGAGATGTGGAGTGAGTTATGAATTGGACACCACGACATTTTTTTGTGTATTTTTGATAGCATTGATAAAACCAGCAAATTCCAAAACTAAAAATTCAAATACATTTGAACCTAATAACCTGTTTTAGAATTTTTTTAATAGCCTGTAATTTATCATATGCCAAGACATACTTGGCATAAGATAAATTACAGGCGCATATAATATGCCAAATAGAAATAAAAACGAAATCAATTTCTTGAACCCAATTATCTACACTATCAGGTGTAAGATGTTACCCTCTACAAGACATATTCCTCCCACATTGATTCCCACAGAAAACTTTTTAAACCTGTATCTAACAAATGCAAAACAGCAAAAAGCAGTGTATAAAATGGCCATTCAACTTAGGCGACTAAAAGCCAGACATAGATATTTCAGCTCTATCAAGTACAATACAGCACGAATTAATTGACTTAGATAAAAGCTTGTCTGACAACGTTAAATATTTCACCCAGGGATATTATAATTTGTGATCACGGAGTATTATGTAAATGGATAGCCAACACGGAGGGTACTTCTACGCAAGTCACAATGACTCAATATTAATTCTAGGGTATTTACGCGCGTGCTATTTATCAGGTTTCGGGGTTGTGTTTGTTATTTTTAAGCCTATACCTACTTCTGATGAAAAAACATTCTAAAAATAAATATGACTTAATCAGTACAATTACGGGAACATTCGGGCTTTTTTTTTTTATAGGGTGGCAAAATCATCAAATGAGTCCTCCCGCCCTGGGTGGGGCGGGAGGGACTGTCAGACTCTTACTGACTAAAATCCACCCGTGTTCCGTCGGATGCCCTTTACGTTCCGGGGCCACGGTATCCTGGATTAAGAAAAATCCGCGACCCCGGCAGGCATTTGGCCCCATAAGGGGCCCCGTCGGTGACGCGTGAAACACGACGCGCCACCGACCCGGGCTTGGTCCTTGGTCGGACGGCGAGCATACCCATTACTCACCGTCCGCAAGCCCGCTCCGCCGCTGTGCCCTCTGCTGTTCAGAGGGACACGCGTTGGAGCGTCCACCCGACAGGCTATTTGCATACGGGCAAAGAAACCCCTTAGGCACACAGTGCCTAAGGAGAGTTCTTGCCCGCATCCCAGGGTGCAGCGGCCCGAAAAACTGGTCTTCCCTCCGGACGTATCCGAGAGGGAACTCCAGTCCACGGGCGCACGTGGAGGTTTCCTGTCTTAGCACCCCGAACATTCGGGCTTGGTAGAAAACAGGTTGTTGAAGTCACTATAAACTTATGACTAAAGAGACGTGTCCTTTTCATTGCTGAGAATACCACCAAGATACTATGCTACAACGCTATGCAAATAAATATCATCCAAATTTTTCTCATGATTACTCCATTTACTTGTCAATCCGTGGTAGCGACACAGCTGCTGTCTGCTATAATTTAGTTAACATTTTCCTTCTGAGAGAACTTAAACATTATTGAAAATTTGATTTGATGAGACACTGAATTTTGCATGGTAAGTATTCTACTTTGTCAAAAGAGTAAGTATCTAATCATTTTGAAGGAGATGAATTATTGTATTTAGTTAGTATGGAACTATTGCATCATTCTTTGAAATATATCTGTAGCGTTCCTTTTTGAAAAACGGTGTCATCTTCTTTTTCCCCCGAAAAGAAGGCTGAAAAAAAGCACGATTTGTATATTAAATCATTACTATACTGATACTGCTAGCCTGCACCGTCCCATTGCGGGGCAGTCCATGATTTCCAGTTTCTTCGATCCGGGGCCGAAGTGGACCACTGGTCGTTGGTTTTGTCCAGCTCTTCCCGCCATCTACAAGGTAATTTATTTACATTCAAAATTAAGATTAAAAGTCTAGATGTCCGATGGTAGAAGGATGGTAGGGTGAGGTTGTGAAGTCTTTATTGAGACCCACGCCTTTTAAATACTATATAACGATTTACAATACATTTTCAGGTTAAAAAGACGCATAGATAAATATCATGACCAAAATAACACATTCAATAGGTACCAATTGTGTCCACAGTTCTACACCTTTCTGGTACATCTATATAGGAACCTAGAAATACCCCATTGCAATTACGCGTGGGTTTCTCGCGATGTTTTCTTCCTATGTTCACAGATAATACCGAATAGGTTTTCTGAATGCCTATTCGTTAAATAGGACAATATCAGTGTTCAATCCTGTTCGAATGAGCTTTCATTGCTTTTCTATGCCAAAGTCTTAACTGCATATTGTCTATACAGACTTTATTGTAAGACGATAAACATTGTTCCTCTTTCAATACAATTTAAGTACCTTTCAACTAATACCAACATGTATTAATGCTATGCTGTGCAACATTATTATTTTATGATCTATAGAGTAATTTAAAATTTTGATGGTTTGAGAGGAAAACGAATACTAAAGAAAAATGTCGATAAGCATATGGACACAAGACTATTATAAACTTTTTATAGTTAAATAATAGTATGTGGGAAACACCCACTCTAATTAAGTCGAGGGACATAGTTATGACCCCAATTTAAATGATAAGGGTTGTGATTGCAGTGACTTTGCAACTTTGACCCCCGAAATTAACCCAAAATTTTCGTTCCTATTTAATTATTTTTTAATGGAAACTAAATATTTAATAATGGGTAAACAAATTAGTCCTTTTGTAAATATGTTTTTTAATTTCCTAATTTATTTAAAAGATATTAAAACAAAAAGAAGAATATGATGTCTAATTTTGAAAATGAGCTATGAATGATGATTCGAAATTGAATGTAGTTTTCATTACCAATTAATAGTTACTTTTCAAAAAATCATAAAAACATACATAAAACAACTAAAACATCTTTTAAAAGATACCTATCTTACCTATAGTTTCGCAACTATATTGGGGTCGGCTTCCAGTCGAACCGAATGCAGCTAAATACCAATATTTAGAAGATAGTTATCTAAAACCAAAATTATGAGTTACGTAAGAAAATAACAAAAGAAAAACTGTTTTATGGGTGATCCAGAAATGCCATAGTAAAATAACTATTTAAACTACCCACGTAAGTATCTAACAAAAAGAAACCTTTCCTCTAACCAATCTTATTACGAAAACCAATCCCATTCCGTCATCTCCTCCAGATATCATCACAAACATATGAAAAGTGGCAACACAATTACACAAGTAATCAGCTTTACTCGTAAATAACTAAGCGAGTATTTGTGCGTGGCAACATCGCAGGCTGTGTCCAAACGGAGGGCGTTGCCATGACAACAGGTTTCATACTCACCCTAGAGTGCACCCTTGTTATTAATACCCGTAATAATTAAACTTGATTGCATTTCACACCAGGTGTTAGATGACTGGCAAACTAATAACTGTTTGAATAGAAGGTGTAATTTGTTTCAAAAGATTAAGACGTTTTGAGAGCAACAATCAAATTTGGATTGAAATATTTTAATTTTCTTTTCATAAATCAACCAGTGAAGCTTTAATAGTTTTTTCCTTTAAACAAAATGGACTTATTGTTGTTTAATATTACATACTGTGAGTATAATGATGAATTTGTTTTGGCTATGAATAATAGATTTCGTGGTCCTTGCTTATTGCCTCTTCAAATCATTCTCATCTGGAGTAAAAGTGGAGTCAAGTATTCATTTTTTTCATAACAATATTACCTCATTCAATCAGTACAAAAATTCTTATTCACATTCCGTCGCAATCAAACATAATACGTACTCCAAATTTTCATATTCACTTTGAATAAAATCAGAATTCACAGTTCATACGAAAACGGAACGTGACTTCTCGCAAATCATATCTCAAATGCGCCGCCACAATTTTATTTTCTTTATTAATCAGGCAACACTCCCCCTGTGGGGCAATTTTGCGAGTGAAGAGCTCTCTGCCGTGTCCCGGAGTCAAGAGTCAGGATGACAGAGAAAAATTGAGAGGGATACGCGTGGTGGAGTGACAAGGAAAAAAACAAATGAATGTCGGGCCTTTGACGTAAATGACATTGAGGAAGGCAGCCATGATTAGAATCGTTACTTATGCACGAACACTTATGTAGATAGGTGAGGCAAAAATTGTGGCTTATCTTATGATATGGTGGTTGTTAGAGGTGACTGTATGTGTCTTTATATAGGCCTAGGCCTACAGAGAAATTGTAAGTTATAAATAACAGTGAGAGATGTGGAGTGAGTTATGAATTGGACACCACGACATTTTTTTGTGTATTTTTGATAGCATTGATAAAACCAGCAAATTCCAAAACTAAAAATTCAAATACATTTGAACCTAATAACCTGTTTTAGAATTTTTTTAATAGCCTGTAATTTATCATATGCCAAGACATACTTGGCATAAGATAAATTACAGGCGCATATAATATGCCAAATAGAAATAAAAACGAAATCAATTTCTTGAACCCAATTATCTACACTATCAGGTGTAAGATGTTACCCTCTACAAGACATATTCCTCCCACATTGATTCCCACAGAAAACTTTTTAAACCTGTATCTAACAAATGCAAAACAGCAAAAAGCAGTGTATAAAATGGCCATTCAACTTAGGCGACTAAAAGCCAGACATAGATATTTCAGCTCTATCAAGTACAATACAGCACGAATTAATTGACTTAGATAAAAGCTTGTCTGACAACGTTAAATATTTCACCCAGGGATATTATAATTTGTGATCACGGAGTATTATGTAAATGGATAGCCAACACGGAGGGTACTTCTACGCAAGTCACAATGACTCAATATTAATTCTAGGGTATTTACGCGCGTGCTATTTATCAGGTTTCGGGGTTGTGTTTGTTATTTTTAAGCCTATACCTACTTCTGATGAAAAAACATTCTAAAAATAAATATGACTTAATCAGTACAATTACGGGAACATTCGGGCTTTTTTTTTTTATAGGGTGGCAAAATCATCAAATGAGTCCTCCCGCCCTGGGTGGGGCGGGAGGGACTGTCAGACTCTTACTGACTAAAATCCACCCGTGTTCCGTCGGATGCCCTTTACGTTCCGGGGCCACGGTATCCTGGATTAAGAAAAATCCGCGACCCCGGCAGGCATTTGGCCCCATAAGGGGCCCCGTCGGTGACGCGTGAAACACGACGCGCCACCGACCCGGGCTTGGTCCTTGGTCGGACGGCGAGCATACCCATTACTCACCGTCCGCAAGCCCGCTCCGCCGCTGTGCCCTCTGCTGTTCAGAGGGACACGCGTTGGAGCGTCCACCCGACAGGCTATTTGCATACGGGCAAAGAAACCCCTTAGGCACACAGTGCCTAAGGAGAGTTCTTGCCCGCATCCCAGGGTGCAGCGGCCCGAAAAACTGGTCTTCCCTCCGGACGTATCCGAGAGGGAACTCCAGTCCACGGGCGCACGTGGAGGTTTCCTGTCTTAGCACCCCGAACATTCGGGCTTGGTAGAAAACAGGTTGTTGAAGTCACTATAAACTTATGACTAAAGAGACGTGTCCTTTTCATTGCTGAGAATACCACCAAGATACTATGCTACAACGCTATGCAAATAAATATCATCCAAATTTTTCTCATGATTACTCCATTTACTTGTCAATCCGTGGTAGCGACACAGCTGCTGTCTGCTATAATTTAGTTAACATTTTCCTTCTGAGAGAACTTAAACATTATTGAAAATTTGATTTGATGAGACACTGAATTTTGCATGGTAAGTATTCTACTTTGTCAAAAGAGTAAGTATCTAATCATTTTGAAGGAGATGAATTATTGTATTTAGTTAGTATGGAACTATTGCATCATTCTTTGAAATATATCTGTAGCGTTCCTTTTTGAAAAACGGTGTCATCTTCTTTTTCCCCCGAAAAGAAGGCTGAAAAAAAGCACGATTTGTATATTAAATCATTACTATACTGATACTGCTAGCCTGCACCGTCCCATTGCGGGGCAGTCCATGATTTCCAGTTTCTTCGATCCGGGGCCGAAGTGGACCACTGGTCGTTGGTTTTGTCCAGCTCTTCCCGCCATCTACAAGGTAATTTATTTACATTCAAAATTAAGATTAAAAGTCTAGATGTCCGATGGTAGAAGGATGGTAGGGTGAGGTTGTGAAGTCTTTATTGAGACCCACGCCTTTTAAATACTATATAACGATTTACAATACATTTTCAGGTTAAAAAGACGCATAGATAAATATCATGACCAAAATAACACATTCAATAGGTACCAATTGTGTCCACAGTTCTACACCTTTCTGGTACATCTATATAGGAACCTAGAAATACCCCATTGCAATTACGCGTGGGTTTCTCGCGATGTTTTCTTCCTATGTTCACAGATAATACCGAATAGGTTTTCTGAATGCCTATTCGTTAAATAGGACAATATCAGTGTTCAATCCTGTTCGAATGAGCTTTCATTGCTTTTCTATGCCAAAGTCTTAACTGCATATTGTCTATACAGACTTTATTGTAAGACGATAAACATTGTTCCTCTTTCAATACAATTTAAGTACCTTTCAACTAATACCAACATGTATTAATGCTATGCTGTGCAACATTATTATTTTATGATCTATAGAGTAATTTAAAATTTTGATGGTTTGAGAGGAAAACGAATACTAAAGAAAATATTGATGTATTGTGTGAGGAATGATATGAAAGTAAAAGGGGTAAATGATACTGTGACGTCAGACAGGAGAGAAATTCAAAAAGGGTAGGAAAATGATGATATCTGGTAACTTTAAATGAGAAATTCTTATAATTATAAAAAAAAATCATGTGTCTCGGACTCACGGTGACGACTCTAAGCAATTTGAAGTTTTGCTTCCAAAGTCAGCTGTATCGGTTTTATGTTAAATTATGGCAACATTAAGTGTAAAAGAATTGCTGAACATTTCCCTAAGACAACCGGTAGCAATGATGGCATGTCTTCTGTATTAATCGACTTTCATTGCTGACTGTACCTTTGGTTAGTAGAATATAACTTAATCCTGGTTATTCACTCCACTCCGTAGAGCTAGTTAATCCAACTACATGATTGAAGATAGGGTATATCCTATTAACGTCAGCTCCTGTAAGCAAAATTAATTATAGGAACATGTTACGTAACTCGGCAGGCATATAGTTCAAAATAATAATCAGTCTTACCAAGATTATTATATTCTGTTTTAGCAGTGGGTTTAATAAAATAAAATATTTTATTATTAGGCGAGGCTGCATATTATGAGGTTCCAGGTTCGATCCCCAGGTCGATCAAAAAATGATATTAGGTTTTTCTTTTAAGAATTTCTAGGGAACAGGCACAGACTCTGTGTACAGGAACGGGAGGCAGGTGCTCTTCAATGAATGATTTTATTGACTTTTGCTGGTTATATTTAAAAATCGTCTTATTCTAACAGTGTGGTTTTGGTAATGAGAAAAAAAATTAAACAAATCTTATAACTAATCGAACGACGTCCTGTGATTGGTCGCCGACAATGGCGAGCTCTGATTTGTCGATAAAAAATGTAGTGTCCCGGTGCATCGATAGATGGCGTTAGTAGTCGCGCCAACATGCCGGCCGCCTTGGAAGCTCCAGCTTCCAATGATGTATCTACGTTGCCGCTTGATTGGAGATGCCGCAGGCTGCATTCATGTTGTCGTCCTCTGCTGATGATACAGGTAGAGGGCAGATTTTCGAGAACGCTCGTTGTACAGGACCCGTAGCAGTTTGGATGGTGGCGACACGCGCCACGCCGTCTTTTCCTGGGAAAATATGGGTAACTCTGCCCAATCGCCATTTAAGGGGTGGTAAGTTGTCCTCCTTTATAACGACAAGCGTGTTTAGTGCTATGTCTTGACTGTTCGCCTTCCACTTCGTCCTTGTCTGAAGTTCAGCAATATATTCTTGTGACCAGCGTTTCCAGAAGTGCTGTTTTATTTGTTCCACTCTTTGAAACCGTGTCAAGCTGTGAGTTCGTGCTTCGGTGAGGTCTCTGCAGGCTGGTGCAGTGAGTGGCCGGCCGATGAGGAAATGAGCTGGGCTTAGTGGACGAAGATCATGTGGATCTGAGGACATAGGACTTATAGGACGGGAGTTCAGGACTGCTTCGATCTGTGCCAACACAGTGCTGAACTCCTCGTACGTCAAGTTAGCGGTACCCACGACACGCTTAAGGTGGAACTTACAGGATTTTACTCCTGCTTCCCATAATCCCCCAAAATGAGGAGCATAAGGGGGAATAAATTTGAATTCAATATTGTCAGTTGATAATTTATCAATTATTTGCTGTGAATTTTCCTCTAACATTTTATTAATCTCTTTCATGGCTCCAATGAAAGTTCTACCGTTGTCTGAGAAAATTTGAGCTGGTTTACCTCGTCGTGAAATAAATCTTTTAAGTGCTAATATATATTCTTGAGCAGCTAACGTACTGACAAGTTCTAGATGAATGGCCCGAGTAACAAAACAAACGAATATGCAAATATAACCCTTTTCCAATTTAGCTCCCCTTCCTTTGCGATTTAGTACGTTGATGGGACCAGCATAATCTACTCCACATCGAATGAATGGGAAACCAGGTTCTATTCGTTCAGACGGAAGGTCGCCCATGATTGGCGTTAAGGTTTTACCTTTCATTCGAGTGCAGCGGACACATTGGTGGACAACCCTTCTAGCTAGGTTTCTACCCCCTAACGGCCACCAATTCTCACGCACGGTAGCCAATAGCAACTGGGGACCAGCATGAAGAAGCTCTTTATGTTGATATTGAAATAACAATTGTGTAAAGCTATGTTTACTTGATAAAAGTATCGGGTGCTTCTTGTCGTAATTAAAGTCAGGCGAGTTACTTAGACGGCCACCTACTCTAATTATATCCTTTTCATCTAGAAATATATTAAGCCTAGAAATCGAACCTGAAGTTTTTAAAGGTAAGTTACGTTTTAACTTATCATATTCCATCGGAAACGATTCGCGTTGAGCCAGACGCGCTAACGAATGTAATGAGTCATTCAATTCATCTACTGATAACGGCCCCTGTGTACGATCTTTCTTTGGTGTGCGTAAGTTATTTATGTATCGCAACAGGTAAGCGCCCGTGCGCACTATACGATGATAAGAACGAAACCTTTCAAAATTGATGACTTTATTCTTTGTTACGTCACAAACCATAACGGTTATCGTTTGTGATTTTAGTTCTGGTAAGTCGGAGTGTATAGTCGAAGATTGCTGTGACCATGACTTCTCAGAATTTTTTAAGAATTCAGGTCCACTCCACCACAGATTACTGTCAATGAGTACATCAAGACTTAGACCGCGCGAGACCAGATCCGCTGGGTTATTTTTGGTTCCTACATGTAACCATAACGCGTTATTTGTTATTTCATTAATCTCCACTATTCTATTTTGAACGAATGTTTTTAACGAATGTGGTGACATACGTAGCCATCCAAGGACAATAGTTGAGTCTGTCCAAAAGTAAATTTTGTGGAAATTAACACGCAATGACTCGATAATTTTCTTATATAATCGTGCGCCTATTAATGCCCCACACAGCTCTAGTCGGGGTATGCTGACTGGTTTAATTGGTGCAACTTTACTCTTTGCACACAATAATCGAATAGTTACCGGTGAGTCATCAGAGTAGGTGCGAACATATGCGCATGCACCATACGCACTCTGCGACGCGTCCGTGAAAACGTGTAGTTCTATGAACTGTGTGTGAGCACTCATGACATGACGCGGAATACGTAATTTATGCAAATATTGAAGTGTGTCAATAAATTTCTCCCAGGATAACGCAACATCACTGGGAACGGGATCATCCCAATTTATCTTGCACAACCACAATTTTTGCATCAATATTTTAGCTACTACTACAGCCGGTGTTAAAATTCCTAAAGGATCGTATATTTGTGCGATTATCGACAACATTGAACGTTTACTTAGTAAAGTCGGTCTAACTACTCGTGTGGTAAAATGAAGTTCATCACATTTATTGTACCAACCCAATCCTAAAGTTTTAGTTTGGCAATGTTCACCTAATGACAATTCTTTCGATATTTCGTGGTCACTGATATCAACGTTAAACAACCACTTACGCAAAGGTAAACAAGCCGAGTTTAAAGTATTTCGTAACTTCTCACAGGTATCGAGTAAGCTATTTAAATCATTGTCACCTAGGATGACGTCATCAACGAAAAAATCCTCTCGTATCACTCTCGCAACCTGCTGATCCCCGCATTCCAGCGCAAGCTGACGTAAGCATCTCATACTAAGGTATGGCGCAGACGCGGTGCCATACGTCACGGTGTTTAGGCGATATACAGCTATTGGATCCGACGGAAGTTTACGCCATAGTATCAGTTGTAAGTCTCGTTGGTCTGGTTGTACAAGAAAATTCCGAAACATTTTCTCAACGTCCGCACAACCGACGTATTTATATTGTCTAAAGCGTAATAAAATGCTAAAAATGTCATTCTGAAGGGGTGGACCAATATGTTGAATATCGTTCAACGACTTACCGGACGACGTCGCTGCGCTTGCATCGAAAACAGTGCGCAGTTTAGTCGTACTGCTATTTTCATTAATAACGCCGTGATGCGGCAAAAAATAGTGAGGTGACTCATAAGTTTCAACGCAACTCATATGACCGAGCCTTTCATATTCCTCCATAAAATCTACGTATTTTTCCTTAAATTGTGGCAAACGAGCGAATTTTCGTTCTAACGACAACAAACGTTTTTCAGCCGCTATGTAACTGTCTCCGAGCACCTCAGCTGATTCCTTTAAAGGAATGCGTACGGAAAACCTACCATCTTCCATACGTTTTGTCGTTTTGACAAAAATATCTTCGCACGCACGCTCGTCAGCACTTAGGATATTTTTATTAACGTTATTGTTTATCTCTTCGAGCTCCCAAAACATTTTCAACTGTGTGTCAATTGTTTGGGAGAAATTACATTGCACACTCTTAACGGGAAGTGTGTTATTATGTAAAGGTCCCGACATTATCCAACCCAATTTAGTATTTTGTAAATAAGGTCCATTATTCAACTTAATTTTGCCATCACACAATAATTCCCAGAACTTATCCGCGCCTATCAGTATATCGATATCTGACGGCGAGTGAAAGTTCGGATCCGCAAGTTGAATATTATCAGGTAAACGCATATTATTTACATCGACATTAAATGTAGGTAATTGATTTGTAATGCACGGCAACACTAAACAATCAATGTTCATACAAAACGAATTTAACCTTGAACGTAATTTTATTTTACAAATGTGGGTGGACTGCGAAATTGTTTGACCTACCCCAGCGACGTGATAAGTGGACTGTATTAACGGTGCATTTAATGTTTCACATAACGATTTCTTTATGAAACAATGTTGACTACCATTATCAAGCAGAATGCGTACAGTGTGATATTTGTTATTATAATCTGCTATGTCCACTAACGCTGTGGACAGCAAAACGTTGGGTAATAACGAATATTCCTGAATACTGTTTTGCGATTCTGAATGGTTAGTCGTAACGTGTAATGACGCAGAGACAGTGGAGACGTTAGCGGTGACCGGCTGTGCTGATGCACTTGACCCGCTCACCTGTGATGCGCCGTCTACCTGCCCATCAACGTGAAGCAAACTGTTGTGCCTTTTATCACACAACCTACATGGCCCAAACTTGCATTGGTCAAGTGGGTGGGTTGTGCGTAAACAATTGATGCACAGCTGATGCGTTTTAACTATATTATTCCTTTCTTGGACAGACGAATTAAGAAACCTTGAACAGGAATAAATCGCGTGATTACCATGACACACCACACACAGTACGCGGCTTTGTTTTGGTTTTGCGTTTGTATTACCCTTATTGTTATTGTTAGAAACGTTCGTAGCAACATGAGTATGTGTATATTGCTTCTTAGAGCGCGTTTGTTCGCCGCCTTTGTTCTCGTGGGATTTGTTATGGTTCACTTTAATCATTTCTAAGACGTCGGCCCTGTCCTTGAGAAATTTAAGCAAGTCATCCAGTTTCAAAGCTGACCTGGATTCAATTAACGAACTAGCTGTACCTTGAAAATCTTCCCATTCGCGTTCAGTGGCCTGATCTAATTTGGAAACGACCATGTAAATGATTAAAGTGTCCCACGAATCTGTTGGTTCACCCAACGTTTTAAGGGCACGCAAATTTCTCAAAACAATATCTATTAAGTTCCTAATCTGGGAAGCGGACTCTTTATTTAACGATGGAATTTTAAATAATGCCTTCACATGATTATGAACCAATAGTCGTGGATTATTAAATCTATTCTCTAATAGCTCCCATGCGTGAGAATAGTTATTAGCCGTAAATTCTAATGCACCTATGACGTGTGCCGCGGTACCGGACAATGACGATTTTAAATAATGAAATTTTTGAACAGGATCTAAATCATCGCGGTTATGAATCATACTAACGTAAGAATTTTTAAACTCTAGCCAGCAATCGTATGAACCGTCAAAGGAAGGTATTTTGATATCGGGTAACTTTATGCCTATCGGTTTACATGTTGGAACACTAGACTTGTCAGATACCTCCTTTTTCAATAAAAGTTTCGCAGAAGCTACAGCACGATAAAATTGATCTTCGAAACGATCTCTCTCTTCCAGCTGTTTTGCTAGATCGAGATCTTCTGCTACTTCTTCTTCAATTTTAGACTGTATTTCGCTATACGTCTCTATTAAACTCGAAGTACTCTCGACACGTAAATTTAATTCTATAGACTGTTGGTCAGTTAAGGGCAAAGTGAACTTTTTTACATAATTTTCAAACAGAGTTAATCTACCTTTTATAACACCTCTTTTCTTAATTAAATCTGACAATTTAGGCTCACTCATTTTGGGAATTAAGGAAATCAAGAGTACTTACAATTGCCAATTGTAGATGCGTGCGAACCAAGGTGGGTGCCGTTGCGCAGGTAGGTACCGCCACTTGAGCACTGAAAATGGAAACACAGCACGGAATCAACACCTATCGAAGGATGAGATGGGGAAATGGACGGGAAGTTCAGACCTGCCACTCCTGTCTTTCGATGCCTTAACGTTGCAGCTCTTCGCTTGATACGTGAATCTCCTCTTCGTATTTTGATGCGACGAATCTTCTGAGATTTCAAGCTTGAAGTTTCTTATCCGGCTCGATAGGATCACTTTATGTACAGGAACGGGAGGCAGGTGCTCTTCAATGAATGATTTTATTGACTTTTGCTGGTTATATTTAAAAATCGTCTTATTCTAACAGTGTGGTTTTGGTAATGAGAAAAAAAATTAAACAAATCTTATAACTAATCGAACGACGTCCTGTGATTGGTCGCCGACAATGGCGAGCTCTGATTTGTCGATAAAAAATGTAGTGTCCCGGTGCATCGATAGATGGCGTTAGTAGTCGCGCCAACACTCTGGATGGTGTACTTTTGGTACATCTATGCCTTACGTGATGCGTGATATTATGTAGTCTGCGTATTTTTGGAAGGTTTGTAACATTTTTCAGAAACAAAGAAGCGTTGAAACTCAAACAGTTTATTGCTCACGGCATCTCCACTCGTTGAAAGTCACGAACATTCGGATAATAATTACAAAAATGTCTGAAAAATTATGAAACAGTGAACGGCGGCGAAGGGTGCATGAATTATCCATTACAACAACGACTGAAGGTACCTTTGGAGCCATAATTCGTACTCGTTTCGTACGGGGTTCCGTACGATATTTATGGCGGTAGATAAGGCCTACAGATGGCGGCTCTACGGAGTTTTCCTCCCCTAATACTTGTTGAGTTACGGTCCCAATTTCCAGTTCTGCACTTCAGGTGTAGCCCCCCCAATCGTTGGTTATCGGTTCTGTGAGATATCTCACAAAATTATGTCCCCACCTTCCAAGTGGAATTTCGAAAGGAGTTTTGTCACGGAAGGAGTCTTTATGCGTCTAATCTTATCCAGTAACAAATTATTGAGAAATTAGAGACTTACTTTGCCCATAAACCGGTCTCGTAAGGGGGTAACTCCTGAAGTTATGGGAGAAATAATATTTGAGTTATGGAACGATTCACGTGACAATCGGTCGTAATTTTGATATCAACAATTATTGTAGACAAGTACAACGCAGTCGGGCACGCCGCAATCGCGGCGGTAAGACCCCTCTTTGAGGAGTGGCTGGATAGGAGTCACGGCGTCCTAACCTACCGCATGACGCAGGTCCTCACCGGACACGGAAGTTTCGGGAGGTACCTGTGTCTAAGGAGAAAGGAGGAAACGCCTGGGTGTCACCACTGCGAAGATCGCCCGGAGGACACAGTAGAGCATACGGTGCAAGACTGCCCCGCTTGGGCAGAGCACCGACGTGTCCTCACGGCGGCGATAGGCGGAGACCTCTCGCGCCCGGCATTGGTCGCGGCCATGCTGCGGGGCGAGACGGAGTGGGAAGCGGTCGCCTCCTTCTGCGAAGCAGTCATGCTCGCGAAGGAGGAGGCGGGCCGCGTGAGAGAGAGGACAGTGTCCTCCCTCCGCCCCACCCGCAGTGGTGGACGCCCACGGCGACGGACGTCGCAAGACGATCTCCGGCCACCGTAGGCGCGGGCATGCGGGCGGCGAGTAAAGGGCAACTCGCTGCCCGACCATGGACCATGCCCGGGTCGACGGCGCGTTGTGTTCCACGCGCGCCTCAAAGAGCGTCAGCATAATGACGGGGCCCCCTCTGTAGAGGGCCAAAGCCTGCCGGGGTCGCGGGACTTATCTCATTACCGTGACCCCGGAACATAAAGGGCTATTGAAGGACACCGTGGATTTTAGTCAGTACAAGTCTGACCGTCCCTCCCGCCCTGCCCGGGGTGGGAGGACTCATTTGATGATTTTACCACGCAAAAAAAAAAAAAAAAAAAAAAGTACAACGCAGTGCTAAGTAGGATAGAGATTTATGTCCGACTAAAATGCTTAATTTATGTCACTCTCCGCTTTCATTATATCAACAACAAAATCTATATATATAAAAGAACAGGGTTTTTTATTAAGACTCGACTACAGCCGAAACCGCTAAACGCAGTAACTTGGATTTTGGACAGCAGTTGCAGTCTACCGTGTAGGGAAGCAATAAGACGGGATTTTGCGAAAATCCTCCTCTAAGGGGGTGAAAAGGGGTAAAAACGTTTGTATGAAAAATCTTATTCCTTGGGTTTATAAATTTTTTAACTTGCCACGAATGAGAACACAAGTAAATAAAAAAGATTGGCTCTATTATTTTTTTAAAACTACCCTCCATTGGTAATCTAGGCGTTGTTAAAGTTTGTATGGGAAAATCATAACGCGTGAGTTGATTAATGTGAAAATCGGTATTTATATACTAGATCAGAAATAATTAAACACGTGTTTTTGGATTTTTCGAAAATCACCCCCCAAGTTAGTGAAAAGGGGTATTCAAGTTTAAAGGGGAGGATGTTTAACCGCTAAACGTATAACTTGAATTTTGGTCAGTAGTTGCAATTTATTATGAAGGTGAGCACTAAGAAGGGATTTTGCGAAAATCTACCTATAAGGGGGTGAAAAGGGGTGTTTGTATGGGAAAATCATAACGCACTAACCGATAAATTTGAAACTCAGTTTATAGAAATAAGATCAAAAATAATCAAACACGTGTTTTTGGGTTTTTCGAAAATCACCCTGTAAATTGGTGAAAAGGGGTGATTAAGTTTTAACGGAATCATTTATACTGCTTGCTTCGATAAACTCAAAACTGGGCATAAATTATCTCTAAATCGACTATAGGAGAAAATCGGTATGCCTACATTAATATTTTAAAGAGTAAAGATTTGATTGTTTTTTTGTATTGAATGGGCTCCGAAACTACTAGACCATTTTTAGATTTTCCAAAAGTATCCTATATGGAGGGTGACCGGGCATCAAATTCACTGAATTCGAAGTTAGAAACACGCGCAGACGAAGTCGCGGGCGGAGTGCTAGTTTCCTAATAAATTATTCAAACTAATCACCTGTATTCCAATTTACAAATGCCCTTTGAAAACCAATACACAAATGATCAAACATAATTACTATTGTCTATAAAGTTTAATTTAAAACCAATTAAGGCGTAGTATTAGTCACGCCGAAAAAAAAAACGAACACAGAATTATGACATCGGCGTATATCGTGACGTCACGCGATGGTAGAGGTGCCTGTTTTTCGGTGATTTATGGTACAAAGAGAACCATGACTAATACGGAGCTTAATAGGTGCTTTGTCTATGGAAGCATTGTTTTTATTTATTATTCCGAGGATTTGTTAAGGGAATTGAAACATACGAGACAGAGATAGCGAAATTGTTGTTTGTTGATGTTTAGTGGTCCCTCTTGGGCGTTTTGTCTCTTTCTTCGCAAGTGTGCCATTTGATTCGAGAAAACTGCTTTCCTGTTTCTACTGTTCATCTTTTTATTGGGTTAGTAATGGCATGGCACTATATGGTATCTCGGGTAAAATCGTTCTCTTGTCATGTTTTCGGGCATAATAACCAGAAAAAGTTGCAGTCTTGCTAAGCTGTGAAATTGCTAGAATTTAGGAAATAAGAAGATTTTTGCCCACCCGTAGTGAAAATACGGGGCAGCATTAGTTTCCTACATCATTAATAATTTAAATGTAGTTATATTAAATTAACCCCTCTATCATTTGGACATACGAAACTATGCATTAAAAGCTCCAACTCCTAAATCTTGTGATACTGTCTTATACCATCAAATAGCTAAATACGGTAATTAAACTAATACAACCGGTAAAATTAATCCGGGATACAATACGGATGCAACCCAAAAGTTTTAGATATTCCCGGAACTAATTTCAAGTTGGACCCATTTTATACCCCCCGGGGGCACTGGGGGACATCTGATTATTATACCTATTATTAATTTAGTTAATTAGCTCTTTTTGAAACTTTCATAAAATTAGGTTGATAAAATAATTAAATATGAACAGCTAATTAATTGCGTATATTTTATGGATTATGAAACTTGTTTGGTATAATTAGGTAAGGGTAAACAAAAATAAAAAATTGACACCTAAAAGTTAAATGAATTGGAAACTTATAGAAAGCATATATTATTTAGGGTCTAGCTAGACGTGAGCTAGACAATGTGCAGTCGCTTTCAAATTGTATGTTTTTCTCAAATTATCTTTCACATATTACTTTTCGATAGTTTAAGCCAATCCCGTAGATTTACCACTTTCCTAGTATCATTATCATCGCCAGAATAGTTTCTTAAAAACTTTACTTGAAACATAATTGTAGTGGCCTTTAAATGTTCGAAATTATTGATCTCCCCCTTTTTTGCCGTCATTGACAACACCCAGATCCGGAACAACTACTTGCAGATCAAATAAAAAAATTTCGGGGTCGTGCGGGGTTGATTCTACGAAACGCTGCGCAGGAATCGATCAGCAGAGCCATTCTTGGCGCCAATCGTAACATAAAAAAGTTCTGTAAGCGAAAAATATGCAAAATCTAATTACAGAAAGTTCGCAGGAAGTACAAAATTAAATCAATGACGCCATATGCTGAAATTCACCAAAATTATTAATCAGGCGTGTGCGAGGAGTTCTCAACGCGTGTTACTCGAGATGTTTAATTTGCGTTTCCGCTCTCGCTTCAATGCGACGACATCTCAAAATTAAGACAGAAGTTAATTAAGCGTATGACTAATTCAAATAATTTATTCCCTTGCGCTTTTAATTGCGTTCGTTAATGGTAGGATATTAATATCTTCGTTGAGATTGAAACAGTAAAGATGTCCTAATTTGTCATTTGGACGGAAAACGGAATATATAACGGATATATCCTGTTTTATAACCTAAATAAACAAATAAACAACATCAGTGCAAATCAGGGGAAATAGTGCCTTTCTGTAACTACATATTTTGATCTCATAAATTCAGTCCCAATTCGCCAACTAAGTATTACTTTCAACTACTTTTGTAGAGCAAAGTGAGCCATCCATCCATCTACTTTCTAGCGCTCCACCGCACACATAATGGCATCACAGGCTACCTATAACCCCGTGGATTTTAGTCAGTACAAGTCTGACAGTCCCTCCCGCCCCACCCTGGGCGGGAGGACTCATTTGATGATTTTACCACGCAAAAAAAAAAAAAAGGCTACCTGTAACCTACGATGATGGCTGAAAGATCCTCCTGGCAATGGAAGACCTCACCAGAGCCGCTTTCCTCGCGACCACCATCCGATTGGAGTCCGGTGCCAAACAGTTTTGACTATGTTCCATCGGTTCGC
Organism: Agrotis exclamationis; assembly: GCA_950005045.1. Lineage (NCBI taxonomy): Eukaryota > Metazoa > Arthropoda > Insecta > Lepidoptera > Noctuidae > Agrotis > Agrotis exclamationis. Next base: position 10,202,694 of record OX465426.1, on the reverse strand, counting down.
AAGAGTTCCAGTACATTCTGTGTGAGCTCGCTTCAGCTTAGGTCTCATGTTTACTTCTGGACTAGATAAAAGCTGAAACAAAAATAAATTATAAATAAAAAGTAACAAGAAAGCTTGTAGTGTTGTTATTTTTTGTCCTTTTCTGGCTCACTAGATAATTAAGGTTTGTTACAAGAGAACCCAATTTGAGGTTTGAAACGTGTATTCACTTTAGCGCTTGATTCCCGAACATTAGTAAAGCTTAGCAAAGAAGCAAATTATCGTTCGCGTACAGCCATTTTCTTTATCTGTACTATACACCAAGTTTCACCTTAAAGCGAAGCAGCAATCTAACAGCCCTCCTTAGGGAAAAGTTACGTGGAAAACGTTATACTAAATATCTACTAAAAGAAAATTAGGTGTCGTTACGAAACAAAAAAGGACGACTGCTAATCGGTGTTAGCTCACATTGTTCACAACGATACGATCTGTTCGAGCGTTCAAGTCGAAACCACGTAACAAATTCTCGACGCTTTAAACAGACACGTAACAAAACAGCGGAATTAGCCGCCAAGAACCCTCTGACTTTATCTACTGCCATATTTTTAAGTAAATTACAAATAGGTATAGGGTGTACCGTGCCATCAGTTGTGCCGTGCGTGTTATCGCGGCGGGGGGATCGCGAGCCGGGCACCTTACACATAAATGCTACTACTGGGTGACACAGAGTAACAGTTTCAGTAGCCCATATTATTATTATTATTATTATTAATTGTAAGGGATCCTAGGTCTCACAGCTCTTTTGTCAAAGATAGTACATTGGCGTTTGCGGACCAACGACCAACTTATGTGAAACTTATGGGTATAATAATCCCTGCATTTATTATAGATCTCTACCACGACCGAAAACTATCAGGAGGACTATAAGGAAAGGTCAAAAACACTTCTTTCTCGTAAGCAGCTGTCTTCATTAAAATTTCCGTGAAGAATTGTTAAAACAAGTTTTGCATTACTGTGTTACACTAAATTCTATCAAAACTGTTATTCCGGTTTTGCTTTCCTCTCTTTGACGGCATTTACGTTTAATTAAATATCTTCGCTTATTCCAATTTTAGAAAAAAAATACCGACTTTCAAACAAAATTGCAGAATCCAATAATAAAGTTAAATGCTAAAAATATCCTAACATCCCTGTTAGACACAGTCCTTTGAATTATCGATTCGTTATTGTATGGTAAGGTAATTGACAATAATTATAGCAAAAAAACGTATGAAACTTGTTTTTCTCGTTTTCACAAGTAAAATTCAAGGTCTGTACCCTACAGTCGCTAGTTGGCATGTCTTTAGTAAAATAAACAAAACGGTTTATCAAACCAGTCTTTTTAATTGTTCAACTGTATTTTTTTAGTCTGTGGTTGTCTTTATTACGGTTAGTGGCTATAGTCTGTACAAGGAACGGTCGGAAACGTATTTTTTCGTCTAGTCTCCCCGTTGCATTTTCAGGCTTTCCAAGCTGACGGTTTTTCCTTTCCGACAATGATAACGTCGTTAGTGGGGGACTTTGAGCTCCTAAAGACGTGATAGTTTGTTGATGGCTTCAAACTTCCTCTTTTATTTTTAGTTTAAAACTTTTCAAGAAATTGAGGTGGAAAAATTGTCAGGATCTTTTTTGTTGGGTATCGGCTAGCGGTGCTTGGTTTGTATTTTTTTTCTACACTTTTGAAACAACGTCATCGTACCTACTCTATTATATTATTTATTTTACAAACTGCAGTTATTTTTATATGGAACATAATTTATGTAACGATCGTGATAATCGTCTACAATTTATTAATCGAATTAAAATTAACGCTTTTTTGCAAACAAAAAGAGAATGGTCCATTCCAGCAAAGATAATGTGAAGCACTCACGACATAAAAGGTGAAGAAGAATAAAAAAGCTTGCAAAAAGGCTTCGCAGTCTCTTTGTGTTAAATCGTTAACTGCCTTTTCCCTATTGAGAGCAAAAGAAATAAAAATCAAATGCGACCGCTTTCCCCGATCGAGTGTTTGTTTGTCTTGTTCTGTTTGCTCTGAGGCAAACCAACTGCTGTTGGCACAAAACGGATCTACCGACTGTATGCCATACAAAGCCGGGTGGTCTTTATCATTTTCAACGTAAACACAGCGCTCAAACACTATATAATATTATACTAAATTTAAAACCAACAGCGGCTTCGGAGATGTTGAACGAAGATTTCTTTTGCCACTTAGCAGTTAATTGCTTGATAATTTTATTCTCGACTGGATAAATATTTTTCTACTATAATGATAAGGAAAAGAGAGTGTTAAAATAAACAGTAAACTCTAAACTCAGTCCTTAATTTTGTTAATCGCTTTCTAATACGTGTACTTTTGCGTAATGTTTTTTTTTTTCTCCAAGTACTTGTCCGATCAGTCGGTCAGGTACTTCAGTGTGTGTAAGTCATGGCTTTGAAGTGGTATACAAAGCTGAGCTATCAAACGATTGCGCACACATCAGATCAAATAAATCACAAACTTAACGAGTTTCTGGCAAACATTTGTGGACGGAGCCAACATTTTGATTATTTTACAAATACTCGACGTGTAATGGTCCATGGGAGTTCTGTTTACTGTTTTACGGTACGTCAGAATAGATAGTCGATTGTTGGGCAACCATACAAGTATTTGTCTAGCGGTACGCGTGCGATGCCGTGACACTATGGTAATAGTCATCTAAAATATGCGTATCAATATTTTAGTCTATAAAAGTTGCGCTTGAATGTACCGTAAGGTGTAGGTATAGGCGGCGACCTCTCGCGCCCAGCATTGGTCGAGGCCATGCTGCGGGGCGAGACGGAATGGGAAGCGGTCGCCTCCTTCTGCGAAGCAGTAATGCTAGCAAAGGAGGAGGCGGAACGCGTGAGGGAGAGGACAGCGTCCACCTCACGACCCAGCCGCCGCGGGAGACGCCCACGGCAACGGACGTCGCAAGACGATCTCCGGCCACCGTAGGCGCGGGCATGCGGGCGGCGAGTAATGGGTGACTCGCCGTCCGATCATGGACCATGCCCGGGTCGACGGCGCGTTGTGTTCCACGCGCGCCTCAAAGAGCTGTCAGCAAACTGACGGGGCCCCCTAAGAGGGCCGGAGCCTGCCGGGGTCGCGGGATTGTCTCACTCGGTAACCGTGACCCTGGTACATAAAGGGCTATTGAAGGAACACCGTGGATTTTAGTCAGTACAAGTCTGACAGTCCCTCCCGCCCCACCCTGGGCGGGAGGACTCATTTGATGATTTTACCACGCAAAAAAAAAAAAAAAAGGTGTAGGTGGCAGTTCGTTTTATTGTACGATACTTTATTGAGCGATGACATGCAAAACGAATTGCTTTCACGGTTTAAACAGTACGCAATGAATCGGAGATTATGGTCTTTGGAAGCATAATTCAAAAGCTCATAGCTGTTTTGCTTCGACGCGATTACGGCTGTGTTTCGTGTCAGCCACAATGAAGGGGGCAGGTTGTTTCCACCAGGGGATCTGTCGGGACCTCAGAGAGACGGCGCCCCGCGGCGGCGAGAAGCGAAAACCTGCGCGTCGATATTAACCGTCGCTATTACTCGATGATGTATTGATGTATTAACTCATTAAAATACAAACCAGTTTTAGAGTTAAAGGTTAAAGACTTCATAAAAAAATGCACTTACTTTCGTTCCCCGCTGTGTCAAAGAATTCAAATGAAGCGTGAACGCCTAACAACAAAGGACTTAGGTTAACAATTGTATGAAGATTTTGAAGCAGAGTTTGTTTTGTACATACATACACGGCACACGTTCAGCGATTACGCGATTATATCTGTACCCTGAGCACAAGTTTTCACTCTTTTACTTTACAGCGTCTTTTCAGTATTTACAGCGTTTCTTGTATGAAAAAATGGAACAGCGCCTCTGCTGTGCGAAGAAGGAACTAATTTTTTCCTTGAAAATTGTCAATTTGAAATTGTCAAAGTTCCAGTTTACTTTACGTCTCAAATACTGAAAACTCGTGCTAAGGGTACTGGTATGTTCTCGAAACTAGCAAGCGCTGCTAATAGAGTTTCCAGTAGTACGGTTATCTAAGAAATAGTTAATTCGGTTAGTGTAACCAGCTTCTGTTCTAAGTTTATCTTAAGCGCTTAAACCAATAGAAACTTACTAGGCATAATATACGAGTAGCATGAGATAAGTAAATTAAGTAGACTCTTACTTTACCTCTATGGATGAAGCAATTTGTAAGTTATGGAAATTGCTATGCTTGTCAGAGCATGAGTAGCTTAGTCATAAACTTCGATACTAATGGTAGCAAAGTCTACTTTCAAGCATCGCATAAATTTTCTGGTAATTTTACGACTAACTTTTCATTCACATGTGTGTATTTTCTTGCCAACCAGTATTTCTACTGACTGCTAACTTTATGGGTTAACTGCATTGGCACAACTCAAAACAATTTGTGGCTTAATAAAATAAAAAAATATTAAAAAGTTTTGGCCGCGAACACACGCGCGTCGCTTCGACAGTTGGATTCTGAAAAATATGGCGTCGGTCCACAAAACTTTTTTATTTGCTGCCAGTGCTCCCACTATATTTAATAGATTGTCAAAATTGAACATAGTTTGTCTGTTTCTGTGTATGGATTGAAAGGCGCTTTTTAAAAAAAGAATTAAATTGAGAAAAATTACATTGAATAAAACGATGTGAAGCATTTTCACGTAGGCGTTATCCCAAGAATCCGATTTTATGGATGGTTATATCTACAGTATTTAGGTTCTATTATGTGAATGTAACTGTTGTTGTTTAAATCAAGAAAACGTTTTGTAAAAAGACGAAATAAGCATTCATAATTATTCAACCTACAATACAAACAGCGAAAAAACTTGTACTAGGTATCGTGAACGAACTTCTTACTATGAAAATATGCAAAATCTCCAGAATTTTTTCCGTATTTTTTTTATTATTCTTAAGATCTATACTGAGTTTTACGCACATGTTTAGTGCCTAGATTCTTACTACTTTGTTTACTTGCTTATAAAACCACGGTAAAACTATTGTCTTCAAGCCTATTTTCTTGCAAAGACCTTGTTGGCGGCCATTTTTTGTAGGATATAAACGAATAGAGAAGAGCCTTTACGTAAAGTAGCAACTTATCATTGTTTTGTTAAGAAAATAGTGACACAAACAAGACTGTAAGTCTGCAACAGCGTCGACTTTGGCGTTAAGTAGTCTTTATGAGCGCCAGGCCTGTCCTGGTGATAAACCCAAAGTAAAATGAGATGAGTACATAAATAGCACCTTAGTACCAGATTGTGATCAGAGAATAGACTCCTTTTGTACTAAACCAAGTTTTACGACATCACGCCTATAAAATCTGATATTAACTTTCCGGCCTTGTTAAGTGTCCTTTCTTAGATAAGTAGGTTCATTTTTTTATGTAAATACGTGTTCAGTATGGATAATTCTTTAGAAGATGGTGTTAATCGCTTGGTTGAGTAATTTAAGTGTATTGTCAATAAATTGGACGAATAGATGGAGAAGTGTTTGCTTAATCCATGTTAGTTCATGCATGTCAATAATACTTGGGCAGACGCTCATTTGAATTATTGGTCAATAAGTGCTGATTTAGATTTCAAGTACTACATCAAACTTGAAATAATATAAGTCCTTTAAATAGAACAGGTTCAACAAGGTCCCAGCAGATAAGTAATTAAAAGTCAATGAATGAAAATGAACTAACAATGGGGAATACGAAGTTCAAACTTTCCTTTATGTCAAAAATGCCATATCCATAATTTATAGCGAAACTAAAAAAAGCACTCGAAGTCGTAATTAATTAAAATGTCCCCGAGCGCACGACCATTACCGGGGATGAAAAAGCGATTTCCCCAACAGTGGGTTTTAAAGGAATCGGCGAGTCCTCAAGTTCGTCCATTCTAGTGAATAAGAGGGTGCCCCGACAGTGGCTTATAGACTTTTGAAAGGTTCTTTGAGAAATGCTTCAAAGATTTTATTGACGTATATTCCGTCTGGTAATGCCTTTGTTTCCATTGTTGGGAAAACTTTGGCGAGTCCTTTTCGAAAACTGTATCAAAAGCGTCTTCATTTTCTGTGAAATTTGTTATTTTGCGATGATTAAATTTTGTAGGAAGACGTGGAAGTACGTAATAAAAATGGAAAATGAATACACCATTTAGGTAAAATACTGCCTTATTTTTACGACCCCTGATGGGTTAACCCTTGCTTTCTACCGTCTTTACGATTTTCGGGATTATAAGTAGGGACAAGATTATACTTTGGCGGGTAACTCTTTAATAAGCATTGTAGTAAAATGCTTATAAAATGTGTTATGTATGCCAGTGTTGTTAACGGTAAAGAAAATTAAAAAGCCGCTACCTTTTGGACAAGAGACAAGAGGACGGATAGTATAGTATCCTTTTGTGTTTTACTTTGTGTTATAGCGCAAATTTAGAATTAAAGTGGGTAGGTACATCATTTTACCTTGTGTATTTTTGAAAAGTTCAAGCTAGTATTATCCGTTCCCGTGTTTCCCTTGACGGATCTAGAAAGTAAACACCCAGGTTATCTTGGAAGCCGACCAAGGTTAGGCAAATGACAATGTGTAGGTACCTACTGTGTTTGAGGTTAAAGTTTTTACATGCAAGAAAGTTGTAAGCAGGTAGACATATATGCAAGCCGTATCTCAGTAAATAGGCAGATACTTGTAGAAGTTGACTAAACGAGGTACCTACATGTATTCTTGTATGTTTTGCTTTATGTGTTTTGTTAGGATCGCTGAGTTCACGTAAAACTTTATGGCAAACGTATGGGGTTACACATTGTGTTGCTTGATGTCTTCACTGTACGCATAATATGTACCTATGTATACGAAGAATTTACGTTACAACAGTGCCTAACTGACGTATTGTGGGCACAGCGATAATGTCGATTAATGAGTAAAGTTTTGTCTCAATAATAACAAAACGTCTTTGTGGGATAGGATAGGGATAATAATTCAACAGAGGCCCTAGCAGAAATTCTATGTATTTTACAGTACGTCGTACTTGAAGTATGAACGACACAAAATTGTACAGTAAATGAAAAAGCGCCTCTAGTAATATCCATGCAATAAAAAAAAAACGTCAAAGTTCGCGTTTGCTTTACGTCACAAACAAATGAAAACTGGTGCTAGATAGAAATAAAAAATGAGTATCTGTTGTTCAAATAACTCCTATTAAAATAACATCAGATTACAACCAAAAGATAAACGAAATTGGAAAGACATGGTGCCTTTTTCTTAATTAGCGACTATAATGAAATTTCCTTCATCAACTGGTATTAGCCGGGAAACTTTCGGGCATTAATGCAAAATAACGAGCGGATCGGCCTAAAGCCCGGAACCCGAGGGATCCCGGGATCCCAATAAGTCCGGGATAGGTCCCGGCGCTAATCGCACTTGTAGCCAGTTGCGAGATCGCCAGATTAACGTCACCATAGTTACTGTTAGATGGATTCTGGCAAGTGATCGCCTGAACGTTACTGTGAAGTAGGTTATGCGCCAGTTGGTTGAACCCGTCGATCAAAGTTTTGATCCTTGTCAGAATGGCCTTTCCTTTATCTATTCTATTATTCATACCTTCCGAGTGTATAATCGAGCTAAGGAATTACATAGATATGATCATAATCGTATGAAAATGGAATGTTGGTAGACAGGCTTCATCTCATTGCATTGCGTGCATTAAAAAGGCATTAAACGAGTAAATCGAACGCCTTTTGTTTAAGGGCTAATTTTTCAATAGTCTGATAACTTTTATCTGAGGAATAAAAATAGCGATTTGACATATTTTCTATAGATAAGCTGTCAAACCGCCATTTTTATTTCTCAGATAAAAGTTATCAGACTATTGAAAAATCAGCCCTAAATAAACTAAAATAAAAAATGTTGTTGTGCAATGATACCAAAAACCGGCCAAGTGCGAGTTGGACTCGCCCATGAAGGGTTCCGTAGCAGCAAGCATAGATTAGAGATATAATTATATTGAGATTAGTAAGTAATATACACAAACAATAAAAATAACTTTGTTTTTCATAGTATTTGTATGAATGGCAAAGTTATATTTGCGGTTTTTGAAAATGTACTATATCTCATAAACTGCTAACTGTATCTCATCCAAACCAATTTTCGTTGGTAGTTTTGGTTGAGATCTACATTATACATTTTTTTTAGTTTTATCATTCTCTTATTTTAGAAGTTACGGGGGGGGGACACACTTTTTACCACTTTGGAAGTGTCTCTCGCGCAAACTGTTCAGTTTAGAAAAAAATTATGTTAGTAACCTCAATATCATTTTAAAGACCTATTCATAGATACCCCACACGTATGGGTTTGGTGAAAAAATTTTTTTTGAGTTTCAATTCTAAGTATGGGGGGCACCCCCAAAATTTGTTTTGTTTTGATTTTTGTGTGAAAATCCTAATGCGGTTCACATAATACATCTTTCTAGCAAGTTTCAACAGGATAGCTCTTATACTTTCGACAAAAAGTGGCTGTGACATACACGGACAGACAGACAGACAGACATGACGAATCTATAAGGGTTTCGTTTTTGCCATTTGGCTACGGAACCCTAAAAACGTTATTTTATATAAAAAGGTTAAGACATTATTCCTAATTGGTAATAAATTAATTATTTGCAACGGCTTCACTAATACGATTTTACGATTACAGCAGAAAAAAAGTGTTAAAGTGAAAAATGTTTAGTAGGCGCTTCATTACTTACAATGCACGGCCTCCTAAATTGTTACTTAGTAGGCTTTCTTTATCGGATATTGCTAGGCTATTACTACCTTCATCTATTACTATTACGAAACCGTTAAAAAGGTTTATAGAGCCTTTAAAAGCGCCAAGTTGGTAGTAATCGTGTTTTTTTTTTCTTTTTATTATTTTTATTTTAGTTCTTAATTTAAACACCTGCATTTATTAATGCCTACATTTTACCGCGGCTTTGCCCGCGCGTAACTCGAATTCAATTATTTCAATGAAACTTCATACCGGAATAGAAAATATTTTATGTGTTAATCTGCGTACTAAATTTTTAAAATAAGTTCAGTAGTTTTTGTGTAAAAGAGTAACTAAAATCCATGCATCCATCCTTACAAAGTTTCCTTCAAAAACAGGTCCTTCGTTAATCATCATCATCATCTCAGCCATAGGACGTCCACTGCTGAACATAGGCCTCCCCTTTAGATCTCCACATATACCGGTTGGAAGCGACCTGCATCCAGCGTCTTCCGGCGACCTTTACAAGGTCGTCTGTCCACCTCGTTGGTGGACGTCCTACGCTGCGCTTGCTAGTCCGTGGTCTCCACTCTAGCACTTTTCGACCCCATCGGCCATCTGCTCTACGAGCAATATGGCCTGCCCATTGCCACTTCAGCTTGCTAATCCGGTGGGCTATATCGGTGACTTTAGTTCGTCTACGGATCTCCTCATTTCGGATTCGATCACGTAGAGAAATACCGAGCATAGCCCTCTCCATAGCTCGCTGAGCGACTTTGAGCTTTGAGATGAGGCCAATAGTGAAAGACCACGTTTCGGTGCCGTAAGTCATCACTGGTAACACACATTGGTTGAAGACTTTCGTCTTGAGGCACTGAGGTATGTCGGACGAAAAGACATTGCGTAGCTTCCCGAACGCTGCCCAACCGAGTTAGATTCGGCGGTTGACCTCTTTCTCGAAGTTGGACCTACCTAATTGGACTACTTGTCCTAAATATATATATGAGTCAACAACTTCGAGTACCGAGTTTCCAACAGAGACTGGGGTGGGCACAACATTGGCATTTGACATAATTTTCGTCTTGTCCATGTTCATTTTCAAGCCCACCCGTTGTGAAACTCGGTCGAGGCCATCGAGCATCATGCTGAGTTCCTCCATCGACTTTGCCATGACTACGATGTCGTCGGCAAACCGAAGGTGAGTGATGTATTCGCCGTTGATGTTGATGCCAAGGCCTTGCCAGTCCAGGAGTTTGAAGGCGTCTTCCATTGCAGCAGTAAACAGTTTCGGGGAGATAACGTCCCCCTGTCTTACGCCTCTTCTCAATGGAATCGCCTTCGTGCTCTGCTCCTGTACTCGGACCGACATGGTGGCGTTATTATACAAACACTTCAACACCTCGATGTACCGATAGTCAATACGGCATCGCTGGAGTGACTCAAGTACCGCCCATGTTTCCACCGAATCGAAGGCTTTCTCATAGTCCACAAACGCTAAGCATAATGGCAAGTTATACTCTTCGGTCTTCTGTATAACTTGCCGCAGCGTATGGATGTGGTATATGGTACTATAGCCTCTTCGGAAACCGGCTTGTTCGGGAGGCTGGAAGTCATCAAGTCTGTGTTCGAGACGGTTCGTGATAACCCTTGAAAACAGCTTATAAACATGACTCAGAAGCGTGATGGGTCTGTAGTTCTTCAATAGGCTGTTATCACCTTTTTTGAAGAACAACACCACCTCACCCCTGCTCCACGTTTGAGGCGTTTTGCCCTCGGACAGGACGGAATTAAAGAGTTTCTGGAGGACTTTAAGTACCTACCGGTGTTCCACCCGCTCTCAGAAGCTCTGAAGTGATTCCGTCCTCGCCCGGCGCCTTGTTGTTCTTAAGCTGCTTCAGGGCCATCCTAATCTCGTACAGACTGATGTCCGGGATATCTTCGGTATAATGTCGGGACAGCTTGGCTCTTGGATCTCCTACCAAGCTGTCAACGGGCTTTGCGACCGAAGTGTATAACTGTCCATAGAACCTCTCGATCTCGCCTAAAACCTCTGCTTTGGTCGACGCTATGCTGCCATCCTCCCGTTTCAGCTTTGTCATCTGGCTTTGCCCAATAGACTTGTCCTTTGCGAACACTTTGGAGCCTTGGTTTCGCTGTATAGTCTCTTTAACACGATTCGTATTAAAGAGACGCAGATCGTGTCGCAAGGACTTAGATATACGTCTATTGAGCTGCCTATATGACTTCGCGTCATCGGAAGACTGCAGCTGTAGCAAGCGTCGTTCAGCCATGAGGTTTAAGGTTTGCTCGGTCAATTTCTGAGGTCTATCTTTACGGCAGGGTCTAAAAAACTTAGACCCTACCGTGCGGACAGTTTCCACTAGCCCGTCGTTGATCTCGTCCACTGAAACTAAGTTCTCAAGGCAAGCAAAGCGATTAGAGAGCTCGATTTGAAAGCTTTCGGGGTTTTGAATATGGAACCGAGTAGGTCGGAGCGTAGACTTCATCAGGCTGGACCTTTCAAGTCTAACATTGATATTCAGCGAGCCTCTTACGATTCGGTGATCACTACCGGTTTTTACCCTGTTGATCACAGAGACATCACTGAATATCCGTTTCTTGTCGGTCATGAAGAAGTCTATCTCGTTTCTCGTGAAACCATCGGGACTCAACCAGGTCCATTTCCTGTGAGGCGGCTTCTGGAAGAAAGAGTTCATCATGAAGAGTTCCTCTTTCTCCAGAATGTCGGCCAGCCTCTGTCCCCTAGGGTTCCGTTGCCCATACCCAAATTGCCCCACTCTCAACTCATCACCGCTTTTCTTGCCCAACTTTGCGTTAAAGTCCCCCATAACAACAGTGAAGTGGGTTTTGGAACTATGTATGGCCCTTCTTACGTCCTCATACATAGTCTCCACTTCATCATCGGAGTGTGACGAGGTCGGTGCGTATACCTGAATGACCTTCAGCGAATATCTTTTGGATATTCTGAGTATTAGGTATACCACCCTGCTCGACACACTGTCGATGGTTATTATGTTGTTTACGAGGGACTTGTGAACGAGAAACCCGACACCACCTTGGGACTGTTGGTCGCCCTCCCGGTGGTAGAGCAAGTTACCAGACTTCAGGGTTACGGTGTCCTCCCCCTCTCTACAGACTTCGCATAACCCTATAATGTCCCAGTGTAACTTGCTCAGCTCCTCTTCCAGCTCGCAGATCTTTTCGTCAGTCCTCATTGTCTTCGTTAATATTTTTAGGTTATGAAGTATAAAACCTAAAATAACACAGATTGTCATCAAACAAACAAAAACAGTGCCATAAAAAGGACATGCCCCTAACAATATTACAACTCCAAATTATTATCTAGAAAGACAGATTTCATCCTCAAACCGTAACGTACAAGTGTAACGGACTAATCCTCGAAAGGGAAGGCTGTTCCTCTAATGATAGCATTAAGTCCCGAAGTGACGAGGGCCAAGCAGCTTGCTTGTTATCGGATCCTTCCCCGGGTCCCGGACAAAAAATATCCCAAATTTCTGACCCAAATTGCGCTTGTCCGTCTTCAAAACTTTGCGCCTGAAACGTTCTTGTTCCGAAAATAAAATGATTCATAGCTTCATTTGTGGAAAAACTACAAGTCTACTGACACATCAACGGAAAATACGTGTCGGTATGTTTGGGGTGTTTACGCATACAAAGATTTGTTACATTAGGTTTGGTTTTTCGCATGATTTCCACTGGTGTATATCCAAAGTATTTCTGTTTGAGCACCGATTTCTAGAACAACTAAGGTGTTATCACTTGAGCACCGATCAATATTTTGACGTGGTACTCAAATGAGACACAGACGGAAGACGTAGCAGTCATGTCTAGTACATAACTGCTCCGTCTACTGTCTGTGTCTCCTGTAGTGGAGACCGTGAATGGGCAAACGTAGTGTAGGACGCCCTGCGGCAAGATGGGTCGATGATTTGAAAAATAGGCTGGCAGCGGATGGATGCGGACAACTCAGGACCGAGAGGGTTAGCGCTCTTTCGGGGAGGCTTACGTTCAGCAGCGAACGAAAATAAGCTGATAATTTCTAAAATGGGTCTACTTTCGTTGCTCTAAAAATAAGTGCTCTAAAATCGGTGCTCAAACAGGAGTACTTAGTATATCCTTTATGCCACTTATTCAACTGAGTAATTTTCCTAATAAAGTTGTGAGCTACTTCCAGTCTATTCAAAGCCGTTGAAATATCAATATTTTATACTGAGTTACTGTCACCTGACCTCAACGTTGGGTGGTCTTGACTACAAATAAACAATTCCATAATTTATATTGAGAAATGAGGCATCAATACCTACACTGTTGTTGCAAGACTGTTTCACGAAGAGAATAACAACAGTACCTAGCATTTTCTTTTCAAATGAATTCAAAATTCACAATGTAATCATCATCTTCCTGCCCTTATCCCATTTTACTTTGGGTCGACGACGCAACACGTTTTCTTTTTCCTTTGTCCCCTGTCAGACGTCAAAGCATCATAATTTACTCCTTTCACATTCATAATATCATATCTCACACAATCCATCCATATTTTCTTTAGCCTTCCTCTTCCTCTACAAAAAGTACCAGTTACAAGCAATTTCAAAACAATTGATTTTTCAAATCATTGAGCTCACATTTTAAGTCATAGTTAGTTCAATAGGTGTTTTGCGACTTAAATTGCATTTTTATGAGTGCAGTTATTATTAAAAAAACAGCTTAAATTCTAACTCTGACTTTTGACCATACGCCAAAGAAAAAACTACATTTTTAGACCTGTTTTGACGACAAAAATGTTGTGAAAATAACCCGATGACATCAACTTCTGTTTCATCTCTCACGTTGTCTTCTGTGTTTCTCTTTCCAATGATAACCACACTATACGTGACAACATTATTGCAATGACCCGAAACAGTTATCAGTCTACAAACGATCCTATTATTCCCATCCGCCGGGTGACATCGTCGTAATCAATTAGATTCATTATGTCATCTCCTAGACACGGACGCTATCTATTGCGTACTAATTGTGTAATAATTATTCTATTTTAGTAGTTCATCGTTAATGGAAATTTATGGTCGTTTCAATTGACACTGTTTGATAATATAGACCTAAGTTTAATAGATATTGTAATATCAATTGGATCGCAGTTCTAACTCATGCCCATCTTCCTTATTGAAATTATAGTTGATGCACTACATTTTACTCTTTAATTACCCTATATTTGGCTGCGTTTATTAACTCGAACTACTATACGATTTTTGGAATATGTAATCATTCTTTTAACTCAATATTTTTAGATTTATTGAAGGCACTTAAATCTTTGATTTTTGGAAGATCCATTTACAAATGTTCTGTATTCAGTTTAGAGTAGGACTGTTTATTTACTTTATCCTACCGAGCCCAAAGTATAAAACGCAAGACTGATACTAAAACCTGGAATAACCAATTAATCAAAACCTAAGTTTATCATAGTGTATGAATAATAAGTTCACCTTTGCATGGTACTTCAAAATAGCAGACAAAATCGATCAGCAAATGGCATTGATTGGTGAGGATACTATGAAAATGATACCATAAAACACACAATCGTTCAATTTGATTGCCTTTCCGCAGCAAGATACTTACCCAAACTACTTCATGCTTGCATCACAGGTGGTATCCATGATTGACCCACCACAAACATTATCAGTCGATTTGCTTCAATCAAATGCATATACGAACATGATTGTGCTTAATTAAACCACTATTAGATCGAACCAATCACCGCAGCAAACATTAGCGAAATGGATAATTGATTGTTTAATGATCCTTGCATCTTATGATGGACAAATCAATCTGAAACTATAGCAACGTGCTGTGTTTAGATTTTAGATTTTATCAATATCAAGAACATGATGGATTGAAAGCAATTCCATTTAAATGAGTGGAAAATTGGTTGATTTTGACGAAATGTATCAAAATTGTCAAATACTTAGAAAATCTTAAATGCTTTCGCTCATACATTACTCCATTTTGATCGAAAGATGATTCGTGTTTCAATGAGATATTCCAACTATGTTTATGAAGTTGCTGATCTGTATTTAGTAGATCTTACTAAATAAAAACTAACATCAGTATCTTACAAAATAAAACTTACATGAAATAAAATATACCTATACTAAACGACCGGAACCAGTTGTTTATCTTTCACAAACTAACATAAATCCAAAGCTGAAAGATAAAACATTCCAATCCCTATCCAAATTTATTGCTGAAGGAAAAAAATCTGATGCATTTCATCGAGTTTCCTTGTTGAGAAAAATCGGGCCATTACAAGAAGGGAAGCTGTACGCCGCTCGTATTTCAAAACAACACCATTACTGTTTCTCTTTTGTTTTAGTAACCCGTTATTTTAGGCTCTACTCATACGTTCCACAACCAACGTACGATACCCACATCGTACGGACGCATATTTGAATGGAAAATAAATACTTTAATTTACACTGATCACATTATGACGACATTATCGACCGCATTTTGGTGACTGCATCTCAACCACGGCGCAACCACAACGTTGCGTCTACGCAACGACTCATTGATTCTGCATTGTATATTGAGGTGTTGTGCGGTAAACAAAGCGCAACCACAACGGAACTGCAAAAAGCTGCAGCGACACTACAAATACAGCTCAATCGCATTTTGGATGTGGTTGCGTTGTGTAATAAACGCGTAGAAGGAAATTGATCTATTTTTGATGGTACTAAACAAGGTCCCACAATCTCCTTTGGTGGAGCTTTTAATCAATATTGTGAACATGACAATAGCATTAGGTTTTGGACTTAATTAATTGGATCGTGTTGTAGTAATAATTTATAGTAAGTAGGTTCAATGTGCCGTTTATATCTTTTGGTCAGGCTATCTTTGTTTCTGATGAGTTTCAAAATTATAACAGAACATTATGAGTATTGGAATGACTAAAGACTGCTGTCATGGCCAACGTACAATGGTTCCCTTGATGGATTCAATCCCAATATCATAGAACAAGCAAATATTATAACTGCCAAAGTTTGTGTCTACTCTTTCACACGGAAACTACTGAAAGGGATTGGGTGCAATTTGGTACCTAGTAGGTATTTAACCTAGATTAACATTTTTTTTACTCCGGTGTAACATTCCCGCGGGATAATCTTCAAGCTTGTAGAAATTATGAGCATTGGCCAAGTTAATGAAACTTACCTCCTATTATAAAGCCCAATTGAAAGTGGACCGATATCGATCGATCTGAATAACTGGAATTACTGCATTGACACAAATAACAAGCTAATTAAAATTTCTGATAACAGTCAAGAACATAATATCGTTAATGAATCCACAAACGAAAACAATTTAATTACAAGCAAAAAAACAGGTTAAAGAAATATGATAAAATTATAATTATCCTCGTCGTTGCACTTAGGGTTACCATTCGTCTAGATTTATCCGTACACGTCTAGCTTTGTCATTTGTATTGACTCAAAAATATTCCGCTTTCTTTTCAAAATTTTCTAAAAAAAGCTATTGCAAAAAGAAACAAAAATCATCATTAACCAACTTTTAATCAAACTATGTAAGTTGATACTATATAATATAATATATATAAGTTGATATATACTAATATGATGCAGCTGAATGCCAGTATTTTACTTAGAACAACTACCTGTCTAACCTCCACAGTGTCCAAGGAGTATCGATTCAATCCCAGTAATTGGAAAAATCAATACTCCTTGGACAGACTGGCTATTAAACTTTCGCACCCTTATTAATAAACGTGAACTAAAGTTACAACCAGGATAATCTTCAGACTAACCATACATTTTTTAAGGATTAACTTTGGCGTAGCTTTACTTCTTGTTTTATTAATAAGGCAGTCGGACTTTGATTACGATTACCTACTCGATACAACACTCAAACAAGCTTAAATGAATTGAAGATATTTTCAATTTTTAAAATGATAACCCTAACTGAACTTCTAAAAGAGAATCGTGGTCGGTGTACCAGTTATCTGCCGGTTTAATTTCGCTCCACATTATCCGTCCCCTACACGAAGTTTAACAAAGTTTTGTATCCGACGTCGGACTCAGCTAATACTGAAAATGAACCTCCTCTGGGAAATTTACCATTAGCGGTCACATTAAATTCTGTTTCATTCTTTATTTACGTCAAAACGCTTGTGCGGTGAAGAATTTCTTTGTCGTGCTCAGTTTTTAATTTTTTATTGGAGGGTTAACAAGGAACGTTGTTTGCCAATTTAAAGCACAATGTTTTGTTATTTTTGTCGTTTTGACATAAAAATACACTGCTTTGAGTCTGTGTTTTAATATCACTGACTAGGAGACCTCTGAGCAGTTCTCTTGTGACGTTCGTAACAACAGTATCAAGTCATGTCTGTCATTCAAATGCATTGTCCCCTAAACCAGAAATAAATGAAAAATTTTATCCCAATCAGTTGGAAGGAACTGGATTAAAAATCAGTTGGAAGATTTGACTCATACTAGTAAAGAAACAAAGTGCAGCTTTTGACTTGCAGAATAATTGTAAGAAGCACTTCCTACTTCTATTCATTGATACATTAAGTTCTATCCGATAAAGTTTGATGATATCTGTAAATATAGTCCTATACAGAGTTATAAATAAGAAAACATGCAAGCATCACTTAATTTAGGAATTTTAAGGGTGACGTTTTCATTTTTATTGCAAGTTTCTCTGAAATTTAGCAAAGTTACTTATATTAACTTAGCATTAGCAACAAACATTCTTTGACAGTGAAGTTTCTATCACGTTCACTAATAAGTACCCACATCCATACTTAAACCTCATTAACACTAAACTGGTGTCGTCAATGAAAAATGTCCTTTTAACCGTTATTGTGATGCTACTGACGTTGAAATAATGCATCCGTATGGGCGAACATGATTCGATTTTCTAAACTCTGTGTGACTACGACCAAAGAGTAGATAGATACAGAAGGTCAGCTTCATGCAACGACAGAAGACGCATGCACACAATTATAGCACTCTTCGCATGATGATTTATTACCTAAATGACAGTCGCGGATGCGTTTTCTTCCCGCTTAGCAAGTCTATGTGTGAGTAGATTGCCGCTCGTTGTACGAAGCTGTCATTCTGAATCTATCTATTCTGTGTTGCATGTATGGTTGATGTGGCGGGCATGGTAATTGTACCAATTAAAATAACTTCGCTTGTTACGTCAACTAAGGCTTTAGCTTCATAAGGCTGTGCCTGTTAATACTCGATTAACGATATTTTATTAATTGATTCAAATTCTTGATTGTGTAAGTATTTGTATTAGTTAATGTACATAGTTTAACACGATTATTTCTAAGTTTAGAATTTGTTTAGATTCTCGTATTTACTTTAGATTAATTATAAATAAACTAAAACAGACCAGAAATAGCTAATAATGAAGTAAAATATGCCTATTTAAATAAAATACCGTACACAATTTGCATATTTATAATTTTAAATGAAATATCATAAACAGCCACCTACACTTTTCTCACATGTAATAACTTCCATTATAACTTATGAGAATGAACCCGTAACAATACAATAGTATGAGACCAATAAATAACAAAAAGAGACGTCAATACCATGGTAGCGTTGAACTTTGAACTCAATCTCTATAAATTAAATCTAAGTTTTTATTGCGCCTGTACACAGCTTACGAAGATAAAGTAGCAGTACATAATGACCAGAATTAAACTTATCATCTCTGATAACACGCCAAAATAGGTAACTATAAAAAGTTTAATACCTTTCCCGCCAAAGAGGTTTAAAAATAAGTTCGAATCGTAAATTAAATTCTACACATACGTAGGCAGTTCAATAGCCACCAAAAGAAAATAAAATTAAAAGTAAAGCCGAGAGTACAAATGAGGCGAGTAAAATTATTTTTACGATTCTGTCTCTCAATTAGGAGGAGCACCGACAGTAAAGTGTCAGTGTTATTTAAATTTACTGCACCAATTAGACTCGGTATCATCACAGGAGTGATGAAACTGTACCGTGTCGTGAGTAGCTTCCCTTATTAAGAAGTTCTATAATTAAAATTTACAGCACCAAGCGGACGATTCGAATAACTAAGAGAATAGCTACAAATGATTCCATTAACTAGTTTAAACATGTCCGTGTACGAAGCTTACGTCTTATATTGGGAACAGCGGTGAAGTAAAATGCGGGTCAGTTTAGATTTAGTTACTTTAAAAGTTTATGAGCGAGAGAAATTGTAAACTGAAGACTGCGTGATGAATTACATGAAGCTTTCAAACACGACAGTGATCGCAAAGGATTTTTAAACAAGTTATTAATACCACAATAATTAACCGGTGCAGAGCTCTTTGTAAAATTTGCAATGAGAACAAAATACGTCTTAAAAGCGCTCCTTCGCCAGAGCATGCAAATATAATGTAACAATCGAAGATTCGATTCCGAGCATTGCATTGCATTGCCTCATTACAAGCGAATTCTCTTGGCTTCAGCAGCATTCAACTGTAATATTGTTTCATTACAACTGAATGCTGATGAATCCAAGCTTCGATTTGGAAAAGAAGTGTTTGTTAAATTTTGTTTCATTGCATGATGACACTGTAATGATCGGTGATGCTCACTCACTGATGTTATGTTCGAACTAGAACTGTTACATTACAAACAAATGGCAAAGCGGGGTCTCGCACACCGCTTTGGAGACTTTATGAGAAAAGCCAACGAATTAATCAAAATCATGATGCGAATTTTATAAGAAGGGACAATAAAAGCAATAATGTAAGAAAATCATAAAACACATTCTACTTCAGTCTCAAAACAAACGGACGTCTCCAACGAAGCGGTACAATGTACCATAACGACGCCAAAGCGACATGACGAAGGAAAATAAACAATAAGTCAAGCCAGCAGATACCGCTGTATAAAAGGATTGCACCGAAACATATCTCCACTAATATTATAAAGAAGTAAAGTTTGTATGTTTGTAAATTTATATGTAGGGATAAATCAGCGGAGCTATTGGGAAGTTTTAGAGGATATAATTATTTAAAATAGTCCTAATAGCTGACAACCAGAAAGGTTCTCTATCATAAGAGAATTCGCGTATTACGTTACAATCCATTATTATTGATTTTGAGCGTTACGTTACATTACAAGCCTGTAATGTGACAAACCAAGATTTAATTTTTCACAGAGTTATTCTTACAAGTTTAAATTTTTGCAAGTTGCGCACTGTAAATCTCGGTTTTCTTCAATCACTGATTAGCGAGAATTACGTTCGATAGCAGTGGTGGCCCAGTGGTATCAGCCCCGACTTACGAATTGTAGGTCGTGGGTTCGAATCCAGCCAGGCACATTACTTTGTGTAATTTGTTTCATCACCACTGCTCAAAACGGTGAAGGAAAACATCGTGAGGAAACCGGCATGTCCTAGAACCAAAAATTCGAAGACATGTGACATCCACCAACCCGTACTGGGCCCGCGTGGTGGATTATGGCCCACTCCCTCTCTCAGAGAGGAGTCCTGTATCCCAGCAGTAGTAACATTTATAGGCTGATGATGACGTTCGATTCTGAACTGGTTACATTACACGCGCAAACTCCCAGTTAGGTAACGCCTTTACACAAGTAAAGTCAAGCACAAAAGCTAGTGTCACTTAAAGTAAGTTGGCGAGTAAACATCCCTACATGTACCAAGTAGCACATTTTGGCATCCAAGGCGAGAACAATCTGTATAATAGAATTTACTTGTTTCTTCACGTTCGTTGCTAACGTGATAGTTCGGGAGTCGGCGACATTGTGGCGGCTTGTGGTCTGCTCTCCTGAATATAGATAGGTCTTTACCTTCGACCTAGTTGATAATTAAGGACAAACGAAGCTGGTTTATTGGCTGCGGTTCGGTTAGTTAGCTATTGAGACGGTGTTTACCTTTAACGGTATACCGTCTTCACGTGGGTAACCATTTTAGTTCTTTTTTTTTGTAGAAATTGTCGAAACTGTTTAAGGCATAGTCTGTATCATTTTTTTTGAACTGTCACTTTCTAATCTGTCTGAAAAAATCTTTAAAGAAACATTTCTAGAAGCTGATAATTAAATAGTAATAGCCGCATGGTTTGATCTTCCAGGTTAATCTACGCTTACTTAGGTCAGTTTGTGACTAGATGACCCATACCTTAGATTACAGAACGTGTCCCCTTCGTGTCTAAAACACGTTAAACTGTTGGTCCCGGGTGTCATTTGTAGATATTTGACGTTCATTATAGGAAGTCAGGTCAATAAATCTGACTACCAGATGTATCAAGGGGTACCTATCGTGTGATCCATTGAATTAAATGATAAAAGTTGCATCCTAAGAAAGAGTTAGATAAGAAGTCGACCTCCATATATAACTGTGAAAGGCTAGACATAATATCGATTTTTTAATTTGATTTAATCGGTTGCAAGTTCCATTTTTTTTTTTTTATTCTCAATATCTGTATAAGCATAAGCAATAATAAATTGATAATTAGGCGTTTGGCCTCAATACGAGATTAAGCCATAAATACCAAGGCAAAACACATTTGCACTATTTCATCTGGCTTCTAATGTAAATCAAACATAATTATAATTAAATGCCTTTGATTTATTACATCTATTAGCATAAAAACGACCATAAAAAGTATTGCCTAATCGAAATCAATAACCCATTACTCAAGCGAATGCCGAGATGATGAGTAAATATATGTATTTGCGTAGGTATACAGGTATCTATGTGTGTGTTGTTTGTACAAATGAGAGAGATCATATAAATCAATATCATAATTAGTCCTCATTTGTTAACGTATTAAAGTATACTCCATCACAAAATGATTTTCAGAATTTTTCTTTTGATGGCGTGTTAGGATCTCGATATGGTTAAGTCAGTTTGCGAGAGATTTTTTCCCAGTTACCATCCTCTTGAACTAAATGATGATACACCTTGAAAATCTTGAATGTAGAACAGATTGATATTCTCTGGTCAACAAGAATTATACCTATATTGATTTCAGATTACTCAACTACCAGTATTCCATAGAAGAAGGGTTTTAGCTAAAAAGCCCCCTGTAAGCCTGTAAGGCCCCCTGAGGATACTACAACAAAGAACTAATATTAAAAAAGGATTATTATGGAGCTTACTTTCGGTAGAGTGGTTTGAATAATAAACTGAGTTTTGTTCATTTCGGCAATTAATAATATCTCTATCCAAAACGGAAATCTTAATGACTCGAATTGTGTAGTCGTTGATTTTTTACAGACAAAATGTTAAGATTGTGGACACAATCTGTCTTTTATTTTAATCTATCTCGGACGAGATGAGATTAAATTAAATGTTAAACTTTCAAATCCAGTGTCCATACAATAAGTATTTAGCAAGGAGATTTATCATTGTGTTATTTCCTTCTTTTCTGTTTGTCTTCTCGTCCAATCAATTATCTGAGCAAACATTCCCCCATTTTGCTAACCACATCTTCGGTTTAGTTTCTGATAAATATCCCAGTTACTGAGTAGGAAACTATCCACATTTGTGGTCAACAGTACGTTAGCGGGGTTAGTGCAACCCACTGAACGTTCGTTATGGCACAAGTTTGGAAAGCTCACAACTTGATGCTGTCATTGTTGAAGTTGGATTTATGCCAAGCAAAGACGCATTGCAGAGTAATATTCAGGATTTTTGTACCAGAGGTTGTTTGGGCGTGGGAATCTGGGACGTGACGTCGTTTATCATTTAGAGGTTTATTGTAAAAGTTGGAAAGACAAGCTTAAGTTATGGGACATTGGTAAAATAAGTCATAGTTACGAGTATCAATTGCAATTTATTTAACTGTCAGATGCATTACGATATTAGTTTTTAGTTTCAATTCTGATATTCTTTTTTTTTTTTTGAAATTAGCTTGATTTTTTATTACAGTACAGTGTGTGCAGTGATTGTGCAAGTACGCACGGACTGCTAGACTCTATTCCTGCAAAATAGATACTTGTATAGTCTTAGACGTTTATGGTATGTTATTTTTTAAAAGCTCCCTAGATACAGGAATTATTTCTTGTGTGGCAATTCAGATCCCTAACCATCTTAATTAGGACTTGCAAAATCCATTTATCAACGTCCTTTTCGTACTGTCTTTTTCAAGACGAAAACATTATCCCAAAACTATTTATCAACACTCAAAACCAAGTCCGCAACTGAAATTCTGGTCACGTCACATTTACCTTGAGTTCCACATCGACCTACCCCTTAAGGAGAAGCTCTCCGCGCGTGCACTCACACACTTAAGATCACATAGCCGTGATTTGCATACCACTCGTTGACATACCTACTTTATTCCGCAGACATAACTTCACTTATCTGTGGTAATAGATCGGTGTGAGCCGTTAAACTAGAATTGCAATAGTGTTTGCGTAGCACGTCATTAAATCTTATCATGTCCGCGTCTGTTTCATCAGAGTGACACGCGAGTTTATTATCGTGGTTGGACATGTCTTCTGGGTCGTTGGTTTCTTTTGCTGGATTCTTGGGAATGTTTTGTTCGATTTTTTTTTTAAATTTATCTCTAGAACTGGAGATACTGTGTGTGTATTTATGTAATACCTTTAAATTATACATTTAAATTATATTTATACATTTAAATTATAAGTAAAATTTTATTGGGCCCATTGAGGCCCATATAAAATAAAATATTTTGATTTTGATCCAGTGTTAGTACGTCATTGTTTGCTTTTGTGTTTTAAGTCTATACAGTCATCATATGCACCAGATCGATAGAGTACCAAATGGCTTTCTTCGACAACGAGTCCCGTTGCGTCCTTTGGCACCAGGAGGTCCTAACATGACTTTTCACGTTTTTGTGATATAAACGGGAATTTTGACAATAATTTGATGGAAACATTTGTTCCTCGTCCGTTCACTATAGGCACATTTTCAATTTTCCAAAAAATAAATGCAGTAAATACTTTCAAGGACGCTGAAAATAAAATACAGGATTCTTGTGATAAAGTCTGGTGGATTCCTCTAGTGTCATTGTTGAAGGACGTCTAGAAAACACAAAAACTTAATACAGTAAAGATTGGAAGTTATGAGGAAGAAAGTATGCTCCATAACTTAAAAACTAAAAGAACTTAATTATTTACATTTTCTTCTTCAGGAAGTTTGTAACAATTCTGTTTGGGCTGCTGCAGGGTTTGAGAAAATTAAAATCAGCCTAAGTCTATTAAGTCACGTAATCATCAAGATTCCCTTACTGGTAAAGCCTCAGGCGTCAGTAAACTGCAGTCGTTGGTGAATTCGCTAACTAGCTGTCACTTCAACAGCATTTATAATATTTTACAAATGCGCCGCTCTTTCCCGTGATCCTATTAAAACTTTCTAAGAGTACTCTTTAACAAACTTGGTATTACGTCGATGAAATTCTGCGGCGAGATGAAAGGCAGAAATAGTCTATGTATTTAATTAATTAACGTCAACAATACATTGATGAGCTTCTCGATTAAATGCTAGAGAGAGAAAAATATACAATAGACGATAAATCTCCAAGCACAGTACAGTTTCTTTGTTTTGGACCAAGCATCTTTTGTTCAATTTTTGGTATGAAATCCTCGTTATAAGAGTTCATTTGCGCCTCGGGTAATATCATTTTCCACGTTTTCCTTTCCTTTGTCGATGTAGACACAATAAAAGCAAGCCGGCTCGTTAATCGCACAGAGTAGTCCTGGCGCGTAATTAACTTTGCAGCCAGAGAGAGTAGAGATTTACGTGGACCCCGGGTACAATTAAATTTGCATAGGAAATTGCACAGAATGAGCTAAGAATAAGTTACCCGAGTATGAAACTAAATTTTATGCTTGTCGTCGGCTAGAGGACTCTTATTTATTTACCTGGCTCTTAGCCTCGAAATTGTTTACTCCACACATTATGGCAATGTCTCAGCAAAAAGTTTATCATACAATCCCCGACAAAATATCTGAAGATTTTCAAGAAGCGAATTTTATTTCTATCAAAATTCTAGTCCAACGTCTACTCGCGTCCAATATCCAAGATTTATTTGACAGTGAACTATTTTTAATATCTCCTGGAACTTATTAGTTTGTAGCCCACAATAACCATTTTAAAACTTAGCTTTTTTGTTTTTATAAACCCATTTAACAGGAAAGCAAT
Source organism: Agrotis exclamationis (assembly GCA_950005045.1). Taxonomy (NCBI): domain Eukaryota; kingdom Metazoa; phylum Arthropoda; class Insecta; order Lepidoptera; family Noctuidae; genus Agrotis; species Agrotis exclamationis. The sequence goes on along the minus strand of OX465426.1, from coordinate 10,177,693 downwards.
GATTCGTAAAACTGTAGCTATTTGTAGCGCAGCGGTGTAATTGGCTATCAGGGCAAAGAAAAATGAACAAATGTTTATTTTAATGCTCTTCATCCATCAAGACTAACAGCGGCGCTACCTCGAAGACAGGCCATAGCAATGTAATTAAGGATATTGAAAAACAAATAATTATTTTCGAATTATGTTTCGTGTTCGAGTGAACTAACCTACAATTTTCGTGATGAATTACGCTTAAGTGCTGGTAAATACGTAAACCTTCTACATATTAATGGGTTCTGGAGTGTCCATTTCCTTTTGCTACCAAGTCAATATTTTAACTAAATAATTGACTGACAGACGTTGTTAAGAAACTAAGAAAATTACAGTTGCTTTTTTATTATAATAATTATCATAAATGGAACGCATAATTTACACAGAAATTCAAACATGGTTGTAAAAGTTCTAGTTACATGACACTCAATGTATTTGTTGCACAATACTTTGCAGCTTTTCCACAAATTGTGTGCAGAAGTTTTATTACTGCATCTGTCCGTACATTTCCACGATATTTTTCATATTTTACGACGTTTAGAATTTACGTCGCTTCTGAGTGAAGGCAGACAGACAACTCGCCGCTTCCTGACTATTCTTGTATGCACCATTCGGTTTTCATACGTCTACCTCGAACGTGTTGTAAAAACTGGCAGGAATAGCGAATTTTATATTTCATTTACAGAAAATATCAAGCAATGTATTGTATTTATTTTAAACTGTGTTGCCACCATTTTTTGTTCTTTATTAAAACACTAGCTGATCGGGCAAACTTCGTACCGCCTCACCTTTTAAACCTTCCCTGGACTTTCAAGAATAATTCAAAGCCAAAATTAGCTAAATCGGTCCAGCCGTTCTCGAGTTTTAGCGAGACTAACGAACAGCAATTGATTTTTATATATAAGAGAAGATATACATAGTTGCTAAACATTTATTATGACTATCACAAACCAATTTATCTTTAATTATTTTATTTTCTCAAATTAATATTATCAATGGTTATTTTCTACGTGATGCAAAAACTTTTTAACTGTTTTTAAAATAATACGCGGACTTGAAAATTTTTGCAAAGTTTTACATGGAGGAGTGCTAAAATCATTTTTTTTTTGAGTCTTATAATTTAAAAGATCTATGATCGACCAATGAACGACCACTAGTACTATTATATTTACAACCTACTAACAAATACATCGTTTTATAAAAGACCAGACCACACCTGTTCAACAACGTTAAACCTTTCCGTTACAATGCAGGTGTAGACTTTCCCTTCATAATGTTTAGTACAAAATATACTATTTTATACCTTTACGGTTATTTTATAGATTTCTGACAGAAGTACTTAACTTAGTATTAAACCTAGTAAAGTATTCCTAACATACCAAAGCACTTTGAAATCTCTGTTCATCAAGAAGTTTAATCAATGATTTTAAAGTGTCATGCAAAAATCTTAAAGAATCATTCATAATTCATAACCCATAACTCGAGAACTATATTTTCGAAAAAGTGACAAATAGGTATATGCTCTTTAAACATGTAAATAAAAAATCTATAGTTCTCAGTCTCGCAAATGAAGCTTAGCCTAATTTTATGTGTGTTATATTGTCCAAGTTTTATGTTCTATTAAATGCAAAAGTTATAGGTACTAGGCAAGCATGTCAGCGCGTAGTACCTAAGTAATATGATAAAAAATTCATATTTCATCTAGAAAGGCTTGTCAAATATTTCATAAGGCATCACTGGACGTGCTGGGGTGAAAACTCCTTAAAATGCTTGCAGTGGACATCCCCCTTTAGTCGTAAATAATAATTTTGTGGTGGAATTCGCCTAGCGTGAAATTGGCAAACTTAATGTCTATAAAATATAAGGAATGTGTATTTTATGTATTAGTTCCGGTCAATCAAATGAACTTGATTATAAACGTGTTTTATGTGAATGGTGGTGAAATGTTGATTGAAATTATTTTGGTTGTGTAGCTATAAATAAAATATTAAATATTGATAAATAAACCGTAACGGTATTTTAGTTTCACTAAAAAAACCGTTTCCATAACCAGCGTCTGACATCACTTAGTAATTCATTAATAAACATCCATCTCACTCTTCTAATATAACCAGGATCACACTTGATCACAAATTTACAACCCCAGCCGCTCGATGTTAGTAATTCCACAAACCTTTTAAATAAAAAATAAAATGTTCTTTCATAACATACTACTTAAGTAACACAGTAAATAAACCCTACTTCTATTTTATAGAACACATCCACTTCACGATCATAGCCATAACCCATACAAAGCTAACATAAACTGACCACACTCGATCACAAATTCACAACCACAGCCGCTCGAACTTTGTAATCAGTGCAAAAGATTATAACGCCTTTAGTTCCTGCTATAAAAGCAAAGTTTATTCTTCATTTATGTAACAAAGTAAATATACCCTACTTCTAATTTATAAAACATGTATCGCACGCCAAATAGCCCGTATATGACCAGCATAACCCATACATGACTAACATAGGCTGACCACACTCGATCACAACCACCGCGCGCCACCGCCGCTCGAACCGTGTAATCAGTGCAAAAATTTAAAAACTGCTTTATTCTCTACTATAAAAACAAAGTCCATTCTCTAAAGGAAGTGGTCTTTTATACAGGCTTATCAGTGGTTAAGGCAAACACGGCTTTTGTTATACAATTAACTTTTAATTTACAGCGGTGGGTTATCGCTGCTAGAGAATTTTCTTCGTTATTTTCAGGAAACGAGTCGTTAAATGGAAATTGTGGTGGTGTTAGATAGTTTGTTTGGCTTTTATTAGAAAATGGGGTGGAGTATCTAAAATAAGTTTACATGCTTGTAAAAATAATGTTTAGTTAAAAGTCTTTGGTGACATTATATTATTTTGTAAAATTACAATTTGGTAAGTATGAGTCTTTTACATTTTCATCTGACTCTGCCTTTTTTCAAAATGTGTTACGGTCGACTAACCGAATGCAGCTGAATTTAACATGGAGGGATTGCATATCCGACCTCCACAACTCAACGGTAATACCAGTACTGGGTAATACAATACCTTTTGGTGAGACGTATTTGTAAATTTCGCATTCGGTTGTTTCCTATTTCGCTGATTATTATTTTCATGTGGACATTAGACAGTTTATTTCTTCAAACTCATGTAAAGTGTTATTGTTTATTTACTTACACGACAAAATTATCTATGAATTATATCATTTTAGTATGTAAAATTAATGAGGTAAGTATGCACACATTGTATACAAACGCCAACGCTACATAAAATAAAACTGCTTTGCAAAGTATTATGAAAAGGTCGTTGTTCTGTTTTAATTATAATTTCTAACGAGACATTTATCCTTATAGCAAAATTTTGCGGTATTAACACTTTACTTAATTAAAAATTCTAATGAAAGAAGTATATCAAACTAAGTATAGAAACTGAATTAACTTGATTAAAATTCAATAGTGTTATATTTTGCTACAATCCAAGTAGCAGCGTTACATAAAACTAAGTGTATCATACACAGACACACCGAGCATTTTGTCAGACTCGCGTCCTATCCCAAGAATTCATTATGAATAATTTTAAGGAACATTTCACACAAATGGCTCATAACAAAATATGCACTTCCACCAAACGGCCCATTTGTCATAAAACCAGAAGCCATCTAGACTAAACATCGGAAGTTGAAACGCAAAATATGCCAATAACGCACCAAAGGGCTGCAATTACGGGGCTTAACGTCCAACGCCAAGATGTCATTCCGCACCCGTTCTACCAAATTGGAGGTCATTCAATTTGCATATAAAGCATGCAGAGGCGTCAATAGGATCGCATTGACACTACGAGAGGGCTCGATATAAGTCCCATTTGTGAATCCGGCCCTGGACCTGCCATTGCCGAGTGCGACCCTGTGTTGTTTACATTTTGTGAAATGTATTGTCGCTTTCCGGAACGTGTTTCATGTTTAAGCCTGGTTGATAGTGTTGTTGAGGATGGAATGAAAATTAATTAAGCTGAGATCAATATTCCATTACAATTCAGCTGACGATACAGAAGCTTATTCAAAGCTCGCATGTAATATCTTAGCCCAGTCAACGAATGCTCAAAATAGGGTATAGAGGGAAAGTCTTGGAACACAATTTTTGACTTTGTAACTTTGTTTAGCCTAGTTAGGAGGTGAACATATCAAAAGTCCCCGCCCCTAGCCCTTGAGCTTTGGGGGAGGGGGGGGGTTTGAAGGTACCATTTTTTGGTTTTTCGCTTATATCTCGGAAACCTTGCGTCCTAGCGACAAAGTACCAAGGAACAAAATAAAAGCTGATTAAATTTGCTACAAGTTATACTAAATAAGCATTTCGATATCTTCTTCAGTTTTCGAGATATACACCGTGACTTTTTAGTCGTCTTACAAAAGTCGTCCACTTAATGTATCCGACCTAAAATACCTTTAGGCGAGTTTTTTTTTTTAAATCGTTAATAATAATTTTTATTTTTAATAAATAGGTACATTAGAAATATGAAACACCCTGTTAAAATGTTTACGTATCAATCTGTAGAGTATACCTACCCAGCGCAATAGTCGGGTAGATCATTCCATTTCCATTTTCTATGAGACAAGGGTGTTTCTAACTACGCCTTGTGTCATAATAACCAATTAAATATTTATTATTAAATTTTTCAAATCTCTTAAATACATTTTTTTTATTATAAACGTGTTCTAGTGATTGGAAACATGAACTGGGCTGCTTTTGTAAGACGACTAAAAAGTCACGGTGTATACTCCTGAAAGTCTGTCATTTTGAAAAAATCATTTTAACTTTACCTTTTTTAGAACGGAAATCTTCAAAGATGCAACTAGTTAATAATTGCCGGCAAAAAGCTTTTAGAGCATTACATTTTCTTCAATAAAACTATATTATTTTCCTTCAAATGTTAATGTAAATGCTGTATATTATATTTTTTATAAAAGGTAGGTACCTGGTCTTTGAAAAAAGGTCTTTGTAAATCAATGTACGAGTATGTATCAATGTAATGCTGGCACATTACATTAGCTTAGACTAAAGCACATTTTAAAGAAAATGGATAAAATATTATAGTATTATTAAAGGAAATTGAGTGTTCCACAACCCTTTTGCCAGCATTTACTTATGGTTGTATCGTTAAAGAGTTATCCGGTAAAAAAGCGCAAAAATGTAAAGTTAGTTGCCTGAAAGTCTGTCATTTTTTCAAAATGACAGACTTTCAGGAGTATATATCTCGAAAACTGTAAAAGATATCGAAATACTTATATTGCATAACTTGTAGCAAATTTAATCAGCTTTTATTTTGTTCTGAGGTACTATGTCGCTAGGACGCATAGGTTCCGAGATATAAACGAAAAACCAAAAAATGGGACCTTCAATCCCCCCCCCCCTCCCAAAGCTCAAGGGCTAGAGGCGGGGACTTTTGATATGTTTACCTCCTAACTAGTCTAAACAAAATTATGAAGTCAAAAATTGTGTTCCAAGACTTTCCCTCTATAATCATTCGTTGACTGGACTGTTGAAAATATGATTAAGTTCTTCATTTGAATAAATTAATAATTATTTGTTTGGAAAAGATACTTTCTCACAAAAAACAACTCAATATTCGAAAATGCGAGAACAAACCCTATAGCCAACTTTGAAAAGCCGCCGTAGTAATGTTTCAATAACGCGCGTCTAATAAGGATGTTGATGTTTTACGTAGATCGATTTTCTTCTTCGAACATACCATTTACATTTGAAGAAAATATACTAATATGTGTGTAGCATATACTCTTAAGTAGATTTTCTTATCTTCAGCTGAAGCAGACGATTGTTTAGAAGTAAGACAAGTTCGCGAAGCCAGACAAAAGCGGCATTTTGCAGCTAACGGTGTCTATTTCCAGAATCCGTGATAAAACGGTGAGAAGACGGAAGCGCTTTGAAAGCACTAAAATTCTATACCTTTCCTTTGTTCCATTTTAGAATTACAACCACATGAGATATTCCAAGGATGTCTCGAGTTTGCCAGACATCGGTAAACTACAAGGGATTAAATATGCTACATAAAAATAATAAAATGAGTACATGCATCGATCCAAACGCTCGGATGGAGTTTTGACTGTTTTCAATCTATTTTTACCGACTTCAAAAAAAAGGAGGTTATCAATCCGACCCGTATGTATATAATATTTGAACCAGAACTGCCCAGTTTTAATATATGTTAGTCTATATCAGCGTCTGAATAAATATGCCAAAGTGTATGTAAGTATGTATGTTTTTATGTTTGTGTTCGCAAATCTCCGGAACTACAAGTCCGATTTAAGTAATTCATTTTTTTTTGTTGTACTAGATATTGTCCAACTTTTATCAAAATCGGTTGAGTAGTTTTTGAGATAGGGAGTTTTTTGCCTACTTGGGTTGTAGATTTTCAAAGTCGATTGTGTGTTTGGTCGCGATTATCTCGCGTTTGGCTGAACCGATTTTGATGCGGTTTTCACGAAAGTATTTGTTACATTCTAGGGAAGGTTTTAGCAATCCATCATGGATATCTTGTGACGTTGACCGCATATATCCGTTTTTGTTGCTGACTTGGATTAAAGATTTCTAAAGACGCCGTTTATACGAAGATTTTTGTTGAATATCTGAACTAAAAAAAGGGTAAAATAAAATCTCTCTTTCTACAGCGTGGCGTTGCATGCCTATGTTCAGACTGGTGTCAATACGGAAAAACGCTAGCTCGTTGCTCGAAAACAATAGCGAAAACAAAGAAGCAAAAACACCAAAAGACAAACAGATATCCATGAAAATCCTCGCATCATTTTAAGGCCCAAATAAACTGAATACATAACAACATCATACAGTTTGGTACCCGATGCTCAAAGATCTCTTATAGATAAAGTAATACGTGAGGTTCTCAAAGTGCAAGTCATAAATCCGTATGCAATAAAACGGGAACAAAGTATGGCACGTGACTCTAACTTCACGTTGAGATGTAAATATTTACTGCTACATTTTATATCCAGGTTTAGTAAAGCTATAAATCTCTTGTATGATTTGGGAAGGTTTGGGGGCAAAACATTTTATTCTAGGCAATAAAATCGATGTAGTGGAAGCACTTGTACACTGTACAGGCAAAACGTAATTGGTAACGATCTGTGTAAAAAGTTTTATATCCACGTTTAGATCCAACAATAAATCTGGTAGTACTGAATTTGTTTTGGGTGTAATATTTATGGGAAAAAATATAAAGAAGAATGACACACTCAACGTGACAACGTGTTCGTACCTTCTGAAACAAATGTTTTGTTTACAGAATATAAATTGAGTTATTGTCTCATCTATATGTTTCTCCACTTTTTCACTTTTTGAATTAAAAAAAATCGCAAGTATTAGCTATACTTGCGATTTGTTTTTTTTTTATGATTGTGGCGCACAGTTCACACAGTAGCTTTTTTTTTTAGCGTGGTAAAATCATCAAATGAGTCCTCCCACCCCGGGCAGGGCGGGAGGGACTGTCAGACTCTACTGACTAAAATCCACGGTGTCCTTCAATTGCCCTTTATGTTCCAGGGTCACGGTGATGAGATAAGTCCCGCGACCTCACACAGTAGCTAAGCTAATACGTGTCACGAGTTCAATTCCTGCGCTGTATAAAAAGTAGTAGTTCCCGGTCTGTTTGTTTGCGTATGTGAGTTTATTTTTTTGTAAACTTATAATAACTATTAATAATAAATAATTCTTCTTCAAAGTTTAAAAAAAGTCTTCCTTCAAATAACAAAGATAAAATTTTAATAGACATTATAGTAATACTAGTAATTTATATCAGACAATATTAAGTAACTAAGGGCGGTTGGACCACTTAGTAGTTACGACAAATAAATCAAAGTAGCATGGCCACTGTAGCCAGGGATTAGCTCAAATTACCGACCAAACAGTCCATTCGAACGATTCAGCGAGTTCCAATCCGATCTCTAGGAACTATTAACGTGAACCTGCTCTGAGTTTAATCTGGTTAGGTTTACTAGCTATCTAGTATTTTAGATAGTATTTAACTAGCTGGTTTATCTTTTTTGTTAGGTAAGTACCGACCTATTTAATTTTAATGGTATTGTAATGCAGTAACCTACATTTGAACGATAATAACTTTCATTGGGTTTCTGAATAAAATATCCCGCCAAAAACATTCTGTAGAAAACTAGCCAAAGTCTCAATAGAGCTGCTTATTTATCTCTAAAAAGTAATGAAATCTAGACAAAGTCGTGCCAAGTCTAAGGCTCCTTACTGCGATTTCTTTATTATTATAGTAATATTATTATTATTATTATAATCTTGACTTGTACCCACTAAGCCAACGGCCGAGTCACACAACATTTTCTATAATAATAAAGAAATCGCAGTAAGGAACCTTAGACTTGGCACGACTTTGTCTAGATTTCATTACTTTTTAGAGATAAATAAGCAGCTCTATCGAGACTTTGGCTAGTTTTTTACAGAATGTTTTTGGGGGAATTTCACTCTCTATTTTGTAGAAACGTGGAAAAAAAAATTTTTTTACCTTTTTCTTTTTGACCTCAAATGAAGCGGCCCACCAAGTTGAATATTTTTTGAAAAGGCGGTATATGTCGATCTCTTATAGTTTGGTTGGGCTCTTGTGTTTTCTAATCAGGGTCACCATCAGGTACTCCAGATCTTCGATTATCCTAGTTTTATAGTTTTTCCTTTATGTGGCCATTAAACCCTAACTCTGTACCAAATTTCAGCTCTCTGAGTTTATGGGAAGTACTAGTTCTATTTTGATGATCATGAGTGAGATGAGTAAGACGTCCACTGCTGAACATAGGCCTCCCCTTTAGACTTCCAATAGGACCGGTTGTAAGCGGCCTGCATCCAGCGTGATCCTGTGGCCTTCATAAGATCGTCTGCCCACCTAGTGGGTGGACGTCCTACCAGCGTAGGACGTCCACCCACTTCTCCACTTTCGTCCACGCACCGGCAAGCGCAGCCGCTTGCCGGTGCGTAGATGATGATGTTATGATGAGTGAGATGAGTGAGTGTCGTAAATGCGAAACTTTGCTTTCGCTTAACTTCGGAATGACCTACAGACTTGAAATTTTGGATTTTAAGTATGTGACTATAGCTTACTGGATGACGAAAATTTCAGCGTTCTGGTCTTATCCAGAGGTTCTCAAATAGGGGCCTGAAAATGCGGCGAAATGGTTCCAGTAAAGGATGGTACGGCAGTGTTTGCTTTGCGCTCGACTTTGGCGGGGGCACTCCCGTGCTCCCTGACCGATAGTACCTAAGAATTAAGTATGTGAAAAAGAACATTTTATTTTTATTCCTGTTATTTTAATTTCAAATCGTTAATTAAAACCAGTCTTATAGAGTAAATTGGGACGCAGGACCGTCTGTAAAGGTTAGCGTGACCCTGGAAAATAAAGGGCAACTGAAGGAACAGGGCGGAATTTTAGTCAGTAAGAGTCTGACAGTCCCTTCCACTCGACCCAGATCCGAAGATCCGTGTAAAAATAAAACCTGTTTTTCCTCAACGTCAGCGGACGTACCGATTTTCAAACAATTTCCCCAAGACACTGCACTAACCATAACATAAGTTAGTAACGCAGCTTTAACCTAATATTTTCGCACCATATGCCTCTATGGAGCCATTTCCTATATCCACTGAGTATCAGCGGGACGCGTCAGAAATATTACGTCTAGACTGCAGCATGCCGTGCATGGTAGCCAAGGATGGGGAACGAAAGTGAACTAAACGATCACGTATTTGTATTAACATGCAGACTTCTCGCGTCTGCGTTTGTCACCAAGAAACGCAATGATAGATATTCTTGATTTTTTTTAAACAAACGACCTTCCCGTACACACACACTTTTTTATAAGTTTATTTTGATTTTGATATCTATATAGGGTAATTTAAGTTACATAAAATTGATAAAGTAATGAAATTAGGAAAACTAAACACAGATGGGAGGAGTTATGTAAAAGTGAAATTCAATTTAGAAAATCAGTACGACACAAATTCCTTGAAAGCATGTTAAAAAAGCATTACTGTTACACTGAATTCATTGTTATTGCTTCCACAGGAGTCGAATTACATGGACCCACTTAAAGCCTACTTAGGACCAGTTAATCTTACAGAACTAGCGACACAACAACAATATATTGGACTAAGTACCTACTAGAATTAATTCTACAACCACAAAGGAACATGGAATCCGAGTTAGAACAAAAAGTAAAGCAAGAAAGCACATAATTGAATGGGAACCTTTATTTACTTTACTAAGACTGTATAAATTTTCGTTGTACAACAAGGAACGATAAATTTTCACGAAGCTTTGCAAAGCAGCCTTATATTAACGAGAGTTGGTTTCAACAAGGAAAATGTAAAAATGGAGTGTTGACATGCATAGTTCCTAAAAGAACACCAAATGTTTAAAAAGTACGAGGCTCATTCTTGTACACACACCAGAAAAAACCAAACGCCCACACAGTGTAGATTATGTTAATCATACGAAAAGCGTTTCGTAAGACGATCGTCGTTTAATAACTTCCTGCATCTGTAATGTTTACGCCACAGATCATTTTAGTTCAATACGATTTTTTTTTGTAGAAATAACTGAAATAAAGTTTTATACACTAACAATATTTTTCTTACTTAAATAGTATATAATTATCGCAATCTGAAAGTTTTTAAGAGTATGAAAAATGTTAAGCTAACCTGTCATCGTTAAGCGCACCTTAGTACTCCATTCTTTATTTTATCTTTGTTTTATTTTGTCTTAACCTTAAATAATTAGGCAATTAATTTTGTTTATTGTATGAAAACGTTATGTTAGTTATGGTCATGGAACACGTATTATGTTGATTACACTATTGAAATATTATTATAGTTGCAATGATTTACGTGCCTTAGTGTTAACTGTAAAAGTTTGTTCTAAAAATATTTATTACCTACTTATGGGTTATTTTTAACTATTTTGATTATTTCTTTTTTACATACATCAGTGTCAAACAATGTGAAAGAAAATACGTTGCAATAATCGTGAATAAAATACCTTGCCTTTACTAATATTAAGAGTTCAGATTTCATTCGCGAACCAACGCCAAAAGGAGTAAAAGAAAAATGGAATTTTCATTTTTATGTTTAATCAATCAACTCTGCCCATTTCAATTTACAGCTGCATTTTTTGCAATCTGCATCTTTCTGCACCTTTTTCATAATTTGAAGGCAATTAAAAATTAATAAATTCAATTGGAAAACCAATTTAAGTGGACTCGGGAGACGTTCTTTCTTTCCATGTTAAGTGAATCGCAACGTCTTTCTAATAGGTTTTATTTATTTACCGAACTTAAATAGTTCTTCCCAACTTTCGGTCCAATGTTAGCGGAAAGTCACTCGGGTGTGTTTAGCGCGTTGTTAGGATGTTGTTTCGCTAGTCATGTTGTGGATAGTTTTCTTTTTTGGTAGTTCTATTTCAATTCGGCTTTATTTATAATGCGCCCTTATTTTTCTATTATTCCTATTTTATTTTTAGAAAATCAGTAGTCAGACCAAATTATTGATGATGCCAGCAGTTCAACCTATCCTAATCTGTCAAATATTACCAATCGAACATTACCCTTCTCCTATTGGAATAAGGGTGAAATTCTATTAAAGATATTTAACAGATTGGGGTTGGTTAGTGTGCTGGCATCTTCACTTAATTTACGAGAGGACACATACAACAACAGAAAAATAAAAAGTATTTCAATTAATTACATTTTTTACGAATTAGTTAAAAAAAAACATTTTAAAATACGGTTTGTTTATAATCTAGTAACAAAAGTGTGAGAAAATACCAACAGCTATCACAAATAAACGATCTCCCAGTTACGAGCTTTTGATAGACCTCAGTGTCACTGTTATAACATCATATTGTACATACGCCTCGTAACCGTTTAACGCTTAATATAAAGACTAAACTCCGTCAGCTTTACGAGCTCTCTTGTAGTCACGAAGCACATCAAATATAAACGATTCCTTCGAATAAACAGAGCTTTCCAAAATTATTGTGGTTTTTCTTCAAGTTGACTCCATTTAAACTAACAGTGCAAATAAATAAGGGGAGCACGCGAAGGAAAATGAATAAGAAATACAGAACAGTTGCATTCCGTTTCGCGGCTGAAAATTTATTCTGTGAAGCGAAATCGTGCGGAAAATTTGCAATTTAGAAGTAAAAAGGGGAATGCCAATAAGCCATCGATTATGTAGATGCAAGGCTTTTGTGCGGAGCTGCAGAGTTATCATTGCATTCAGTTCGCCATTTCGCAACGATTTGTCAGGATATTTTCAAAAGGAATTTTCGTTTACGGTATTTGTAGCGTTGAAACTTGTGGGTTAGTACGATTTTATGACGCTACCTTTGAGATTTATTGAGCTTTGGTTGCATTAAGAGCCTGACTTTTGGAAGCTCTCACGGTTTTTCTCATCAATATGGGTAGGTAGTTCATGAGCCAAAGGAAGCTTTAGAGTTACACGAAGCACATTAAGCCCTATACATAAAACCTTTCTTTCTTTTATTAAACGTAGATATTTTAATTTGATTAAAAGTATCAAGACTGAATTCCTGAAAAATACATTCAAAATGCCTAATACATCCAAAAATACAAAGTACGTACAAGTATTTACACACTGCAATAAAGGCTCGAACAGACACACGCGATTAATCGCGCTGCGACAACGAGCCAAGCTAATTTCCACTCTAAATGTACTACGAATGGACCGCGACAAGTCGCCCCGCGCGATTAATCGTGTGTGTCTGCTCGAGGCTTAATTTTCAAACTTCCAATGTTGTCGCTGTAACGGATTTAAAAAGGACTCACGTATCGTATTCTATCCGCATGGCTTGCCTCATACAGCTAGTTCCTTCTATTGTGAAAAGGAATTAGCTGCCGAGGGAAACATATTATGTACATTTAACACATAATATAGAAGGGAGAACACGAACGCTGTTATGAAAGAACGTGGTTGTGATTTCATTTTATTATAGGAACATTTTTAAGGCAGGTATTTACAACCAGCGTGCTTGTTAGACAGATGTGTGGACATGGATAAGGTGAAAGGATAGTTTCCACCTTAAGAAAAAGGCGTGAGATTATGTGAGTATGTGGAAATAAACAAAAATAGTTAGTGATAAACTTGATAGTCTTCTTTCCAAAATCCTCCAATATCTCGATTGTTGGCTTCGAAACAAAACAATGCTATAATGTTTCCTGCATGAAGTTATAACCAATTTAATAACTTGTGCTTTTCAAAATTGTTACACGGACACCATTTTTTTTTTAACTTTGAACGTGGTGACGTGGTTGCGTTTGCGTCAGTGATATAAGACGGTATCTGTTATTACTGTACCATCCCACTGCTGTGAAAAAGCCTTTACCGAAAACATCGAACTCTCTAGACCCAGATTTTATGTGGAACCCAGACCCAAACCACAGATCATATCCAACTTGTTCCGCTCTGTATCTGTAAATTGAAATTGGAAAATTATAAAGGAACATAACTTTTATTCAAAGGCAAATAAAGATGTAACTCACAAAAAATATGTCTCTGTCAGGATAACATTACCAAAGAAAACCTTCTGAATCTTTGTTCACTCGTGAATAAAGAAATAAGAGAAAATATCAGTTGCGGCATTGTGGGCTGAACGACGAACGTCGTAGGCGTCGACTGACGAAGATGGATTACAGTAATATGTTAAGATTTATTGGTATTCCGGATAATTCTCTGAAAGTAAGATAGATATACGAATAATGTAAAAGTCGCTAGGCGGTTATTTAATCATTTTCTTTTAAAAAATCTCTTGTGTTTTATGACATAATCGCCTTGAAAGTAGCGCCGCCTTGGCGTCAGACTGGCGAGCAAAAGGTCGTAAGTTAGACTTAACGTTGTATTATTTACGTAAACCTAATTCTAGTACCAACATAACAAATACCTTAGTAACAAATAACATAGCCAGATTCCAGCTATACGTAACCTTGTTCGTTACATTTCGTTCCACCCCCTCACAAAATCCCTCACCGTTAAACAACTTAAAATCATCAGGATAAACCTGGTCGAGATTAGTACCTACAGGAACGCGGAAATTGGCAAAAGAAAATCTCTTTTCAGAAGATGGTGAATTCAGGCACTGAATGATCATGATAATGACTATAAATATTGTATTTTTTTTAACCGATAATCCTATTTACATTTGCAACGACTTTATGTGTGATCACGACTGTTAACTGTCTGTCTGTCTGAATGTTACTGTCACTTGAAAATTATGTTTAGCGACAAAATACTTTATGCAGATTAATTTTAATAATATTTGTTATCGTTATCATCTCGTTAATGTAATTTTATCATTAATAATCATAATTGTTTGCGTTTTATTATATTTACCTATAGATTTAAGCAAAAAAAAAAGAAAAAAAGTCTTGATTTAAGTGCGTGCAAGAAAAACGTGTGTTGTGTCATAATTATGAAGCCATCACAGCTTTCACCCTTATCGTTGTACTTACAGACAAACCGTAAAAACAGTTGTTGTTTTGTTCGCATGTAAATTTTATTATTTGATATTCCGTTGGAAAACCGGATAACACCACAAAGGTAGGAATCCTCCGTCGGAAAAGATAAAGCCAGAAGGGTTTAAATGCACTTGCTATCTTTCTAACAGCCAGTCCTTTCCGGGAAGACTGCGGAGTACGTCGTAAATATAAAAAGGCTTTATACAGGAGAGAATTTTCCAAATGAGCTTGAATGGCCAAATCAGAAACTATAAGAAATACCGAAAAGTACTCAAAGGAGTCTCAGGCCTGATTTTGTAAAAAAATAAAACTGCATCATTAGATTACATTTAAATTAAATATTTATTGACTGGAATCGAGACCATTGATATTAAAAAAAAAACCACACACACACACCCTGTATTATTTTCATTATTCGATAGTGTCGCTAACAAAGATTAAATTCTGGGAAGTAATTATAATAAAATACTCTTTTGAGTACTTTTCTCATTCCTTTTAGTTTCGAATTTGGTCATCGTCGCCCTCTTAAAAAGTTCAACCTGTGTAATAATAGGTAGTATGAAAACAAGGTGAACATCACATACGGCCTTAGTAAAATAACAACAGTTTTTCCGGTCACTGACTTCCGCTAACATCGTATATGTCGTCACGCGAATTTTGGACGTATGAAAAACAATTGAATTACTTAACCTAAAAGGTAACTTCTAGGTCAGTACGAGTATAAGAGAGGGTTGTTTTTAAGGAAATGGTTTTGTTTACCAGACGCAGTGCACCTATGTTTGAGCTGAATAGGGGCCATACTAACGAAAAATGCCTTTAATTTTCGCAATATTGGACTTTAAGTGTGACCCCGCCTTAGGAGAAAAAACAAAGCACAAATAGTCAAGTTTCTGATCCCAAATCAGTGTGTCCGATTCGACTGCTCAGCCCCGTATAGATGAAAAACGACTATGTCAACATTACGACGCAATTTTGAAAAAACTAACAATAAAAGTCGCAAATTCGTAGATCCACTCACGCAATTCTCTTAAACGGAGATAAGAAGAGATAAATGATTGTAACTCTTTCGTGAAATAACTCCAAAAGAATTTGGATATTTCACACATAGATAGCTGTTTATTACGGCTACATCGCATTTCATCACTTTCCCGTTTCTAAAATTAAACAAAATAGCATCATAAAAGTGCCGTTTCGCTATTATTTTAATTTACATACATTGAGCCTCGTTTTATTTTTATTTTTTATTTTCGCATAGGATTCTTTTCATGGCTAATGGTCTCGTGGGATAATGAACGAACAATAAGCGAGTAAAACAACGGTAATAACTTAGTCAACAACAACAAAAATACTAGTCAAAGTATTACTGGGCAGAAAAATATCTACGAGCACTGAAATAATTTAAACAGCTACTTACTTCCAACAACACACAAGTCAGGACGTTTGACAACAGAAGAAAAAACATAGCATTTACACCAGCCACCTCTATTTTCATATCACGGCTGTCTGTACAAACACTGGTGTCTATTCATGACCTTTTGGCAGCATGTGTTCAGTAACCCGACACTAGGGCGCGCTGTTTGCGCTGCAACCGAATACGGCGCATTAAACTAGCTTGTTTTGTCTCCATTATCTTAGCTTTGATGCTGCCAACTAGCCACATGTGTTGGATTAAAGTGGGACATTGTGCGGAAGATTTTGTTTGAAAGATTTTTTTTGACGTGTCATTCGAAATGAAGTTACTCAATTTAATTATAAATTCAAATCAAAATAATTTATTTCAATTTATTTTGAAATAAATTATTTGTTGTTGTGAAAAATGTATTAATTGTGAATTAAACCAATATTTTCTGTAGATGCTATTATTATAAAGTTCGAAAGTTTTTTGGAACTACCGGTCGCATTTGAAAACATCTTTTTTGCGTTTGATAGCTTAATTCTTGAGTAAGGTTAAAAGTTATTCAACTTGACGCTACTAACTTAATAAAGAGTTTAAGAGTAGCGAGTAAAACTACGGGGAGCACCTAAAAAAGCAATTAAAAATAAAGGTTGATTATTATTTACAAGCACTAATGACAGATATCAGGAAGGATGTAAATATAACGTGAAGAAAGATCCAATTATTTCGTTCAAACAAAGAAGAATAGAATGGTTTCCATAGTCGATGTTTTTAAAGCTTAATTTACCTCAATTCTCATGTTAACAACAATTCCGTTAGACACGACAAACTCATCGAAAACCAAAAACGACGTGATTATTAAATAAAACGCCTAATCATCATAATTAAAAAACTTTATTACCTCAAAACCTATTAAAAAGCCCCATTATATACGTGACACGTAACTTTTATGAGTACATATTTAATATTAAAAAAAGCCTGAGACATTTACGTCGAAGAAAATTGCGTTGTAAATCATTAATCATGGTAGGTACAATGCGTGTCAGGGAGTCGACGCGTGGTTTAAGGGGGTCCGAAAGTCCCATATAATAGGGGAAATGAAACCTTTTTCAAGCACGAAAATGGGGTACTACTATTTAAGCACGAAAACCGGAGCTTCGGTCGAAGTTTCGGCCATACATTTCCCTTTATCACTTTAGGACATCAGTTGTACGAACTTAAATATATGACAACATGATTCAATAGTTGTACCGATTCCTGATGTTTTGTCAGAACTCCTAAATTCAAAACTAATGCATGCATAATTATGGTCATAACAATTATATTAATGAAAAATATACTCATGTCCGTATACAGAAAAAAGAAGCAATGTTGGCCCGTATTTTCGTATGGGCCCGTTTCTTCGTTGACGGACTAAGAGAGTACACCCCTACAGGCTTCAGTAAAGTTTGTGGTTTCGTTTGTTCCTATCCCATTTTTATGGAGATAAACCGATGAGTTGTGAACGTCCTTGGTACTCGTTATGGATATGTGGTGGGAATATGCCTGAAATATGAGTAAAGTTGTCTCTTTTATGTGAAAATATTATTCGTTATGTAGCATTTTGTATCTTAAGCATTTTATGTGTTTTGTTCTGTTACCGGTTTTGCTCAGAAACTGTTGTGTCTCGACGCAAAATAAAATTTATTCTATCGTAATGTATAAACATTGAGGTCAAAATCAACTTAACATTTAATTAACGTTGTGCTCGGGTGAGAATAGAGAAAAACAGGCGTAAAAGGCCAATGCTTAGACCACTAAGTTATTGAGACAGCGGAAATCGTGGCTATGAAACATATTGTGCGGCAAATCTTTTTGCAGGTTGGTACGGAGAAACGTCAACGCGCAGCTCGAACTCGATAACCTCTTCTAGCGCATGTTCTCGAAAAACATGGAGTCAAAACTCCAAAATATTATGAGTTGGCAAAGATGAATCCCATCATACGCACCTATGTGTCTATTTTGACATTATCACTTTACACAAATAGGCGCCTGTAACATTACCAAGCTAATTAACTAACAAAATTTTATGGGTTCGCATTCAAAATGACCATTCCGGGAAACATTCCCCTCGATATAGCGACATAATAAAAATAAATTACCAATATTCGCCAAAATGCAACAAAGCGGGGGACTGATCTGGACACTGTCCGACAATTACTGGCTGTTTCCCGAATTTCCCGATATAATCTGGGTAATTGATATTTACGCTACACTAAACCCGAGAATTGGTGCCATTACCAGATTTATTTATCAGTCAGTTAATAAATTGGAGGAATAAGTTGATTAATTGATCCGTATTGGATTAATTACACGGTGAAATGGATAAAGAAGTGGAGCACGGCAGATCGATGGGACATTGAAAATGAGATAATACGTGGTTTATAAAATTTGAGGGTTGCCCTCGATTTCTCCAAGATTCAATCATCAGATCCTGACTTGGTGACTAGTGGACTACTTCAGAAGAATTTCCTTTCGAACAAAAAATAATTTTGAAAATCGGTCCACATTTCACGGAGTAATCGCGTTTAATATACACAAAAAAAAACATACCGTCGAATTGATAACCTCCTTCTTTATGAAGTCGGTTAAAAAAAACTGAAGCAAACTAATTTTCCTTCAACAGCCCCTAACTACTTCGAATTAATTCAGAAACCCAGCAAAGATTCCGTTACGTTCTACTTGACGATGGGAACGATTTTCTTCATTTACATACGGATCGCATCTTCAGCTATCGACGATTCCGGATTAGAGCACTCAATGAACTCGCTTAATCGACTTAAAGACAGCGATTAGCCTTTATGTGGAACTTTTAAGAATGGTTTTCACCCAATGTTACGCTTGCTTGTATGTAGTTAGTCGCAGATTGTGAGTAGCGTTACGCAATCTTCTTTTGTCTCATATTTTAGTATCAAACCAAATGAATTGTTGCTGCCTTATCATTAGACAGGTTGAGATAGGTAAGATTTAATTTTTAGGACGATTATCTATCTGCGAAGTCTCTTAAATTGTAAATTCTTACATAAATACAATTAATATTGAATTAACCCCTTCAGTAGCACTGTCTTAAAAGAAGTTAAGACGAGTGCTGGTTGCGTTCAGTTTCAGTCGTAAAATTTGTCTTTATGAGCCGGCTCAAAGTCAGCGACTGCCTTCGGCGTGTGTGAACCCTACCTAGGAGCTAGATTATAAGTTGGACTTGTGAGAAAGTCATAATCATCCAATTTATGAACTCGTCGTAAAGGTAATTGGATTAATAAAGCGGTGATGTAAGCTTCACGTTATACGGACGACGGTGTTATGAGCTTGTGGCAGTAAACTCTGCTTTATAAATGTCGTCGTATGTTATTATTGAATACTGATGCTGGCTCCATCGGCCAGGTATTTAGTTTTTAATATTGTTCCTTATTTAGCGTGAATGATACTTGAATCTATTATAGACATTAATAAAATAGAACTATGTGGTGTTCGAATATCACAGGAATGGAGCCCTGAGACAGCTAGGCGGCGTTCCATACATCGTAAAACTATACAATCATTGAGTTCAATTGAAAATCTTGATATACTTTAAAATAAAACAGTCGTATAAGTGTTGTCTCTATGGGAGACAGGGGGAGAAAAGTGGACCGTAGATTTTACCAAATTATGCCTTTGATCTTTTATCTTCCGGAGAACAAATATCCCAGAAATACTCGAATTAACAGTAAACAAACAACCCCACATTCATTCTAAACAATAAACGGAACATTCAAAACAACTATCTTCTACAAACATACTTGTACAAGTTAACAATAATGCGAATAGTTGGCGATCCTCATTTGTTAGTCCGTTACGAACGCAACTATCTCAGGACAGACTAACCACTGACAAATCTGCGGCGTCCGAACGTTTTGTTTGCGATAGTTTAAGACAAGTTAGGCAACTGTGGGCATTATTCAACGATACCATGCCCATTTAGCAGTGTCAGCCGCACATTTGTACCTATCGGCTGGGAAATTATGCACCCCTTGCGTAGTGGGACGGTTCCTAATCAGTTTAAGTTGAGAAAGTATTTTGGCGGTTAGAAGGAAACGAGCAATTTACTTTTTGTTTGTTAGTAATGATGCTGGAAATTTTTGGAGGGGCAATCTTTTCAGAGCATTCAATATATTTTCAGGAATATTTTAAGTGGTAACTGCGGCAGTGTAATGCAAATGGTAACTGAAGGATGTTAGTGGAATTTAGTCCGTTAAGTCTGACAGTAACTGCCACTCCACCCAGAGCGGAATGGGAGGACTCATTTGAAGACTTCTTATTGAATTTTATTTTATTACCTTTTTTCTAATTGATACGCTTGCTTGCCAAACTGTAAATTGTATGCTTATTATACTCATAAAAGCACAAAATGGATTTTTCATCATTTTGTATTAGCAGTGCTCATTTCTTTGGATTTTTATTTGATAGTTGAAATAGACTTAAAATTAGATATAATTAATCAACCAGAGCCCCGTCTCGACTTAACCAAATGGGTACTGCGGTTCAGAAGTTACGCGCGTACTTAGACAAGCGACTTAGTTTTATACTATGTAAAGTAGAAAAATTTAAAGTAGTCTAAATGCGAGTATTCTTATAGACTAAGTAACTTTTTAATCATCATCATTTTAATATTGACCTATGTACGATGATAATATAATTTTACAAGCCTTTTACTCAGTCACTGCTCTACCTATTATAATTATATCTTCAGTCTCATGTTACAATAATTATGTGGTGTCGTATATCTAATTCAGTAATTCTCACAGATTGTGCCAGAGTTCAGTGACCTTTATGACAGTCTGGGAACACTTTCTTCGCAGCTATAATAAATTAAACAGTGTTTAGGAAAGATTAATGATGGTAACGAATATTCGATTCTATTTCATTTAAACTCGATTCTAAATGGTCGATGATCAATCAACAGTTCTATAGAACTTCCACAGTTAAGGAACGTTATTTAAATAAATAGTAGTTAAGTGTGAAAAAGATTTAGTGACAGGGTTCCGTAAAAAAAAGAGTTGATGAAAAGCTTTATTTTTTACTGTCAATTGAATCAATTGTTAGCTTATTTAATCACATATCAACGCATTTTTCCACCACGCGGTGGAATGCGCGTGGTGGATTATGGCCCACTCCCTCTCACAGAGAGGAGGCCTGTGTCCCAGCAGTGGGAACATTGTAGGCTGATGATGATGAACGCATTTTTTAATTTTTTTTTAATAATTTTCTGATTTTATTTTTTTCTATAACTATTTGATGTTTTTAAGACAACAACATCTATATTTTTTATAGTCATAACGCTTTCCTAAAAATTAGTGATTTTGTAGGGTTGTTTGCTAGCATAATAAAAGTTTGTAAAAGAGTTCTCTTTTTAAAATCGCATCATAATAATGTTTAGAAAATCTGATTTTTATTAAAAACAAAATATGAAGGTAAACAAAAATAATTTTCAATATGCGCTACAGAAGCCACTGTTCACTTTGTATACTGCTAACAAACCGTATACTCAAAAACAAACAGTAGTACAGTGAACGCACGTAAAAACTTGTTAATTTCGCATACAGCCACAATAGCGCTACCAGCAGTTACGTGCGAAACTAAGAGCTCACTAAACCGTTCGTTAGCATAACTTTCTATTATGTGTTATTATGCATGTTTTACTCAATTCTGAACAGTCTTGTTAAACCGATACCCCGTCAACTATGTCGGCCATTTTGCGCGACTGTGATGGACTATGGTATATCTGAAGTCTTTTCGCAGGATTTTTGAAGTATTTACTGCGTTTATTGCATGGAAAATTGAAAAGCGCCTCTAGCTTTCGATAAAGGTACTATTTTTTCCATCAACGTCAATGTTCCCGTTTACTTTAACGTCATGAAAACGTGAAAAGTCATGCTAGGGCCGCAGGTTTGGTGGTTGTCCTGTTTACTGTACAATTTGACACTGACCTTTCTTAACACGCGGTTAGTCGTACCAATACCGTCCAGATTAATATTAGACTTCAGTCAAAAATTAACTAAAACATAAATTATATGCAGCCTTTTCAAAATATTTTTTTTCAATCTGCCTAACTTAAAGTCGGAACCCTAAAATAGTTCTGTATTGAAGAGGCGGAAGGAATCAGCTATTGTCGGATCGACACGTGCTCTATCCGGCACACCTGTCTACCACTCAGTGACAAATGGACGCTAATCTACCTTTATCGGATGTTTGATATCAAAGAGTCTTGCAATGGATTTTTTTTTCTTTTTGTTTGTAAAGTGGTTTAATTTATTTTTCTTTTGTCATTTTTACGTTTTAGTAGACCCGTGTAGAGATCGTGTAGACTATTTATTGAAAAATTTACTGTATTTCAAAAATATTTTATATTCCAGTTAGACTAAATTAAAAACGCTTTGCAAATCAAACAATAGCGAATGGCGTTGCGGTGCCGGTGCGGTGGCAGCGCGGTGGCGGCGCGGCGGCGTCGCGGCGGCGGCGCCGTATACACATAAAAGCGGCGCGGTGGCGGCGCGGCGGCGGCGTCGTGTACATGAGCACTAAAGCTTTTTTTTAAATCGATTGCGAGCATGACTTGAACTTGTGACGTTCTGTTTCAGTACAGTTACACCAGGCAGTACATGAGCCATCGCAGTTGTGCTCAACATTTTCAGATTCTCCATTCAATTCTTAACGTCTTATGGTGACATTAGCGCCACAATACCTTCATTTAAATTTTAGTTCAACATCTCACCAAACCAGTCTATATTGGTCCATTGTATAAAAGGCTAATATTAGACGAACAAAGCGTAATTACAGGCATCCATTATCATTAATGAACCCTTACGGCCGTAGAAGAATACTTGTTTAGGCCTGTTTGTTTTTCATGATTTCGACCTTACGCTTTGTAAACAGAAACGGGTTTTGTTAGTATAATAATAATCCTTCGTCTTTGTCTATCTTTTTAAAAGTCTACTTTTTTCCATTTTCAAGAAATATATTTTTCTGGGACGTAACGAAATATAGGTTTCAACAAAATCAAATCAGTCTGTCGCAACTGACAGGCCTCTATCCTGGGGATACGACATATCAGTTGATTTCAGAACTTATTCGTCAAACTTAAAAAAAAATTACCATTAAAGATAATATACAAATGTAAAAAAAAAATTGTGTTAGTTACGATATAATAAACTCGTAAAAGTTACATTTCAAAGTTACAGTGTATTTCCATGCAGAAATTATAAAACGAATTAACTTTTCTAACTTTTCTACAAACTTCTGTTAGCGCGCAGCAGAGCGTTAAATAGACCACGCTTTTATAATTAAGCTTGTTCTTCATTATTACAATGTGTTTTTTGCGGAGAGAATAAAGTATCTTAGCCTTCTGGAGTACTTACAATCTTTACACAACATGTTTTCAGTTTTCTAGCAACCTTGCAAGGAGATATTTTGTCCTACTGGTTATCTTGTAAACGTCGCGTCTTAAAATACCAATGAGATCAACCAGTACACCCACAATTCGCCAGTTATATTCAAGTTCTATCAATCTTTCTATAAAAAAAAAATATTTGGCCTCACAATGAAGGTAATGTAATTTCATACAACATTATAACATTATTTTTAAATACCTGTTTAATGCAAGTATTATCCTGCTGAAAACCACCTAACCCAGCACGATAGCTCATTACGTCAAGGCAACATCGTTCCCCCCACATAGTTCCTTGGATTTAATTAGATCCTTCCTAAGGACTGTGCAGTTTCATATTTGAATAAATTATGAAAATGTGAGCTGATTTGAATAATTTGCAACTATACCGAGTCAAATTAAAATTCTCTTTTAAAGTTGGTAGGTAGTTACTTAAATATTTTTTATTTTGTCCATTGTCATGTAAAAATTTCCGCACTTTATTGTCGGGCCGACCAGAATTAAAATGCTTTTACGGACGTCGCAAATTAAAAAAAGTTATCACGCCGATAATCTTATCTGGCTCTTTTTGACGTCGCTACATCGCCGGCCCTCATTTACCGTGCTTCTAAGGATTTCGGACGGGGCCTCCATTAACTAAAGAGGATCTCCGGCGAGCTTAATTAAGAATTCCCTCCGAAATCTCGTCTCAGTCGCCACCCTCGGACAGAATGGCAGCGATTGATTTTAAATGAGCACCCAACAAAGACCCGGTGAAGTGGGTATAGCTTTGAACTTGCCTATAAAAACTTTGTGGTGAAAAAAGTGTGCA
Source organism: Agrotis exclamationis (assembly GCA_950005045.1). Lineage (NCBI taxonomy): Eukaryota > Metazoa > Arthropoda > Insecta > Lepidoptera > Noctuidae > Agrotis > Agrotis exclamationis. Next base: position 10,153,409 of record OX465426.1, on the reverse strand, counting down.
ACACGAGGGAATAAAGTCCAACGGTAACTGCCCCAAACAAGCCGAATGAATATGGGAATTTAATTAAGGCCACACAGGACTGCAATAAAAGTAAGACGGGATAACTTTTTAATTTGTAAAGCCATCAGCAGTGATGTGATTTTGACTGCGAATTTGGGCGGGGATTTGCATGATTATGAGTAGCTGTTTATGTAAGGTTTGCTCAAGATTATTTAAAAAAAGAAAGGACTATGAAAATATGAATTGATTATTGTGTTTATTTTTAGAAGTTCACCGAACTTATGGACGATCTTTTTCATTATTTTTTGGGTTCCGTTTAACCTTATAATAATATGATGTTTAATCCTGTGTCTATCCCAGACAAAGAACACGAAAGCTACTGGATTGTTTTAGTAGAAAATGAGTGCAGATAATTGTATCTGTAAATCGTAAATAAATAAATGTTGAAATGAGGGTGTGGCAGAAAATTAACGATTAAATATTTTAAAGAACATTGCAAACTACAGTCTGCAATGTATACATGTATGTATTTCACATGGTACACCATGTGAAATATTACATAAAATATATAGGTTACAGGAAAAGTAAGTTATCAATCGATTGCTTTAAAATAACACAAACTTTTTTTTTCATGGTTATTTGAACAAGAAGTTTATAAATATACTTGACACCTTTATCATCGGCACTTACAAAAGCTCCAACTCCAAGGTTTCGGATCCAATTTGCGAGCTATACTTAATTCCGTTCTCGAGCAATATTTAATTTTAATAGCCTGACACTTACGGGCTATGACGATGACAAAGTAAACCCAGTCTCAATCTTATCTTGACGTAATTAAATTGCCTCGGTTTTATACCTTAAAGGCTTGAAATTAATTAAGTCACAAGAAGGTAAACAAATTTTACTTGAACCTTTCTTGGAATACTAATTGTAGACTTTGTATCTAAGATGTTTGTTAGAGATAAATATTAACTAAAGCTTATCCGTCGTTTACGATTCAATTTGAAATGTTAGTAAATGTCTGAACTTCGCGACACCGTTTTATGGTTGCACTAAACTTTAATGTTGATCGGAATTCAAATTAGTTAGTTAAGGTTACAGAGTATTTTGCTTTGCAAGAAACCGATTACTTGAATTACAAGAAACGGTTTTATATTTGTTTATTTTAAGGGGCTTTATCATACAGTGATATTAAAACCACCACAAAAGAAAAAACTTAAAAAAAAATGTATAGAAATCACTTATGATTATAATAACAAGGTTTGTTAAAACAATTTTAGTCGATTCAGCCTTGCAATTGAAGAATCATATTTAATGTTGAAGTTTTATTTTTGGTTTCACAGGCAGACCACTGATTCCCGAATGGGTAGTGGTCAAAACTAACCAACAAATTAATATTCCACAAAATAAGAACGGTGAGACCGTAGCATGGAGACTGCAGCTTTAAAACAAGGAAAATGGAAAATGGTCGAGGTGTGAATTGATTTCAGAAAATTTTAATGAGAAATAACATCATTTTTCATTCTCTTTAAGTTACTTTCGTTCGGGGTCGCGGGACTCATTCCATTACCGTGACCCTTGAACGTAAAGGGCTAATGAAGGACACCGTGGATTTTAGTCAGTACAAGTCTGACAGTCCCTCCCGCCCTGTCCTGGGCGGGAGGACTCATTTGATGATTTTACCACGATAAAAAAAAGTTATTTTCGTTATAATTTTATATTTTCAATACAAGAACGTAATCTTTTAATATTAAAACATAAACTGTAATCCTTTGCACATTTTACTGGTAATACCTGTAAGAATATCTAACGGTTAAATATTTACAGCAACATTATAAATTCCGCCGACAGTCTAATGCCCAGCTTCGCTTGAACGCTCACTTGAAAACATCCGCGTCTTTCAAATTTTGCTGGAGTATAACTTACCTTGCAGCTTGAGACGACAGGCTGTTCTCAAGCCACGACTAAACTTGCCCCAACATAAATATGAAGACAGAAAATTTTGTCGTAAGTGAGAAAATATTACAGAAGCTTAATGTTAGTAGGGGGCCCACCGTGGGGCACCTCACGGAAGGCTGGCTCGTTATGCTGATTTATGATGCACCCCCGAAAAGGTATTTCAAAGAAAGACCCACCTTATGAATTCCTTCAGTGGAATTTACGTGCAGGTTTTCTTTGTCTGCTCAGGTTATGCCTACAACGTTTAATATTTGAGTTGTTCTAATTTATTGGTCCTGTTTTGGGACATAATTATTTTGTTTGTACTGTCCCTTTTATGTTTTGTACTTTGGACGGGTTGTTTACTGTTGTGTCATCGCTTTATGGGTGTGAAATTATGAATTCATAAAGAAACATTCCTTTTTCATGAGTATTTGGACCCTGAAATTCAAAATTGTACATGTGGGACTGTACGTCAGTTTATTACATAAAAATATGAATTTATATTTCCACTGAGACAAATTCACACAATAAAAATCCCTAGATATTTTAATACGATAAACTTATGCCCTAGTGTGAGTTATATTTGGGAGTACAGCAGCACTTGAACTATTATTATGACTAAAATTGTATAGATAATAAAAACGTCTCTGGAACGAACGAGGAACTAATTTTATCCAACAAATTAACATCAAAGTCGACTTTACCACAAAAAAAAAGTGAAAACTCGTGATAAGACCTATCTCCAGAATAAACAAACTCGTAAATATCAATACTCATACAAATCCAGGTCAAGGCCCGAGTCCCCCAAGTAAGTTCAAAGCAATATCCTTATGAATATAATCAACTAGTCATTAATTACTCCGGCTGTGCGAATGAGTGTTGTTTTATATGACGCTACTGCGACGGGAAAACGGCGCCCCTTCGACCGCCTGCTGGTTTAGTATGGAACTATGGAAAATGGATGGGATATTGGGGATTTTCCTTATTGGGAAATTTGCCTGATTTTTTTGCTATATAAAAGGATAAATACGTATCTACAAGGATTCAACTAAAATCATTAATTTTGCTTTACAATACGCACAGCTCATCTCAAAGCTCAAAGTCGCTCAGCGAGCTATGGAGAGGGCTATGCTCGGTGTTTCTCTACGTGATCGAATCCGAAATGAGGAGATCCGTAGACGAACTAAAGTCACCGATATAGCCCACCGGATTAGCAAGCTGAAGTGGCAATGGGCAGGCCATATTGCTCGCAGAGCAGATGGCCGATGGGGTCGAAAAGTGCTAGAGTGGAGACCGCGGACTAGCAAGCGCAGCGTAGGACGTCCACCAACGAGGTGGACCGACGACCTTGTAAAGGTCGCCGGAAGACGCTGGATGCAGGTCGCTTCCAACCGGTATGTGTGGAGATCTAAAGGGGAGGCCTATGTTCAGGAGTGGACGTCCTATGGCTGAGATGATGATGATGAAAACGCACAGTAAAAAACATACTTAAGTTTTGCCATCAACAACCTACGTATATACAGTGTGTCCGGACACGAGTTAGCGATACTTCGAGGGAAAATTATAGACTCATTTTCATCGACAAAACTGCTTTCAAAAAAATTCTTGCTCCAACACCTCGCGAATGGCAGCCATTTTAGTTTTTTGATTCGTCGAACTGGGGTATGTACAATAAAATACAAATATCTTTGAATCCAAGGGACCTACATACATGCAAATGACTTTATTGCAAAGTTAAATGTTATGGCTTTTCAAAAACTTGCAAAAGTTTTCTAAATAATATGTAGAAAGAACCAAAAAACGTGGGCAAACACGAAATTGTACACAAAAGTTAATAAATATTTTCACATTTTATACTCTAGCTCGAAAAGTACCCCTGTATTTTGCTAAGGTTTTTGCATTAAATTAAAAGTATTTGAGTCAGGCTATAAAATTATATCAAAATTATCACTCTACGTTAAGTATTTTAGGAGTTATTCTCACTTGAACATAACCCTTCCTTAGCGCATGTACCACCAAAGTTACAGAAGCTGCATTCTTTGGGCGAGCTAAACCGTTTCAACGTGAATTTATGAGCTGACATTATTAACCACTATGTAAATGATCCCAAATAATCACCATTAAACTGAAAAAATACATTTTTTGTTTAGTTTATTAAAAAAAAATCTTTGAATAAATTAAAAAATGGGCCATTTCAGTTTATGGGTGATTCGTTGGGATCATTTACATGGTGGTTAATAATGCCAGCTCATAAATTTACACTGAAACGATTTAGCTCGCCCAAAGAATGCGACACCTGTAATATTGGGGTACCTTCGCTAAGGAAGGGTTATGTTCAAGTAAGAATAACTCCTAAAGTACTTGACGTAGAGAAATAATTTTGATACCATTTTATAGCCTAACTCAAATACTTTTAATTTAATGCAAACACTTAAGCAAAATACAGGGGTACTTTTCGTGCTACAGTATAAAATGTGAAAATATTCAGTAATTTTTGTGTACAATTTCGTGTTTGTCCACGTTTTTTGGTTCTTTTTACATATTATTTAGAAAACCTTCGCAAGTTTTTGAAAAGCCTTAACATTTAACTTTGCAATAAAGTCATTTGCATGTATGTAGGTCTCTTGGATTTAAAGATATTTGCATTTCATTGTACATACCCCAGTTTGAAAAATCAAAAAACTAAAATGGCCGCCATTCCCGAGGTGTTGGAGTAAGAATTTTTTTTAAAGCAGTTTTGTCGATGAAAATGAATCTATAATACCCCCTTCAAGTATCGCTAACTCGTGTCCGGACACACTGTATAGACCATCATTCGATTGACAGAAAATTGTTCAAAAATTGAAATTAAAATATTTGCGTTTAAAGTAAGCAGATATTGTTTTTGTTGGTCATTGTCACTTGTCAGTAGGAAAAATCATAAAGCTTGCTTGGTACATATATTTTGTCAATCCTGCATCATTAAATTAATTCATATTTTTAATCTTGCATGATAATCGTAATAACACCAAACAATCGATATATAAAATATATAAAATAATAATCGATATATAAAATATATCGATTGTTTGGTGTTATTACGATTAGCGTACGAAATCCACGAATTAAAATAATATGGATATGATATTTCTGCCAATACATTGATTGATTGAAACAAGTCGTCGGTATACCCAGTGTAACCGACCGACACTTCACTTTCCTTAACTACCACAGAAGTCATCAGGTCAAAACATGTTAATATCTCTCCTCAGTACATCAAGCGTTAATCACTACGGTGAAAGATTAGCTTTCAACATGTCCATGTTCAACTGACACTAAATATGCATACGGACAGGTTTATGAAACATGGCATGCCATATCCATAACTCGTTTATCTGTGTCACATCCATCAATAAGCTAAATTAATGTTAACCACGATTTATGGTAATATCGCCATGTCCTACAGCGAACTCCTGGTTTTGTACAAAAATAATAAAGTTGTCATTGCAGTGAATTAATTTCACGTGCAAATGAATGCTGCATGTTGGCTGCTTACTATAATAAAAGGGTGGGATATGGTTTTCATCAGTGTCTTATAAGCTGGTTCTATAATGATTGTATTTGAGGTAAGTTATTACTACGAGTATGTGTGTCAACTAAGAATTGGGCCACCTTGGCGCCATATTGTGACTTTATTATAACGTTTAAAAAATACTTTGTTCAAATTAATTTTCCATAATACTCGTATTTTTATCGTTATTATCATGCGAACGTTATTTTCAAAATATGGTTATTGATGAAATCACAACACAGCGCCAAGGCCATCCTTTTCTTAGTTTAAACGCATAGTTCTGTCTTTATTATACCAACGGACAAATGCATGAGTGAATTTTACAGCTACCTTTAATCCATAAGGAAAACTCTATCCCATTTCCTTGACATAAATACTTAAGAGCATGACCCATCCAATACCCATAAATTCAATTGATTGATTTTAATTGCTTTTGCACTGTACAGTTAGTTTCTACTGCCTCATGCGTCGTGTTCTTTAATTAATTGTCAGACCACATGACCACATAAAATAAAGTGAAAACTTTATCCAAATGAGAACGAATACAGACTACTTTGTCTCTTAAAAATATGACCAGTTAATATTCTGTTGAAAAATAAAATGCATTCGTGTATTAATGTCGTTTTAATATTTTATTGAGTTGACGCCGACAGCACTCATGTTCATAATAAGCACCGCGCTGCATAAATCAGATGTTTTATGAGCAATGGTGCCAAATAAATTTCGTACGAGTTCCATACGTAAGTAATATTGCAATGGCGAAAGCACGCAGTGCTATTTCAACTTTTAATTCTGCGAGTTTCTTTTTTAATTCGTCTGTAATTACGGAGTTTTTAAATGGAAAACTTCAGTTCGTTCATTCGTTCTGCAATTATAAGTTACTCCGATATGGAACCGGTCAAGACTGCAAACTTAAAGTGGAAGGAAATACTTAATAACAGGAACGCTCGACGATTAAACTAATTAAAGAACAATATTTTTACGTGACATTATGCAATTATTATGTTTTTACAGAACTACATTTAAGACGATGAAGTTATAAATTTGGACAATGTTTTTATCTTGATTGCTGATGTTTGTCTTTGTAGATTTATTTAATTTTTAAGTTATTTTGAAGTATTTATTAAAACAGCCTATACTGAATTTTAAGATTTGCAGCGTCTTATGTAGGATTATACAGTATTCTTATTAGGAGCATTCACAATACAAAAGTCAACTCAAAATATGGTTTCATTAGAAATTATTCCTGGCCGACTAACAATGACAAACTGAAAAAAAAAAAGATCGTAACTGGAGCCGAAAAAGAAGTTAGGAAATCATACAAATGGAGCCTCATATAGCTGCTACATTTTACCGTGACTGATCAAAAATATCCCTATAGCCAGCAATCCCGATTTCCCTAAACGAATCATTACGAGTACCTATTCGACAGCAATCCTGGCCCCTCGATAATAATTTGGCTTGATGTCATACTTTTTGCGGATGAGTGAAGCCGAATGGATTTTCCGATAGAATTGCTGTGTTCCATTCGGCATGTATTGTTATGAGAGTCGGCAGAACAATCGGGAATCCACCCCATTTATTTCGTTTTTGTTAATATCTATGCGGCGTGCAGCATGAATTTTGAAACGTTCATCAATTTTGTTGGTAAATTGTGTTCGGTTATTCGGGATGCAATTACCAATACTGCTAAGAGTAATGTACTGAAAGTACCTACAATTACAGAATATAATGCAGTAAAAGCTTTTTGCAGTAATGTTGAAATTGGTCAATTACGTTTGCCCTACGGAAATACAATAGACGATTTTGTGAACATAGAATTCAGTCCGACAAATCCGTGTAATGAATGAAAATTGATACTCGCATAGGTAAATAGACGCACAGTTCATTCAAAAGTAGTGATGAATTTAATGCACAATAAATAAGTTCGGCAAAAACTTTGGCAACAATATAAAAAAAGAACATTAAAAAAGATCTACGTTAAAACATCAAGTTTCAACACATACACGGATTTAAATGATATACCCCAAAATGGAGCCGTAATGGAGAGGTTAAAAGTGGTGACAATAAATTTTATCCAGTGACAAATGAGATGAACGTGTCATGACTACACGAGCCCATTGCTTTAGACTTTTAGAGATATTAAAAATTGAATTAATTTTAATGAAGATAGCGGGTATCAAAGTCTCGCATAGAATCTTTTGTTGTGACTGCTTGGGGCGGGGTGAATGGGGGTGAATTCTTAATTAAGTGTTGGCAAAGCCCTCTTCGCTTAATGCAATGACTTCACGCCTCGTTTAACTTTCATAAAATTCTCTTAAACTCAGCGATTTTTCTTAACTAGCGGAATAAAATTTCCATGTGGAAGTAACTCTTTAGGGCGGTGGGATTAAATCACCTGCTCTTCAGACGTAAGCAGCTTCACTTTTATTTCGCTTATGGTGAAAGAATATCAAGTTATGTTGAAGTGTGATGTGTGACACCCTCGAAGCTAATTCAACTATAGTTATTATACCTATACCTACAATTATCTTTCTTTAAAGATATGTCACATCAAAATTAACACAGCTGTCTAGTTTTCACATACATTTCACTATTCTTTTTGAGCAAAATTGTCGTTGTCATTTAAGCTCCAAAAGATTTTTTCTCACTGCAGCCTTACGGAACCTATTTCATAACTTTACTTTAAGTTCAAATGAAGCTTAAATTAAATATAATATTTAATGATTAGTAAAACTAGTTTACAAATTGGTGATCTTATACTTTATGACACTTATTAATATTTCTTAACATAATTAATTTAGAGTAGCCTGTCAAGTAATTTTATATGATTTTTATTAGATTACTTTGAATATTTATAAGCGAATCAAGTTAAAAAATATGTTACATTGATAGCGATTATTACCCTATAACTCTTCCCGAGTCTGCTCGTATTTTCATTATAGTTATGGCCGTTTTAACAGAATTTCGTTGCATGAAAAATCAGTAAAAATAAGCGTATGGGCTATCAATCAACATTATATACCGATTACCATCGTGCCCAGGGCTTTTATAATAGCCGGAAATTAATATGAGCAAACGTGGTGATGTAAATTATATACGTATAATTAAAAAAATCACTGCAGTAATTGTGTGGGCCTTCATTATTATACTATACATCAATAAATAATTGGGACACTATGAATATTAAACGAGGGTCTAATTACGTGATAAGATGAGATTTTTATGTATATTTTGGTAGAAAGTATTTTTATTGAGGGAATAGTTAATTAATTAGTATTTAATTTAATTGGATTGTGTGATAGTATTGATGTGATTAAAATGGTAACAAACGTGTTGGTCGTCGAAATGAGATTCTTACCAAACTTAAAACAAAATAAAATTGTGTTTATAACCATTTCTGTGTAGCTTGGCTATTGTTCCAGGAATTCTTCAATCACCAGCGAGTCACACGTTAATCAATACCTTTAATGATTCACTTAGTGCATTTCAAGCAGCATCATGGGCTATTCATTCTCGAAGTGAATCATTTGGAATATTGCTAAGTGGCCGTTTTGGACCCTCAGAGCCAAAATATTTTTCCGTAATTCACATAAAACAATAATAGTAGGTACAGCTTTCGCATTTCGGCAGTTATGTTTAAGTCTCATGTAATAGGGGCGAACATCTTGCCTTCAACTGGCCACAAACCCAGACTTCGTGGCTTCTTCAGGCAAATTCGAAATGAAAAACTCAAAAACATTTTTTTCCGATCTCGAAACCGAACACCTCAGCTCAGCAATAGCGTTAACTTACTAGATCATCGCACACAGTAAAAATATTATGACCGAAAATCAATTTCCAGAAGTGCCCATTCCAACAAATACCTACCGTCTCTTCCGGTATCATAATATCTAATAGCGATGAGTTCAAAGAGATCTACTTCGGAAAGGGGTTTACTTCGATTTGAGTATAAGGTATGGAATAGACAAACGGCGTATTCCTGGAAAGTATTCCCTGCATGACGCTGTAGAAAGAATCTTTGCTGGAAATGTGTATTTACCTGCACGCGGAACATGACGCTGTAGAAAGGATCTTTGTCGACGGAAGAATCGACAAAATGATAGAATGTAGAAATATTTCTATTGTCTAAGCTGATGTTTAAAATGTAGAAAAGGAATGTTTAATTCTTCAGTTGTCTACGGGTCGTGTCAAACTCTTGTCTATTCTAGTCCGGTCAATATAGACATTTGAAATAACAAAAATTCCCGGAAAGCGTAATATTGGTGGAGAGCTAGGGTTTACCATTACGAATAAAGTTTTAAAAGTCCCCATCGATCCCATGTGTGCTTCAAAAGTTATTCGGGGTCAAAGGTCAAAATTTGAGGTTTTTTTTCTAAAACGGTAAGTTTTATGTTATTGTTATTTGACCACTATTTCTATGTCTAAGTTGACCGGACTATTCTTGATAGAATATAGATAGAATTTGGTCAGTATCAGATATAATTTCTAGCAGTGCTATCAGACTCTTTTTGCCATTGGGAGGTCTATACAATATGTCACAAAGTTACCCAGTGTAATACTGGGTAACTTTGTGACATATTGTCTAAATAAAACGAAATATCCAAAATCTGAGTATTTTTTACAATTATTTCGACGATCAGACATCATCACTGGGTCCCAGGAATCGCTAGCATTAAGATTTGGACTCGAACCTAACTAGCTAGAGAAAGCAGAAGGCAAAGAAATAAGAAACATTAAGGAGACTTTAACTCGTACCTTACGAGTAGGGGTTATTCCCAATGTGCTCCAAAAAAAGTTCCCAATGTAATCCATGACAAATTTAATAGTTTTATTTAGGTTGAATTAAAATAAATATAACTTGTTCTTTTTATTTTTTTAAAGGTGAGAGTAAGTAAGAAGATTCAAGCTGTTACATGTTACAAAACTTTTCTTTTGTAGAAAAACGAGCAAGTAAATACTTAACATACATACGAGTAAAAACTCCTTTTTAAATGTATCTTTCGTAAATTCTTTAACACGAGTAAGCAGTAAAAGAATACCTATTCAGATCCAGGAAAAATTACAAAACAATAACTAGTTCCATGACAATTCCAAGTGTTTGCTGGAAATATAGAATTACGGCGATACGTGGATATCAATTTAGAAATTGCAAAGGTGCATGAATAATGTGGGGTCGTTACCTATTCCATTGTCAACTGTCATTATATTAGTTCCCACTATAATTCCGGTAAATTGCACCGAGAATTGCTAAGTATAAAAGTTACCTATGCTTTTTGTAGTCTCTGATTCCATAAGTATAGCATAATCAGCCTCGTATGTTTTCACTGCTGGGACGATGGTGTGGGCCTTAATTTACCACGTGGGTCAAAAGCACAAATATATATAACTGCAAAACTATGGTGAAACGAAACGTTTATTTCTGAAGTGTATATCAGTAACTTATAAAAAACGACTTGGGAGATTTCCTTGGTACTGAAACAATGTTTTGCTAATTCTATTTTTCTAATAAGAAGCTCGATTGGTCAATGATAAAACGATTGATCATTTATTCATAGCGAAATCTTTATGAAGAGGGGGTTTAGGCCAAAAATTCATCTCCGAATTCTCCAATTCAACCCTCCTATTCGGATCGATTACTATGATCTCCCTTCATAATTCACATAATCCCATAATTGATACATAAAAGCCCCTGTCGCGAAAGCGAAGTAATAATAGGTACAGATAAATAAAAATCACTCGACGAGTAAAGCAGACCAAAGAGGGCGCGCGCGGCGCCCGGCACCGGTACGACACTATGGCACATGGCGCGGCGGTGGACAGATTCAATTGGGCCGTTGCGATCGGAGCTGGCGGATGGCGGTGCCTTGGTGAGTGAATTTATATATTATTGCATGTGTCTCCATCAGATTTAATCGTTATTGTGATTCAGTGATGATTTACCAATATTAGCGATGTGTTGTTTGTGTGTGTTCCCTACAGCGATCAAATTCAGATATGATTCCAAACAGACCAGTATTCAGTTGCGAGGCTTGGGGTGGCTATAAGGGGAGGATGGAGGCCACTTGGGGGTAACCCCCCCAATATCTACTATGCCCTGCGATGACCTGATAGGTAGTCTAGGAACAGTGATTCAGTGGAATTCAGTTTGCGTAAACTTAGCGGATAATCAGATACCATGACAGTCATGTAGGTAGGTACCTAGGCGGGTTCCGAGAAATGAGTAAGTCTCGAACATGCGATGTGATACAGTTTTCGTCTTGTACCCACTTGTCTAGGTATTTGGCGACATGGTGGAGATGCTGGGATCTCTGCTACAGCTTTAGATCAGAATATTTCTTACTTTGCTAAAAGGAAAACAAGGCAGGTTTCGAAATTGTTTTTGAATTCAAACAATCATTCAAACGAGTTGATGTTCTAAGCTATTCAGTATTGAATAATTTAGTTCCCTATTAATGACCTATTCAGACAGTTTTTAAATGGGTTATAGACTAAATTAGTGTACCTAACCTAAACTACCTTAAATTGTGTCGGAAGGTAAATTAAAGGGATTTAGAGTAAAGTAAAGGATTCGAGACAGGTTATAACGTGTTTTAGTCAGGACACAGTTTGAATGAAGGTACCTACACCACCGTGCCAAGTAGATTCCAATAAGTTGTAAGTACAACATTGTATGTTCTCACTGTAAAAATATTCAATCACCATAGGATGTTATAAACATTTATTTATTGAATCAGGGTGTACAGTAGTGCATTGGTGAAGTCTTATTATCATTAATTTGTTTGTACAGTGATAATTGATCAAGGATATTTAAGTAAAAGTTAATTAGTTACATTACATGTTTGTTATGAAATTTATTCCTACAAGAAATTAATACAAGACCAGGTCAATTGAACCAAACAAATGAGAATTGATTTGGTTTATTAGATAGTCTTTCAATTAAACCAATAGGTGTGTTTTATGTGCGCATTGTTGACATTTAGGTTTTTCTAATTTCAAAGTCAAAGTCTAACCATTAGTTTCAATTAGACCATCAAAAGAATTCTTAAGTGTTGCATCTTGGAATAGAAGAGAAATGGGATTGATTCTGCACCCATTCACAGGGGTGGATTCTATGGAGTGGAGTGGCCGAGTGCCCCAATACTTACTCTTATAAAAAATTGTTTTATAAAATTTTATGCTTGCATGAGTTTGAAATATAAATGTATATATGTGAGAACGATGTACTCAGGGAATCTGAACTGATACTGAGTACCTACTTCAAAGGGAACAATAATAAAAACAAAAACATAGTTGTTTGGTTGATGCACGGTGTTCAAAAAAATATTGCAATTATTGACTATTTTTACAAATAATAAGAGAACCAGCATGTGAGTTATGATACATTACATCTGTTATGTAATGTATAAATATAACAGTGGTAAATTACAGTATATTTGCAACCAGTTTGATTCTGTTTAGACCCTGCATTGTGCTAGGGAGCGGGACCGGCATGGTTCCAAGCATTTTTATTTTTAATTTAAATTATAATAGGCTTGTATATCAAGTCATAGAGTACTAGTGTACTTTGATGTTGGTTGGCTGGTTTCATAACATTTTATACTTATATTGTTTTAGATTACTCGGGATATTGAACTATTCAGAAAAACTGTCTGTGACTTTGACATTGGGAAGTTACTTAGTTGCTACTCTAATTAGATACAATGGAAAGCGTTATCCGATCTCGTTTAAAAACTATTTATGAATCCCTCCAATCAAAACTAAACTCTGCTCAGTGTGCCCTAACTGAATTAACAGAAAATGACCTCAACTATAAGGAATTAGAACTGGTTGGTGCTCAACTAAAAGGCCTAAATGAGATGTTTGTTTTGGAAATTCACAATTACTGTAAATTGATGAAAAAAGTTGACGCTGAGGAAATCAATCGGTATACCTCTGTACAGATACAAGCTGAAGAAGTAATAGCAGAAATTGATGTGAAGATTAAACAGAACAATAGAGACCGCGCATCTGTTCCTATAAATGGCAATAATTTTAACACAGTTAGTAACTTACCAAAAATGGAGTTGGGCAAATTTGATGGCGATGTTTTAAAGTGGTACCAATTTTGGGATCAGTTTTCATCAAACGTTGATAAGAGAAATATAAATGATGTCGATAAAATGTTATACCTTCAATCGGTTCTTGAGGGTGACGCGAAGCAGGCAATCGATGGTTTGGATACAACAGACAAAAACTATCGTATTGCTGTCGACACATTAAGGGAACGGTATGGCAAACCTAGCGTAATTATCGATGCTCATTATGTGGCTCTTTACAGAATTAAATCTGCGGAATCCGGTCAGGTCAAAGATTGTAGGCACGTTCTTAATGAAATCGAGAGACATCTTAGAGTATTAAGTTCTTTGGGTGAAGATGTAAATCATAACCATCTTAGAGTGATGATTTTAGAAAAGTTCCCAGAGGACCTTATTTACGAGTTAAGAATGAAGATAACTAACGAAGATGAGTCTATTGATAATATTAGGAAATACTTAGAGTATATCATATCAGCTAGAGAGACATCAAATAGATTAAAGAAGACTCCTGAAGGTATTAAAAATAAAAATCCAACAACCAGTGAAGTGAAACAAGTACCTGATAATTTTACATTAGGATCATTACATGTTAGTTCGGAAGAAAGTAGTAATAATAAAAGGGGTAGACTTTCAAAAAATTTCAAAAGGGACAAACCGAGGTTTGACAATAAACAAAACACTAAACGTCAATGGCCGTCTCGGAAGCGACCATATGAAGGCAAAAGATCTGATGAACCACCCAAAAGGAGAGCAATTAGGTGTATATTTTGTAAGCAGGATCATTTTAATGATGAGTGTAGTGTACACAAAACCTTACAGGAAAGAAGAGCTCAGTTAGGAAGCCGTTGCTATAATTGTTTCGGAGAAGGTCATAGGGCCGACAGTTGCCGTGCTAAAAAGAAATGTCGACATTGTAACAAGTTTGGCAATCATAATCGAGCATTATGTCCGACTAAATTAACGCAACCGGCGAAAGCTGTACCAACGGATAACTTACATACCAGTAATACATATAGCACCACGCTGTTGCAGACAGCCCTCGTTACGGCGGAAAACTTAGAAACTCAATCGACACTACAATGTAGGGTACTGCTCGATTGTGGTAGCCAGCGCTCATACATAACGGAATACAATTCTAAATTACTTAAACTACCTATTACTGAACAAATTAATTTATCGATATTCACATTTGGGAACAAATCACCACACCTTATTAAAAGTCCTATAGTACAATTCAGTATTACCACTCGAACAGGAATTAGTCGCCTCATTCATGCAAACGTAGTACCTCATATTACTCAGAATATAAAATCACCAATATTTTTCGATTTAGACAAAATAGGAATTAAAGATCGTGTAATAGCAGATGATGGGTCCTGTGGGGACAAGATAGATATTTTAATTGGAAACGATTATTATCATTCGTTCATGTCACAAGAAAAGGTAGCGGTCGCTCAAGATCTATTCCTAGTTAATTCAGATTTTGGTTGGGTGTGGTCAGGAAGAATTAGTGAGAATGTTGACAGATCTGATCAGTTATCCGTATTGACTTATTTTCAATCAGAGGGGTTATTTGATAATAAATTAAATGAACCCGATCTCCCTTTAAAACAGGATGATGTCAAACGATTATGGGATCTTGAATCAATAGGCATCATAGATTCCCCAAAAAATACTCGAGATGAAGAGGCGATTAGGCAGTTTAACGAAACAGTTCAGTTCAAAAACAACAGATACCACGTTCAATGGCCATGGACGGAATTGCCACCAAATCTTCCCAATAATCTAGGCTTAGCTTGGGGTCGACTCAAAAGTTTAATAAAACGATTAGATAATGCAGACTTAAAGGCATATGACCAAGTAATTCAGGAGCAGCTACGGAATCGTATAATCGAAATAGTATCAGATGTAAAGAGTAAGCAGACTCACCCAATTCACTATCTCCCTCACCACTGTGTTCGTAGTCGTGATAAGCCCAAAAAGCTTCGTATTGTTTATGACGCATCAGCAAAAACCGCAGACAACCAAAGTTTAAACGAATGCCTGTACAGAGGTCCACTGATGTTAGAGGATCTGACAGGATTGCTGATCAAATTTAGAGAACACCCTATAGGAATAGTAGCAGACGTGGAGAAGGCTTTCTTACAATTAGGTCTACAAGATTCAGATAGGGATGTAACACGATTTCTTTGGCTCAAAGATATAAACAGTCCAGCTCACACAGATAATGTATTGCACTTACGTTTTTGCCGTGTACCCTTCGGTGTCATATCGAGTCCGTTTTTACTAAATGCTACGATCAGATATCATTTAAATAAGTCAAACAATACAGTTTTGAAACAAATAGCGGACGATATTTACGTAGATAATATCGTAACTGGCGCACCGACCATATCGGATGCAAATAAACTGTATCTTGCTGCCAAAGAATCATTCGATAGCTTATCCATGAACTTACGTGAATGGAATTCAAATTCAAAGGAACTAGTCTCTTCTATACCAGAAAAATTTAGAGCAGAAGACCAGGATTACATAAAAGTTCTCGGTTTGTTGTGGAACATACATAATGATAAGTTACATTTGAGATTTAATTTTAATAGCACAGAATCAGATACTACAGTTCATTCAAAAAGAGACGTGTTAAGGGTTATTGCTTCCATTTATGACCCATGTGGTTTTGCAGTCCCGCTAGTACTTCCCGCGAAACTATTCTTTCAAAAATTATGGAAAGAAAAGGTAAAGTGGGATGCCAAATTGAGTGACAGCCTACTTGTAGAATGGCAACAAATTGCATCAAAATTTGCTTATCTGCAAAATATTCACGTTAATCGTTACTTTGCGCAAGGTTTAACTAGAAACAAAGACAATGAGCAAATTGAATACGAACTACACTGTTTTACGGATTCGTCTATGCAAGCTTATGCAGCAGTAATCTATTTACGTGGCACCTTACGCACCAAAAATATTGTCAGTTTTGTTATTGGCAAGTCTAGGCTAGTGCCGTTAAAGGACCAACATGACTTACAGATTCCAAGATTAGAATTGCTAGGTGTACTTATCGGAAGTAGACTTATGAGATACGTAACTAAAATTTTACGATTAAAAATCAAAGCACAAATTTTGTGGACTGATAGTCAAATAGTTATTAGTTGGCTCAAGTCAAATAAATTACTTCCGCCATTTGTAGCACGTAGAGTCAATGAAATAAAACAGAATAAGATCTTGCAATTCAAGTATGTGCCAACTGAATTAAATCCATCCGATGTGGGTACTAGGTCGGAACGGGTAGATTGTCACGATAGATGGCTCAAAGGACCTAATTTTTTAAAGAGTGATTCAAATCAATGGCCCACCTTTCACAATAATGTAGACACTCAAGTTTCAGTTGCCGGGGAGGGTCCTTCGGATTCAATTCCTTCAGATAGTAATAGACCAAACTTAAGTATGACAGAGCCAATGATAATAGACGATTCAGATAAAACAGGAAGTAACATATTAGAAATTCAAGCTAAACATTTTCCTAAAGAAGTTAAAGGTATTATAACTAACTTATCAAGATCACTGAAATTATATAAAGACGAGGAAGGACTTCTTAGATGCAAAGGCAGATTCAGATACACGAATTTGTCACATGATCAAAAAGAGCCTATACTTCTTCCCAAAGATTCAGATTTTACGCACAAAATAATAGCCGAACTACATCAGAAGAACTATCATGTAGGTGTCTCTCATACATTAGCTTTAGTCAGACAGAAGTATTGGGTTCCACATGGGCGATCGACAGTTCAAAAGATTATCAGAAAGTGTTCACAGTGTAAAAAATACGGTGGGGGTCCGTTTAAATTGCCACCCATGCCTGATTTACCAACAGAAAGAGTCAAACTCAGTCTTCCGTTCGCCTTTACAGGCCTTGATTATTTCGGTCCACTGCTTGTGGAAGAGAGTAGTAAAGAAAAACGCTGGGTATGTCTCTTTACATGTTTAACTATTAGAGCTATACATTTGGAAGTTGTTAAAGACTTAACAGCCGAAGAATGTTTACTAGCCATTAGGAGATTCGTCGCAGTCAGAGGTTTACCACAATTATTTGTATCAGATAATGCTACACAATTCAAGCTTACAGCTGATGTGTTAACTTCAGAATATTGCATACAGAACCACGTGCGGTGGAAATTTATCCCAGAGTTAGCTCCTTGGTTTGGAGGATTTTATGAACGCCTTGTAGGTTTGGTTAAGAATAGTATGAAGAGGACTTTAGACAAACATCTCGTAAATCACAACCAGTTATGCACAATAATGAAGGAACTTGAGGCAGTAATAAATACCAGGCCTCTGACTACTGTAGGCGCGGAGTTGGAACACATATTGACTCCTTCAGATTTCCTCCGCGTGGGCGGAACTTTGACCACTGAAACTGCAGATCGAGACTTCTTAGAATCAGCTACATTAACTAAAACTAACCTGATTGACGGATGGAAGCGAGGTCAGATCATTCTCTCAGAATTCACCAAAATGTTTACCAATCAATATTTAACAAGCCTCCGTGAACGAAGGGACGTACACAAACAACCTAGAGTCGTTGTCAATAGGCCACCAAAGTTAGCAGAGACAGTTCAGATAAAGTCAGATAATAACCGGGCACACTGGAAAGTGGGAAAAATAGTAGAGTTGTTCAGAGGATCGGATGGACAGATTAGAGTAGCCAAAGTTAAATTATCATCAGGAGAAACATTAACCCGATCAATAGGCCATCTGTTTCCGTTAGAAATTGACGACCCAAGTACAGAATCATCTCGAGAAGTAGAAAATATTTCGCCAGTCAGAATCAGTCAATATTCAGAAGATTCTAATCAGGAACAAGCAGTTCGAGACGATTATCCAGTCAGTCGTAATCAGGAGTCTAGACTTACTCAAGGCAATGAGTCAGTTACCAATGATGTACCCATAGTTCAGTCAATACCAGATAGTAGACGACCAATCAGGGCATCAGCAGCAAGGGCTAAAGATAAAGTAAGGCAGTGGACATCTCAGTTGATGAGCAGATTGTTTCAGTAATCAGTTGTAATCAGATGTCCACTTGTAATCAGTGGTAATCAGACGTGATCACTTGTAATCAGTTGTAATCAGATGTCCACTTGTAATCAGTGGTATTCAGGCGTGATCACCTATAATCAGTTGTAATCAGATGTCCACTTGTAATCAGTGGTATTCAGGTGTGATCACTTTAATCAGTTGTAATCAGATGTGATCACTTGTAATCAGTTGTAACCAGATGTGATCACGTGTAATCAGTTGTAACCAGATGTGATCACGTGTAATCAGTTGGAATCAGTCAGAATCAGTTGGAATCAGTTGGAATCAGTCAGAATCAGTTGGAATCAGTTGGAATCAGTTGGAATCAGTTGGAATCAGTTGGAATCAGTTGGAATCAGTTGGAATCAGTTGGAATCAGTTGGAATCAGTTGGAATCAGTTGGAATCAGTTGGAATCAGTTGGAATCAGTTGGAATCAGTTGGAATCAGTTGGAATCAGTTAGAATCAGTTGGAAAAGTTGTGGTCCGCTGTAATCAGTTTTTTAATCGATAAGAATCGACCTAGACGTGTCATGTACCGCTTTTCTTGGGCGGGAGTGTCGCGAAAGCGAAGTAATAATAGGTACAGATAAATAAAAATCACTCGACGAGTAAAGCAGACCAAAGAGGGCGCGCGCGGCGCCCGGCACCGGTACGACACTATGGCACATGGCGCGGCGGTGGACAGATTCAATTGGGCCGTTGCGATCGGAGCTGGCGGATGGCGGTGCCTTGGTGAGTGAATTTATATATTATTGCATGTGTCTCCATCAGATTTAATCGTTATTGTGATTCAGTGATGATTTACCAATATTAGCGATGTGTTGTTTGTGTGTGTTCCCTACAGCGATCAAATTCAGATATGATTCCAAACAGACCAGTATTCAGTTGCGAGGCTTGGGGTGGCTATAAGGGGAGGATGGAGGCCACTTGGGGGTAACCCCCCCAATATCTACTATGCCCTGCGATGACCTGATAGGTAGTCTAGGAACAGTGATTCAGTGGAATTCAGTTTGCGTAAACTTAGCGGATAATCAGATACCATGACAGTCATGTAGGTAGGTACCTAGGCGGGTTCCGAGAAATGAGTAAGTCTCGAACATGCGATGTGATACAGTTTTCGTCTTGTACCCACTTGTCTAGGTATTTGGCGACAGCCCCGTTGGCTTTGTACAATTAGGCCCCCCTCAGATTTATCCGCGATTGTTAGATTTGAATGATTAATTGAAGCATTGGGTGCAACAAGGGCGTTACACCAAAAAGTAAGTTTTGAGATAATTGAAGTTAAAGTTTTAGATGTGTTATAAATTCTAAACTAATTAAGATAAATCTCTAGAACTTTCAAAATCAAAATGAACAATGAGTAAGTTGTAAGATTTTAGTATTATCATTATTTTCAGA